>OZ029917.1:23724004-24324004 GCA_964023275.1 Norana najaformis
GCACCGTCCACGTGACCAATGTATGGTCACATCTCAAGCCATGCGCCGTCCACGTGACCAATGTATGGTCACATCTCAAGCCATGCACCGTCCACGTGACCAGTGTATGGTCACATCTCAAGCCATGCACCGTCCACGTGACCAATGTATGGTCACATCTCAAGCCATGCACCGTCCACGTGACCAATGTATGGTCACATCTCAAGCCATGCACCGTCCACGTGACCAGTGTATGGTCACATCTCAAGCCATGCACCGTCCACGTGACCAATGTATGGTCACATCTCAAGCCATGCACCGTCCACGTGACCATGTATGAGTGTCACCCCTCCGGACGTTTTCCGCCTTCCCTTGCGAGGCCGAGCGGCTCTCTCTGCCCAGCGATTTTTGCTCTGCTCGATGCTCTCCAGATTCTGTCGTTTAGCATGTTGTCCATTGTTGTCTGCCTCCGCTTCCTCTGCAGTCTGGACCGTGGAACCATCGGGCGTAGAATTTGTCTCCGCATTGGTAGCAAAAATGCGGTTTGCATATTGTTGTGCCCAGTCTCACCACAACTGCTACCCGTACCATTTTACCTGAAAACTGCAGTCTCAGAATGGTCACTGAGGGAGCCCGTGTCCAATCCTCAGCATGTGGTGCTTGAATGCCAGAAGGCGAGTACGAGCTCTCGGACCTCTCACGGACTCACGTAGGCCCGTCCAGGATGCCCGGTCGGTAAGCAAGACCTGGGAAGTACTGGCGGCGAGATACTGCTCCCGTTGGTGGGGTTCCGTGTCTGTCAGGACCATCCATGCGCTGATTGCGAAACCAACGAGTTCGTGTGGGATCTCAGCCGTCTCTGGTGCCAGGAAGCTCGCCTGATGTTCGCTTGAGCTCGCAGCAGGAGCCAGAAAGACAGAAAGTGCCAGCGCTGAAGCACAGGGAATTCCCAGGCCACCATCTCTCACCGTCAACGAAGCCTGGAGCCAACGGTCGTTATCCAGATCCACATTTAAGAAGGCTGACAGCCCCCTCTCATACGTTGGTTGAAACACCCTGGGCATTCCGCACAAACGGCGGCACGCATGGTAAAACAGCTTTGAAACACTCAAGCAGAACCAGAACGTCGTATGGATGCTCTCTCATGAACGTTAGTCTTCATCTCTGTGACACTATCTACAGCTGGCATTAGTGGTGTGCCCAGTAAGGTCATTTTCTTGAAGGTCAGGTTCTTAAACTCGTGGAACGTAAGGTCACCGATCGTTAGGCAATCTCGGATTTGGTACGATTCAGTCAGTAGCAGCTCTAGTTTATCTGATTCCACAGCAATCAGGTGGGCGTCGGCTTCCACCCAACGTCAGATCATCCAGGAATCGAATTCGTATATCAGACTTCATGCACCCTTAGCTGCTTACTTAGATTAGTAAATGCAACTAATTTCAAGCATATTGTTTTCAATATGAGACAATAATTTTCCTATTACACATTTGACCAAATTTATTTTAACTACCAGTTTACCATTCTTTTCTTCCCCCTCTCCTCAGTTTCACCAACACCCCTCCCCGAATGCCAACAAATCAGACCACTTGCCAAATCAGTTCGGTTCTCGCATAATGGCTTGAATTAGATTCCGCAGCAGAGCAGCACAAGATGGTCTTGCCGCTTCTGGGATTCGCTGCATCAGACGACCAGGTGAAATAGGATGTGAAAGGCACGGCACCACACTGTGACACAGTGGCGAGATGTGCTTCGTCCCCGGAGAGTTGTAACGGGCAGGCGATCTGTCTGCTCTCAGCAAACGCAGTGGAAGACGATTGCTATGCGGTCGCATGTTTTGCAAGGATGTCCGCCGCCGGCTAGTCAGTTCCCGGACAAGGGGCAGATCGAGGTCCATGCCAATACAACAGTGTCATCTGAGGAATGAATCTTAAAGAACGCCCATCACAATCTGCAGGCACCTAGTCCCTAGGAGGGTCTTTGTCTTAGTCGGCCAGCAGTAATGGCTGAAGCAATTGTTGGCCTGTGATTCATGTTCAGCTTCACCAAGGATTAAGTAAGAGTTATTTGAAGGACAGGATTAATGATAGTCTGCTACTTTAACTGGATGCTACAGGTTTTGATATTTTGCTTCTTTGATGAACGAAAAGGTTGTGGAAAATAGTTTCAACCTGATGAGCTCAAACAAATGCACTTGCACAATAAAAGTCATCCGATTCCAGTCTGCGTCCTTGTACAGAATGAAATCCAACCCTAACGTTGCCGCAGTCTGCTTAAAATTGAATATTTCCTCAGGCGAAAAATATTCGACTGCCGCATGAGTTAATGACGTCATTCATTCTTTCATAATTATAGCTCTATAGAAGTTCTCAGATTATTATTATTTCTTCTTCTGTCTTCTCTTCCGCCATTCATGGCGATGAGGCCTTTATGAAACTTCTCCAGACTTCTCTATTCCTGATTGTTTCTCTAACTCCAATCAAGCTTGTGCCTCTTTCTCTCAGATCTTCCCTGATATTATCTATCCAGGTCTTTCGTTGTCTTCCTCTGCTTCTCTTTCCTTCTATGTGTCCGTGTAATGCAGCGTTTGGTAGTCTTCGCTGCGTCATTCTGATTACGTGCCCAAACCATCTGAGTCTTCTCTTTGTGATTTTTTCTACTATTGTTTCATCAGCTCCTAGTTCTTCTCGTGTTTTTTCATTTCTGATCTTTTCTCTTCTGCTTCTGCCTATTATTCTTCTTAGCCAGCCCATCTCTGCCACCAATAGTCTCCGTTCGTCCTCTTTTCTCAAGCACCAGCACTCTGATCCGTATAGTAATATCGGTTCTACTAAGGTATGATAGAGCTTCATCTTTGTTCTGATGGAGATGCTTCTTGTCTTCCACATTTTCCCCAGTTTTCCGAATGCTGCGCACGCCAGTCCAATTCTTCGTTTGATGTCTTCTTCACATTTTCCGTCTTCTGTTATTAGTCCTCCAAGATAGACGAATCTGGTAACTTGCTCTAATATTCCTTTTTCTATTCTTATCTGTAGATCCTCGTGGTGCTTTCCTTTATTATTATTATACTCTGAGGTAAACTAAACTAAATCGCCTGTCAGCTTAGGGCAAATGGTCGACTTCAAGACGGGATCAGGGTCAAGATTAGCATTTTCACGCGCACACTTCTTGTGTAACGAAGTGAGGGTGGTCCATTACATAAACTGGCAAGTGTTGGTAGGCGCTAAATGCAACGCCTCCGAGTGAACCCAGTGGAAGTTGGGGTGGCTAATAGGGATGGAGCAATGTGTTGTCGCGTGTTCCGTTTTCCAGTCGGACGCTACTGTGCTCGAGGCCTCTTTCCTAATCATGCCCCGTCATCGATCTATCAATCGATCGATAAGAGCGCAAAGGGTGCGCAGTGGTCAAGTCCTAATCCACCCTTTTCTTGTCATTTTTCTAAACCCGTCCTTTGCCTCCATTTTCTCTTTTCTGATTTCTTTCCCTCTTCTTTCAAGTCCCGCTATGCCTCTTTCTCCTCCTTCTGCCGCGCTTTCTCCTAATTCTACTCCTCCATCTGCACTCTCTGCTCGTTCTTTGATCGGCCTAATTAATCGTCTTTCCAGAAGAATGGCCACGTTATCCGATCGAACGAGAAACTCTTTCCATTGGTTCTCCTCTCCCTCCCTCCCTCTCTCTCTCTTTCTCTCTCCCTCTTTCTTTCTTTGTGTGTCTCTGTCTCTATCTCTGTCTCTTTCTTTCTTTGTGTTTCTCGGTCTGTTTTTCTGTCTCATTTTCTCTCTTTGTCTCTTTCCTCTCTTCATGCGTTAAATAGCTGTCTCGTAATTCTGCCTCTTCACTCTTTCTCTTCTCTCTCTCTCTCTCTTTCTCTCGCTCTTTCTCTCTCTAACTCTCCCTCTGTCGCTGAATCTGGTTGTCCGTTTGTTTCCTACATACCACCCGAACCAGCGCGTATGTCACGAGACCTTTGCTCAAAGTCTACTAACCCCGCACACATCAGATATCCCTACACTGGAAAACATTGTGTCTTCCATTTAATCGTCGTTCACCAGCGTCGAAATCTTCCACTGATTCTTCGTCACCAGTCTCTGTGACCCAGGGATATGCGAATCCCACCGCACTGGTCACCAGATGATGTCGACGATCTTTCCGAGTCGTCAATGACCGAGTTTCGAACCGTCGACTCGCTCTATTCGTAGCGTAGCGTTAACTCGGGTAAAGAAAAACTGCGTTTAATTTTATAAATTTTAATTAAACGAACAGTTCAATCGAACAGTAGTTGAATCGTCACAGCTTCTCAACGCAGGAATCTATCAACAACTTTTGTAACTAAAGCTTTCAACTTAACACACGCCAGACCAGTGCTACATATCTTCACGCTTCTCTGCTACAAAATCTTCGCACACTTAACAGTGTGTTTGCGTCCGCTTATACAAGTTCTTTCCAGTCAAGACAGCAGACCAGTACTAGCTGGATTAAACAGGCCTCGCGATATTGTGCAATTGTGGGTTTTTCCAAAACCTACCAACTAATCATAACATAGGCGGTTTGATAAAGTACGCGTCAGCAAAAATTACTGCTGATGTAAGCCCGCCTACCAGCAAGGCTCTTCCAGCCAATCACACCGCTACCGCCATGTGTTCGGTGCGTGCTACCCAGGATGTGGGCCGCGCGTGTACAAACAAATCAATAATCCGATGACTCATAAAATTTTCCCATACGCTCGCTCAAGACTTGCTGACTAAGCAGCTCAATAACACGTTCACAGTCACATGAATATGTATAAGCCTATATCTATATATTATGTATTTGTTGTTGAGTTTGTGGCGGATCTTTCTATTGAATGTCAACCCTTAAGTGATTTCTTCTGGCGCTTTTGGTTTCGTATATTAAGAGACCGGCGTTTCGTCCTGCCTTTACATTTCCCGACCTGGGGTGAGACGATAGCGCCGGAAGGAGGTCGGGACCGTAAGCGGACTGAGAGCGTGGTATGAAGGGGGAGGTGTGTGGAGATTTGATTATTGGCGTTGTCGGTTGGGGCAGCCTAGGGTCGTCGCCGATCTAATGAGAACCGAGAAAGGAAGGGAGGGAGGAAGAAAGGGAGGCATTCGTTGCGTGAATCGCTGCACAGATCGATTCGTCGCTCGTGATTGATTTTGTTCGGCAAAAGACTGGCCGAACGGAGCGACACGAGTCGGCCGGATGCCATTTCTATCGGCGATGAGGCTACATTGACGCCCGTCGTCTACACATACAGACACATACGCACACACATACACAGACGCAAACCAATATGGACACTCATGCATACACGAACTGCAATGGACAAGTACAAGGACACTGGCATAAGTATGCTTGCATGCCTTGCACTGTGGCATAAACACACAAGTGCAGTGTATATATACAGATCCAGTATTTAAAGACGCACGTCTAAACTGTTACACAAGTGCGTTATAGAGTAAGTAAGTAATACATTTGTTAACCGCCATATGTCCATCGACTGAGCTACAGTTATTTCAATTAATTGTTTATTTATATAGATACAGTAGCTGACGGCTGTTATCAGCCGATGGTTTGCACAGGATTCGTGCAAAGACAAGTGTAGACAGCTCTTTTGTGAGGGGTTAAAACGCAGAGGCGTCTTGCAATGCAACTGAAGGCGGTCAACGCGTATCAATTATCTCACGTCTGGAGACAAATTATTCGATCATTTGGGATTTGAAAGCGACAGATTTTTAAGTTTAAAATCCTATTGTCCATTTACTGTTTGCTAGGCGGGCATTCATGCTTGAGGACACGTGGTATCTCAATATAGGAAGGATTTCATGTGGCGGGATATTTGTGCATGTACAATGTTGTACACAGTGGTACTTGTTCATCGGACCTGTAATCGATTGGCGCTCGATGTGTTTAGGAGTTAGAAGATGTAAAATGGTCTGGTGGAGAAAGACGATAACTGATATGTAGCTGATGATGAGAAGACGACCTCCGACCTTCAGAAATGAGGATGGACATATACGGATACGGATGAGAAGAAGGGTTTGAAATGTTATCCCAGAAAGGTCTGTTAGATAATGCACTTCCGAATTCCTCCACTTTTGGCCCTAAATATAATCAACTTTATTTGCCTAATTCTAGGTTGAGCTAGAAGCAATGGGAGGCCTGCTGAGAAGAAAATGGGAAATCTAGGCCTAAGTCATTCACCCAAGCGTGAGAAATTTGTTTGGTGACATAATCACTTTCTTTATTTGTGCCTTTCTGGTTTCGCCAATGCCCCCCACACTCAAAACCATGCCGACGCCCTTAACTGTTTGCTAGCTCACATTGCCTGTGCCTTATTGTCACACATGTCTATTCTCATCACATGATTTCCAGTGTCTTTTTGTGTATGAGAGAGAGAGTGTGAGAGAGAGAGAGAGAGTGTGTGTGTGTGAGAGAGAGAGTGTGTGTGTGAGAAAGACAGAGAGAGAGAGAGAGAGATAGATAGAGAGAGAGAGAGAGAGAGAGAGAGAGAGAGAGAGAGAGAGAGAGAGAGAGAGAGAGAGAGAGAGTTCTTGCTACACCTTATTTACAGAATACATCCACAAATGCGTTTCAATTTCGCTTTTAGGAACCCGATATGCAATCTGAACACTTGCGTTGGCGCGTGCGTTCCTAGAAATTTATATAGCGCCTGTCGAGGGCTTGATAATCAATCCCGAAGAAAGCATTTTGTCTGCCGCCCTTTTTCTTTCAGATAAACGCAACATGAATTACGTTTTCATGTAATAGGATAACTAGTAAATTTCACAATATTATTATTATTATTATTATTATTATTGTTGTTATTATTATTACTACTACTACTACTGCTATTACCATTACTACTACTACTACTACTATCATTATCATTATCATTATCATTATCGTTATTATTATTATAATAAATTAGAAATTTCCATGGCGCTGGTGATCGTGCACACATTATACATATATATTTTGATATATATACACAAAAACCTATCTTGAAAGCATCCTATGGCTGTACACCTGCTGTGTGTGTTAACAGCTGCAGTTACGGATTACAACTGATCGAAAGTGAATGAGCAATGAGGTCAGACGCGGACTCTCCGGTCACCCATTCGTCCTATATCATCTCAGCACGCAACCTCAGTTCATCTGTATCTATACGTCAGCATATGCTCCGCCTTATTAATAGATAACATATTATCTAAATGTAGTCTATATATATATGTAGATATATATATATAGAGAGAGAGCTAGAGAGAGCTAGAGAGAGCTAGAGAGCTAGAGAGAGCTAGCGAGAGAGCTAGAGAGAGGTAGAGAGCTAGAGAGGTAGAGAGAGCTAGAGAGCTAGAGAGAGCTAGAGAGCTAGCGAGAGAGCTAGAGAGAGAGAGAGAGAGAGAGATAGAGAGAGAGAGAGAGAGACACACAGACAGACAGACAGACAGACAGAGACAGAGACAGACAGACAGACAGACAGATAGACAGAGAAATAGACAGACAGAGACAGACAGAGAGACAGACAGAGAGAGACAGAGAACTAGTTGGCTATATATTTATACCAGGCAAAGCGGCTCATATAATATACAGAGGACAAAGTAGCCAATGGTGAAATATACCAAATAGTCTGTATATGTATCTGTCTGTCTCTAAATATGCACATATATCTTCAGATTACTTATATATACATACATAGTTACATACAGATGTAACACGTCTAATACATATATACTGTAAAATTATATAATTGTATATTACATCTATATATTAATTAAGTTTATATATCTAATAATATTGTATAAATGGATAAGCTGAATTCTTAATTTATTTCTTTATTTCCCTCTGTCTGCGGAATCATGTTTGCATTGACGGAGACGACGACGCAGGATTCATCCCTCCCTCCCTCCATCCATCCATCCATCCATCCATCGGCGGCTGGCGACCGCGAGGGCGGTGCCTTTACTTTCAGTCCAGCCTCCGCTTTCAAGTGTTCGCGATGCCATAAAATCCGCTCAAACGATCGCCTCCCCCCCCCCCAAACGCATGCAAAATCATAGCCTTGGACTATGCGGCTGATCGGGTCATAAGTCAGCTCGCGACCCGATCACCGCGCCCCCACCTTATAAGGACGTCAACTGATTGGCGCACGAGACCTGTTTGCCGAGCAGCGCGGCCGCTCCTGAGTAAACAGAGCAATTCCTTGGAGAACAACTGTTCAGTAAATCTTGCGACACAACATACAATCGCAGATTTCTCCGCGATGGCCTCCATATGAGACGATTGCGCTGAGGTAATGGCCAAGTTATCCGACCCATTTAATAAGGCTGCGTTATTGTCTTGTTTCGTTTGCCTGTTTCTTCTCCTTTTTACCCCTAGTTTTAACATAAAATTTAAATATGAAAGTAGCTTTCCCCAAGCGACTCATTAGCGCATAAAGCGACCGTAAACTATATACTGTACTTTAACAGAAAAATATAAATATAGAAGTAGTTTTCCCTAGGCGACCCAATAGTGCATAAAGCCACATAAAACTATACAATGTACTTTAACAGGAAAATATGCAACAGATTTACACGAAAGCATGCGTAAGCCGAGTTTTTATCCGTAAATAATATATTTTTCAATGACAGGCAAATGCTGTGAAACCTCCAACAGACAACATACCGTTGCTGCTGCTGCTGCTGCTGCTGCTGCTGCTGCTGCTGCTGCTGCTGCTGCTGCTGCTGCTGCTGCTGCTGCTGCGGCCTTTCTTTATGATTACATGTGTGATACGATGACCGATTGTTCGAATGCTCACTTTGTATTGTGCAGATGGGTTTGAGTGAAAAGACCCTTATTTAGTCCTTCACTCACAAATATTGTGGCCATCATTAAATAGTGACTCTTCCAAATCCATACACAACAATAATAAATAGCGAAAAGAAAAGCAAAGCGCTTTCTAAATCTTTGACTTTTTAAGTTGAGTTGAACCAAGAATTAGCAAAACTAGTAAAAATAAGTTAGTTCTATAAATAAATACTTGAATGTTTACCTCAGCAACTTGGCATATTCATCTATAGGCCTATACATCATCAGTCAGGTAGTTGTTAACGCCAATGCTAACTTAGTATTTACTATCTACTAACTCTTCTCATTTAATTAATATAATGCTTTAAAGCTCATATGTTATACATGAATATTAAGTATAATTATTGTATAACATTTTATAATAGATAACAAGAAGCCCCAGAATACGTCAGGAATCTCTTTGTTCCCGTCCCAAGCCAGTCGGTTGACAAAAACTGCGTTCCACAGTCCGTGGGGACCTGATGGTCCCGCGCTATCGTGCGACGGCTCGAGCATCCTGCGCTTCCTCATGCATTGGATCGTACTTTTGGAACAGTTTTCGCCCACCAGTCTACCACCACGAATAGTTAGAGAAAGTCTCAGTTTATGCTAAGATAAGCTTAGACATTTCTAACCGGATATTTCTAGAACTATTATCTGATCATGTTTCAGCGCCTTTAAATGCGCTATAAAAAGTTCAAATACATACACTCATACATATACGGCTATTACTTTGACTTAATGTCTTCAAAATTACATTGGTTATCTTTCCCAGTTGGGGTTCAATAAAGCTGCTGTCCTTGTATACAAGGCCCTTCATGGTCTGTAGCTCCGAGCTTTCTTGCTGACTTGTGCTTTTACTCACACTTAAACCCTTAAGATCAGATTTCTCTTGTCAGTTGTTTGTTGCAATTTAATTTCACCAGGACAAACTTAAGATCAGATTTCTCTGGTCGGTTTTTTGTTCCTACTTAACCCCACCAGGACAAACTTAAGATCAGCTTTCTCTGGTCGGTGTTTTGTTCCAACTTAACCCCACTAGGACAAACTTAAGATCAGCTTTCTCTTGTCAGCTGTTTGTTTCAATTTACCAAAAATTAGTCTTGTGGCTTCTGTGTCTTTTCGCGCATTGGTCCTCATCTAGGGAATTCACTACCACCAGCAAACAACTGAAGACTTGTCTACTTTCAGCTATCCTCCCTTTTGAAGTGAATTTGTCTGACTGATTATCGTAATTGTAAACTCGAGATTTCGCCTAACGAAAGCTAAGTCGCAGGAACCAGCTTGTTCCCAGGCGCTCAGTCAAAACAAAATCGATAGGCAGAAAGGGTTCGGTTCCAGGTCAGCATCAAAGAGTCAGGTATAGGCAGATAATCAGACGGCTATGATGGATGATATTTGGAATTGGAGCTATACGAAAGATAAGGGGAAGAGGAAGAACAAGGATAGGATTTGTGGAAGAGGAGTGTTTTCAGCTTTGAGTGAAAGACCTGCTCAGAGAGTGCAAGCGGTAAAATGTTGGTGAGTTCGAATTGCAGTAGCCTAGTTTAGCATGGACTATGAAAGTGGCAATGGTAGATGAGGTTTTGAGTCAAGAGTAGGGTGGGTTCTGCGAAGATCACGAATATGCATGAATAACAATATTATTATAATGTATAATAATAATATGACAAAGTACGGTATTGGCATGTTTATTTTCTATAAACGACAATGATAAATAAATACAGATATCATCATATACGACATAAATTATACAGAAATGTCGTTCTCTCCGTTTGCTATGTATGCATATAATATACGTATGTAATGCATACAATATATGTTTGTCTGCATACATTTGTGTAATATATAGGCCAGCAGTGTATAATAAGGGCGATGTGATTGGACATGACGTCTACTTAATCAGCCTCGGCTTCCTGCAGCAGTCGACGCCACCAACACAGATGCTACAGCAATTTCCCTTCACATGCGCAGTCTCCCTCGCCCTCCAGCACGCAGACACTTGGCCAGACAAACAGAGAAAGACAGACAGACAGACAGCAAAGCTACATGATGAAACAGACAGCCAATGCAAGACTAGAAAATGCAGCCGGCCAAGACATCCGCCATTAGCCAGTGTGCGCTGTACGACTGGATTACAGAGGAAGTGAAATCAACCGGCTGCCCTATTTAAGCAATTTCTCATCGAATTTGCATAAATCTCATGACAAAAATAGGCGCTGCTGGTGGCAGTTCAATCCGTAATCATAGAGGTTAAGCCGTCGCCAAGACCTTTCAGCTAGACAGGTAGCAAAACAGAAAAACCGACAAAGCATGTTCGATCTTAATTACGGATGCATTAGTAAGATAGTGCAGAGATTTTGTAGCAGTATAGTCTGTCATGTGATAAGTAGAAAGTTGGAATTACAAATGTCTTGGATAGATTCGTGAGTTTATAAGCTGTGACGATTCAAGCGCTGTTGTGATTAAGCTAATTATAATTACAAAAATTAAACTAAGCTCATGTGCGAGTTAACGCTACGCTAAGAATCAGGCAAGGCGATGGTTCATTAACAACTACGAAAGCTCGTCGACAAGCAATAACATTGCCTAGATAGAATTAATCCACAGAACAATAAATCTACATAATTAATCTTGTCTACACTGTTGCTTTGATTGTCATTCATTTAACTCTTTTCTTGCACATTTTTCTGTTTTTGTTTTTTTTTAGCAGTTGATGACTTGTGAGGTATAGGCTTGTATCAAAGATTGCAAAGGCCCACTTTCACTTCCTATATTCCTCAACACTAATTTCTCCCCTGGCCTTCATGCCAATCAGGATTGTTGCTCACTATCGGTTCTGCCTTCTCACCTCCGCTACGTTCACTGTTTTGTTTGGCTCTTCCAGTTCGACGATATCAAGTTATTAGCTACTCTTGTAGATTTACATGTAAATCGTTATTATATGCGTCTAACTAAAATATTGTCTTCAGGCAGCATTGTTTAATTTAGTTTCGCCGATTAATCCCATCATGCATCATTCTTTAGCACTAATATGTGATAAACTTGATTAACTGCCACTATCAGTTTTCATGGTTACTACTAAAACTGAAATTAATGCTCTAAGCGTGCATCGGAAGTTCAAGCTGCTCAGCTGAGAAAGAATTCGGTTCACTGCACACAATAAAATTAGCTTTTAGCAAATAAGAAAGCATTTACGATATTAAATAAAGCAATTTACAAATTAGATTTTACACTTTGTGCGTGCTTAAAGCAAATATCTCTATAGACGTCTTACCTATCTGAACTAAGCCAAAATATTAGGTATGCATTTTGGGTTTTAGATTATTCAATTTTTAAAAAGTAAGTAGAGTATCCCATATCACACTTGTTAGTGAGACGTAGGGGAGGCGCTCATCTCCTTTTCTTAGCTCTTGAGCCGGCAATGGGCGAATCTCAAAGTCCTGGACACGGGACCAGTGTATCGCTGGAGTTGCCGTTTACTTCCCAGCTTACGCCGGTATCAAATTATACTGCTTGGTAACAGAGGCACGTGTGCGCAAACAACTTGTCCAGGGTCATTACAGTCGAACCCGCAACCAAATGATCATTGACCAAACACCTTATCGATAGACCACAGTGCTGCGCACGTTTATTGCCACCGGCAGTATTCGGAACAGATTCGTGTGACTGATGCCTAGAGCTCCCAACTCACCGCTCACAATATGCCGCATCAGATTATAACAGAAGGTTCCTTTGCGTTACTTTCGCGCACATAAGAACCGCAGCCACCGGTAATTCCTGCGCTGCCTGGTCCACTTTCAAAGCATTTACCATCGTTTTCATGGGGTCAAAATTCAGTCGTAATCAAGAAAGCTCGTGTCACATCGCAGCTATTTCGACCACACTGTACCGGTCCCCCAGCTAATTTGGATGCGTAATAATGAACCACCAGTGGTTGCTGACCCGACCAAAGCAACAAAAAGGTTGCAGCATGACCAAGCAGCTTTGTCCCGATTACCAAAATTCTTCAAATCGAATATCCTCTATTTTATGGTGCCCAAATATGTGTGAATTTTGAGTGGCTAAACCATAGCAATCTTAGAGCCGAAATTATTGGGCGGCTCGCTCGATCATACTCTGCCTTAAACGCATTTAAGCAGGTGAATGAGTCCAACTTATGACGCTTCTTTATTCATAATCCCCAGGTATAACCTCTTCCATACCATTCCATGTACTGTCCAAAAGGGCAGGTAAGGTCTACAAAATACATTTATTACACTCTGCAGTAAGAAAAGATAAAATGTCAATTTCTATATCTTCTGATTGCCTAAAAAGTTAAACTAGTCCTTCTACCTTTTTTCTATCTATCAAGGCCTTTACTTTCGACGACGGCCTGTTTCTTTTGGAGACCTAAACCTTCTTTCTTATTGATTCCTTTTTGAAGTCCGATATTTTCTCCAGTTTTTCAGAGTGCGTTGGTCAATTTCTTCCATCCATCAGCTGTCTCTTTACTTCATCCTCCGGTAGACATTCGTCCATCGCTACTGTGAAATGCCGAAAATATCTTCTATAGTTCTAATTCAGTTTCTTGCTGCATCGATATTTGTGTCAGTATTACCTTTTTCTTTCTGTGTTTTTGGACCTTATTCCTCGCCACATCGGTAAATCTTTACAGACTGAAGTCATTCAAGGGTGACCTTCATCTCGCAGACAGACGTATACAGCTTATCGTCATATTGTATTTGGTGCCAAGTGCTGCCATCTGGGAGACGCCTGGGAGAGTCTATGTACCCTTTCGTGCTGGAAATCACTCCCGAATCTGTAGTCTGTATAGTCGTCAGAAATATTATCCAAATCCCTTGTTGTATCATAAAATATCTATTTTCAATCTAATTGTAAAATTCATGTAAAATGCATAATATTAAGTGTTCCTAAAGCCGCCGTAAATGTTACCGCAGTAGTAACCCAGCAAACCATGCAGCCAGTGCTTTGATATCCTGTTAGGTCGACCTTTTGAGCCTCTTTCATCGATAATTGCAACCATGTATCTAGACATTTATTTACATTTACACACGTGAAGACCCCTCAAAGGCTCTGAAGTATAGTTAGCTATCTGCCATACTGACCCATACTGTAATGATTTTGCATGTTGGACGCCTAATCAATTGATTTTAAGTTTCCATTAAATTAAAATTTAATTGAACAAAACTATTATTTAAATAATAGACCTACTTAAAATAAATTAAGAACAAAAATACTACTTATGAGGATTTAACAGCCCACCTACGATGTACTATGTACCCTCAATTTGAATAGAAGTAATTAGTTATTATTACTTAGTGTATTAAATGAAACCGTTTATTGAGTTTAGATCGTTTAAACTAGCAGACGTTTTCAGTAGGCCTATGTGAGCCACGCAGCTCCTCAATACATTTAAGAACAGAAGCCAAATGGAAGGAGACCACGAAGAAGTGACAAAGAAACCATAGGACGATCGAGAAATGGTGCTGCTTGTCCTGAATCCTCGATAAAGAAGATGAGGATTGATGAGGCTGAGTCGGGTGATGTGCGCAGGATCTTGCCAAGAAATATGGCGCCATCGGAGACCGGATAAGAAGTCGCTCAAAACAGGAATCGACGAAATTACAGGTAGCATAATGGCCCTTCGTCAGTATACAGAAAGTCAACTGATAATGATGAAGATGTCAACGACGAGGACGACGAATATTATGACTATGATGATGATGACTATTGACCTACACACTTGTGTTCACTAAAAATATGCGTTCACATATATATATAACATATATAGAGCATACATACATACATACATACATATATACATACATAAATACATATGTAATGTGAACCGTGATCGAGCTTATGTGGCTTCCAACTAATTATTCCAAGCACGCACTCAGAGTAGCTAACCCGCCCACGCATGGAGTTAGAGAAGCTCAGAAATTCCAGGTCAAGAAAATGTATGCTTTGTCGCAGACAGGAAGGGCGACAGAGACGTAGAGACAGAGAAAACGAGAGACAACGAGGAGGGCAAGAACCTTCAGACAAGTAGGCAGAGGAGACAAATGGAGTTCACTGACAAAGAGCATATCATACAGAGGCAGATGGATGAACTGATAGACACAGGGCAACCGAACGAAGAAAGAGATAGAATGCTGTAAAACCCTCATTTCTACGCCTTGTTAGTCTGGCCTTGGAATCGAGTTTTATGGTTGCGCTCTCTCTTCAAGCATTTGGCAATGAAAAGTCGGTTGAATAAAGACATCACCTGCGCAAATGTCTTCGTTCTTGTATGTACGTATGCGTCAGATTATTTATGTAGCTCCTTTCAAGAACCTTTCAAAATCGCTAATCGACTGACTACAACATCACCATCGTTCTCCAGTGCCACCCTCACCGATGTAGGGCTACATGCATAATCATATATGTATTTCCATACTTAACATACGTACACAATTGCCTCTGAGCGTGAAGGTGCCGGTTCGCTTACCAATCGTGGCTGTATTTCAGAGATTTGAATCTCGGGTTAGCACGGTCCGTACGCGTAGACCTTAAATGGCGTGGCGTTCAGTCAAACGGGCAGCGGTGGTGAAGGCTGTTACCCGAAAAAATTCATTTAAAAATGAGCAGGGTCGAGGACATACGGTAGCAATCGAAAAAGTGTACATTTACATTTACGCAAACGCGTGCATCACATAGTATGCAATGTTGAATAAATAAATTGTGCGGTGAATTTTCTCTCTCCGACACATGACTTAGAGTCTTTCTTGTCGCCCTAAATATAGGCCCTACTTGCACTGTTTGACACTCCTTTCCATTCAATGCCATTGGTTGTCGGTAAATCTCCCTAAGTATGTTTCTATCAGTGTTTCTTAGTCTATCCATCTATTTCCTTCACATAGATACACAGAATTAGATGGCCTTATTCTTATATATATGCAAATATTGGATTTTATCGATAGCCTTATGTATGTGTGCAAATATATATGCATACATATATATGTGGGATTATCGTAACGGGCATTGCATGCGGCGAAGGGGAAAATGTTATGGCAAGCTTCTCTCTCTCTCTCTCTCTCTCTCTCTCTCTCTCTCTCTTTCCCTCATCATCGATTATCCCATTGATTTTTCGATACGTAATGGCGACTTCTGTACGCTTCTGTGCATGCATTTATGTGTGCATGCAAGTGTTTGTGTGTAACAACTGTACACCCGACTCCTTTACAACTAACATATGCACGGTATACCTTCATAACTGTTAGGCTTAGGCCTACATGGTGGCAGACAGATGGACGAGGAATCAGTGCTGACATCCAATGTACAATCAGTTACAGAATAAGTCAATATTATCATTTCGCCTTAATATGAATATTGTGAAATGGTTAAACGTAAATTTGTCATTTAACATAGAAATGAGTGTGTGGATTGATTATTTGAGGCGAGTTCCAATGCAAACAATTCAAATACTCATTTCATAAATTCAAGACCCACATATAATCATCTCCAATACGTATCTAAATAAATAATATAAGTGTATAACAAACTGAGATTCACAACTATTTTTGTCATCATGAAAATATTAAATATTAAAATTTTATTATGCCTATTGGAATGAAAAAATAAGACACAAATGTAAAACACTCAGTTTCTGCAGCTACAAAACGTGAAGTACAGAATTTCAGTTTAAAAAAACAGAGTCGTAATTAACATATATTTATTTATAATTATATTTTATTATTCGTTTATTCCACTTTGTCTTCCAAATGCATACCAAATAGACCTACGTGAAAATTATTTGAAATAATAGCCGATGTTATGTAGACGTGTCTTATTTTCGGATATTTGTGGGAGAAGAAATCGGAGAAGCATTAGCAAAGATCTTCAATTCATCAATGCAGACTGGAGAGGTGGTCTACTACAGGAGTTGAGAGATGCACTCATAGTGACATTGTTTGAGAAGGAAAACAGAAGCGAACCGTGTAACTATAGACCACTCAGTTCACCCAGTGTTGGGGAAAGGTCATGCAGAGACTTATTAAGGATGACATTCGAATGGGGTGTACGATAGCCGAGTGGTAACAGTGCTCGGCTTGTAACACGGAAAGTGCGGGTTCTAGCCTCCTCTGAGACAGTTACTGTGTAGGTACCATAAGCAATTCATTTCATTCACAATTGCTTTGCGCCTCAGATTCATGTTTACTGACCTTGCACGAATAATAAATGCAATATAATAATAATAATAATAATAATAATAATAATAATAATAATAATAAATTAAAAAAAATAATAATAAACGTCATCCTCTAGGAACGAAGGAAGGGCCCTCGATGGGTGCACGTGTGTCTGAAACTGGCTGTGCTACCTGAACAGTACCGTCAACCCAGTATAACAATAATAATAATAATAACAACAACAACGATAATAATAATAGTAGTAGTAGTAGTTGTTGTTGTTGTAGTAATAGTAGTAGTAGTAGTGATAGTGGTGGTAGTAGTGGTAGTGGGAGTGGAGGTAGTAGTGGTAGTAGTAGTAGTAATGATGATGATGATGATAATATTAACTAATGGGAAGAGGCCTAATTTCTCAGAGATCAATCATTTTAAACTCCTTATAACCTAATTGTTCACTTCCTGAGGGATCATTTCTACCCCAGGTAAAATAATAATAGTGCAATCTGGAACGGCCGCTCAGACAAGATGGCAGCTTACCTCCTCGAAGAGTAGAATTTGTTTTGAAAATTGTATTTACCTCTTTTTCCTCGGATACTTGAAGCCACTATTGTTGCATAAGCGTGTGTTTAATTGATATGTTTACTCTCGATGTTGGTTCATCTTCTCTTTCAAAGCCGATATGTGCTTCTGATTCAACGTTTGCCCCTCGCCACGCCCCCTCCGTCGCATCTGTTTCGTTGTAACTCAAGTAAAGCTGTATGTTTTATTTCTCTCACAGAATGACCTGTGATATCTAAACCGCGTGGCTTTTCATCCACGTTTACAATTCAGCCCTAATGGAGACCACGACAGATCTGCCCTCTTCTCCTGACCAACTTCGCAGAAAGCACGGGTGTCTACAGTGTATGCAAGGCAGTAAGACTGCTACACAACAGATGGCATGGCTCCCTTTCATGGAACTCGTAATAAACCCTGTCCCGGTTCCCATATGCCACCTCTAGAAAACTTGCAAAATGGGCAATTTGACTACGGCTTCTAGATGGTTAGCTCTGACGTCGGATACGTGCCCTCCTCCCAGCCCTAGCTCTCATGCAAGCGCCCTCGGGGCCCAGGTTGACAATATACAGTTTGGCAGTTTTGTGGCTCCAGGAAAAATTTCTCAACTTCAAGGTTTGTCGCCACAGATTTATCGTAAGAGCAAAGAATTCTGACTGCAACCTTGATGTTGCCTTCTTCTAATTTGGATGCCACTGCAGCAGCAGCTGCTTGATCGCTACTGTTTGAACTAGACTTGCACAAATGATTGGAAGTGTCAGGGCTCGGAGCAAAGATTTCAACACTCTTAAGAAGCAAGCTGTTAAAAAGCTCCTCAACTCTCCTCGTAACAGCTGAAGTAAAATTATGGCGCCTAACCCCTCTTGCTGGTTGTTCAAGGATTACTACTACAAAGGAGAGTAGCATCTGCCAAAAATGAGAGTTAAGAGGTTCTGTCAGTATTTTATTAATTATAGTGGTCATCAGCGTTTCCGTACTTAGCCTAGCGGCTTGGGAATATGTTTTAGGAGCCTTTTGAGAAGTTGAGACTCAAGCATCCTGACCCACCTCCAGACTGCCCTACTATCTCATCTGACTTTACTGTTATACCCTTTCAAACTACTGAAGAACAGATGTTGCATCGCACTCGTTCTTTTCCAGTGGGTTCATTTGGGGGCCAGATGGTCTTCGACCCCAACACAGAGTCGATCTGGTGATTTGCACTGAGACTGGACCTGTACTTGTTTCTGCCATCACAAGGTTGATCAACGGGCTTCTCTCAGGGCTTTGCCCGATCAGGTCCGGTCCATTCTATTGGCGGCAGACTCTTAGCCCTGCGTAAACATTTCGGGGGTTTGCACCCGACAGTAATTGGCTATCACTTGCGAAGACTCGCTTCCATAGCGCAAACACCTTTGCTATGCCAAGGGGTGCCGCATACCTCTCACACTGGCTGGCCGGGAGGCCGTGTGCGGTGGATGTGAGGCTGTTGCACATGAGGCTAGGCGTTTTTTAAATAAAATGCAAACAGGACCCATGTTAGTCAAGTTGGACTTCTCAAACGCTTTGAGCAGCCTTTACAGATACCGCATGCTATCCGCAATGAGTGGCATCGTTCTAGAATTGGCATCCCTTTTGCCATCTTGCCTCTGTTGAAGCCTCCGAACTCCGGTTTGGACAATTTACTCTTCTGTCATAGATCTGCTCGCAAGAGGGCGATCCGTTCGGTCCTCTTCTCTTTTGCCTCTAACTGCAGCCAATTTTGTAGAATCTGTCTTCCTCTCTAGTTTTTGGATACTTACTTGTAGATGATGTTACCCTGGGGAGAAGCATCCATCGTGGCTAAAGACGTTGCAACCATTGAGAAAGAATGTAGTTTTCTAGGGCTGTGACTTAATCGTTCCAATGCGAGACTGTCTCAAAACCTCAACGAGATCTAAACAGCTAGGCCTAAAACGGCCACGTTGCAATGCGCTGCACTGTCCATTTTGAAAACTCTTTCGGTTTGTTTTGAATCCCACTGCGCAGAATTCTCTATCAATTGCTAGATTAGAGAGCATCACCAAACACGACGCTCCTATCCTTCTCAGGAGTTCTTTTTAGTTCTCTGAAACTTCTGCACACGCTTCAATGCAGCCGGTGCATTGATCACCTTCTCCTGGTTGGATATGTCTCTCTCCTGTGTGAAGATATTTGCTTGATTCTCAATCTTGTTTCTCAATCTCCTTGTCGGAGAATCAATGGTGCCAGGATTCTCTTCCGGTTGGGGCTGGAGAATTGGGCATTCCTTGGATGGCTTCGCTTGCGCGTGCCTGCCTTTTAGGCTTCCGCTTGAAGCATCCACGATCTCCAGTCTTCCATGCTGGTCAATGTGCAGGGTAACTCTGAAGCTATGGTACAACAACGATGTGCGCCGAAAAAAGCCAAATCTAACACAAAGACGGTAACCTTGCTCACAGTCTTATTGGGATAAGCTACTTAAATTCTAAGGGCTGCAACCACTTCAGGCGCTTCATACACCGATGCCTACCACCAAGGAACTATTTTTCAAAGCATTTTCTGCCCACACGCAAGCACCTGGTTTTTTACCCTTTCGATAACAACCCGTGGCTTGTGATTGGACGACGAGGCTGTAACAACAGAGCTGTCTGTCTTTGCCTCGGAGCAAACATATGTGAGCCGCATGCCTGTCCTTATGGATCACTAATGACAGTAGACGTTTCACACAGACTGTTTTGCTGTCTCGGCCCTGGCCATGTATCCCGGCATGCCGTTCTAAATGACCTGATCTGTCGGAGCTTCACACGTGTTGGCTTCCCACTTATCAAAGAGCCACTCCCTGGTTGTCTGGAACGGACGGCGAGAGACAGATGGTCTCACCCTGATCCACTGCTTACTGTCCACAGCCTGATCTGGGATGTTTCAGTAACTGATACTGTGGCTTCCTCTTACTTGCAGGCAACTGGTGCAACGGCCGGAACAACCGCAGAACTTGGCGCCTCAAGAAATATGCGAAGTACAGCCAACTCCTTTCAATGTACCACTTTACGCCGATGACATTCGAGACTCTTGGCCCCATTAAAAGCATTATAGGCTGGATCTTATTACGGACTTAAGGCGCTATCTTACCAAACTTCCGAAGACCATAAAGAAACTAGTTATCTCTTCCAGCGCCTTGCTGTAACAGTTCAGCCCTTCAATGCCGTTGCCTTCCGTGGCACTTTTGCCATGCCTGAACTTGACGAGTTGTAGCCGTTCCAGATGATTTGTCATTTTCTCCGACATTTTTATTACATCCTGAGGATGTCTATCTAGGGGCCATACGATGATGATGATGATGATGATGATGATGATGATGATGATGATGTTAATAATAATAATAATAATAATAATAATAATAATAATAATAATAATAATAATAATAATAGCCATCCCAGAACAACACAATCCCTAATTTCTGAAATCCTGAGGGATCATAAGTACCTCGGGTAAAAAATAATAACGTAGCGGAACATATGAATGAGTATGAAATAGTAGAGGGTAGTCAACATTTTCCAGCGGTCGTTCATGTTTGACAAATCTGTCATAGTTCTTTGAAGAGATTTACGAAAGGACAGACGAGGCTTATTTTTGGCAAGACATTTTACAAAGTAATTAATGTAAGGCTGGCCAAAATGTTGAAAGCATGCGAGGTTAGAGAGCAGGTAGGCCCACTAACATGGATTCAATGTTGGTTATCAGACAGACGGCTAAAGGTGGGCATAAGAGACAAAAATTAATATTCTGATTGTAGCAGAGTGCTAATTGGAGTGTCATAAGAATCGGTGCTTGGGCCACTGCTGTTCATAATTTTTATTAATGACATGCATGATGGGATTTCGTCTAAAATTTCTAAGTTTGCGGATGAGTAAAACCTATGTAGAGCAGTGGTTGATGTAAGTGCAGTGGTTGCGAGAGGATCTAAGAAGAATGCATAAATGGTCACAGGATTCGCATATGCCTTTAGTTTGATAAAATGCTCGTTCATGTCTGAAGGAAAGAAAAAGAGTTTTCGTATGAAATGGGTGTGAAAATGAGTGAGGAAAAATAGACCCGAGAGTTTTTATGCATAAGAGTTGAAGCCTGTAAAACAATGTGCTAAAGCAGCAAAACTGGCTAACTCATCCATAGTCATGATCAAGAGGGCAATAGTTAGCAGAAACTGAGGTTGTACAAATTACAGGTGAGGTCACAATTGGGATACTGCATCCAGATACCGAATCCATACCTGAAACACGACACAGAACAACTGGTGAAAGTGCAAAGCAGAGCTACCAGAATGATTTGGGGTTACTAGGATATGAAGATAAGTCGAAAAGGTGTGGGTTGACAACAATGGAGAAAAGGAGAAGCAGGATAGACCCAATTGAAGCTCATAAGATTTTCACTGGAAAGAAGGCAGAGCACTGGGAGAGGTTCATTAAATTGGCTCTAAGCAAGGCGACTGGAGTCAGCAGATATAATTATTTAAAAAACCGAAAGGAATATTATGGCGGAAATTGGCATCGCAGCAAGTTTCATGCCACGTCGTCTCCACTTCAATTTAGCTACAATTTCTGGCATGCAGTTCTTATTCATTTCGTGGTTTTTCTCTTCGCTTTCGACAGGGCAGAAAATTGCGAAGCCATTTATAGCTAACAACTACTTTCAATTATATCGCTTTTTCTGCGCCGACTTCACTGTTGACCAATTCGTTTGCCATCGCTTTGTGGGGCCACATAACCGTAAAATGTGTGACTCAAAATTGTAATTGTAATCAGAAACTTATAAAGCGCCACTTCAAGGCAAAACTCATCAGAGGCTCTCCCGGCCCGATGTCCCAGAACTAATGGGGAATAATACGGTCTTCAAACGCTTGCGGAAAAGAGAGAAGGAGGAGAAGGAGGAGAAGGGGGAGAGAGAGGAATTCCAGCCGAAGGTCGCCATACAGGTTCTTCCATGAAGTAGGACCAACAACGGTGAACCTTCGCCGCTGTGCGGTGGTAGTGCGAACCATAGGGACCACCAAGTCTCCCTGGACAGCCGATCGCAGCAGTCGGCGACCAGGAACAGTAGAAACAGGTACAAAAAGTTCCCTTCGGTAAATTGGAGCACAGCCAACAAGGCAGCTGCGAACAAGGACCAGAATTTTAAAGAGAATGCGCGCTCTAATTGGAAACCAGTGAAGTTTTTCCGGCATGAATGAGGAGATATGGCCAAACTTAGGAATGCCGCCAATCAAGCGAGCTGCAGCATTTAAGACAGATTGAAGTTGGGAAAGGGAGGAGGATCCGAGACCGGCCAAAACCATGTTTCCAAAGTACCGGTGTTACGTACACTTCACACTTGTAACCCAGGTCTAGATCTTCTGTAGAGGTACACTTAGGTGCCACGGACCCCACCATCAAATATCGTAGAGGTCACTTCCATCACATTAAGCGACGTGCTATTTCAGTTCAGAAAGACGTAAAATAGTTTTTCTGGCGTTTTCTCAAATATCTTTGTGTTCGGTCGCTCTGTGGAGAATCCTGCGGTTCTGGAGTCGTCCTCGTTTTTTCTGCGGATTTTCACGGTTTTGGATGATCGTGTGCCAGTGTTGTCATCCACGATTATTGTGCCCATTTAATATTCCACGCCGATGCATTCTGAACGTGTTATCTGTTCTGTAAACGACCACGTTTAGACAATGCAGTTTATCTAAAGTCACACGTCGTTTGCCACCGGCAAATCACGAATTCTGTTCTGTTATGGAGAGCTCCTCGTGGGCATCGATTGACCGTTTCAACTAGGTTCCTGTCGGTCTGCACAGTAAGAATTCGTCGGACAGCACAAACTCGGCAACATGGGACAATCTTGGATGCACTGCGCTCCACAAGTTAACCCTGGAATGATCGGACGGTGAACGTGACTATGTGCTGCGAGCACTTCGTTCGGCTCGGTGTCATGAGCGACATTCGGCTCAATCCTGACTAGGAACTCTGAATACGAGCTAATGGACAATTGTGAATGGTATTTTATTGGTTGAACTATAGATGTATGCGTGAGACTGCCAGTAGAGACTTTTCACAACTACACGAGCATCATTCGTATACGAATTACCTTGTTTTTTTAGAACTCTAACGTCTGTTAGGATAGCGAGAAGCGCTTTTGTGAGGTACTTAAAATTAGACGCTATAAAATGCCTAAATGCATGCTTAGCTAGACACTCACAACACAACCTATACTCTTTCCAAACACAGGCATACAAAACACTCAGACATTATACACAGAAACATACAGTTAACCATATATAGTGACACTAATATATCTGTACATATATCTTAGGCAATATATAGCAGTTAATCTGGCGATGGTCTACCTGTTTCGTTGAAAGGTATTAGACCAACTGTAACATAGCAGGCGGAAGCAGCGCATGCATAGGATTCAATGGAACCAGATGAAACAAGTTACGACATTGCTGTCTCGTCATCGCACTTGGACGAATGGCTTCATCAACTTCGTGTTAGAAAATGGATAACAAAGCGTTAATGAAGAGGAAAATTATCACGTGCGCTATAACAATTCGATCGACGATCTTTCGAAGTGTCGATCGATCTGGCTTCGACCTTTCGACTCTCCCAATTTGTAGCGCAGCAATAACTCGAGGAAAGACACACAGTGTCAGTTTTCCTATCTCCGAGACGGTACTATACTGCCTGGAACCGAACCCTTTTGCCTATCGATTTTGTTTTGACTGAGCGCCTGTAAATAAGCTGGTTCCCGCGACTTAGCTTTCGTTGGGCGCTGTAGAAATCCCGAGATTACGATTACGATAAAATGCCAGTAATAATATCTTGTACGAAGTAATGTAACCTATTTCTCAAAAAAATTACAAATGTAGCTGCTGTTCTTTTGATATATGTTGAATTTCTTCGTCGTTGAAAATTCCTATGTAAACAGGCGCTGTAAACTTGCCGACTAATATTCACACAAACTATATCTTTTTATAACCAACTATATCTTACCTTACTTTATAGCCAACTATGTTTACCTTACTTTACCTTGCCGTATACTTGACATACCCAACTTCATCTTAACTCACCATACCTTACTTCGGCTTACCTTATCTTACTTTATTTTGCCTTATCTTATCTTACACAGACGTATACTTGGTTTTCCTTATCTACAGAGAGAAGATATAAAAAGATGCATCCACGCAAATGCAGGCCAGCTTCAAATAGTCTTAAACATAAACAAGTGGCGAGCTGAGTCGGTCGTTTTCGTTCTCAGATGTTGCAATGTGATGTGGTTGGTCGTTAATTAAAGCTACTCGAAACGTGATATAGCTGGACAATAGCAAGAGCTTTACAGCTACTCGAATGCTACAATGTAGTTGAACATTAATTAGAGCTCCTCGAAATTTGATGTAGTTGGACACTAATTATAGCTACTACAGATTCGGCTCCAGGCAAAGATCAAAGGGTCAAGCAAGCTGACGGTCAGACGGCTACGGTGGATGGTGTTTACTGAAGCAGTGAGAGAGGTTGGGGAAGAGGAGGGATCAGGATAGATTTGTGGAAGAGGAATGTTGTGATTCCTGCAGTGTACTGCCGTGCTGTGCGATGTGATAAAACAGTTTCATGTGACGTGTTGTATTGCAAAGTAATATGACTTGAGTTCATCATAGACTTGGAAGAGAGAAGAATTTTCCAGACCCGTCAGAAGAAGAGCAAAGACAACGACGTGTGGCACTCGGTTAGGCTCGGGCGGCAGATGTGTAGAATACACGGGGATCACATGCTACTAAGAAGGTTATATAGGCGCTATATTAGTGTTCTTTTGCATCAATCCTCGCTTGAATCGTAGTAATCAAAATATTAATGAGATTACTGTCGTCTGTTAGGTCATCATCATAACCATAAGCATCGAAATGACAGATAGATCGGCCCCGAATAAGGAGGAGGAGGAGAAAAAGGAGGAGAGAGAGGAGAGAGAGTGAGAGAGAGAGAGAGAAAGAGAGAGAGAGAAAGAGAGAGAGAGAAAGAGAGAGAGAGAAAGAGAGAGAGAGAGAAAGAGAGAGAGAGGCGCCGTGGCATCAATACGTCTAAGTGAGCAGTGAATCGAGGCCCATTCGACTGCCGTGTGATCTGAATCAGTCATGCGAGTTTCTCTCTCGGCATTAGACTGCGCTTTGATGGCTTGGCCTGGCTTTACCAGCCGAGACGAAGACCGCATTAGGAAGAGAAGGAACAGCGCAGACCCCGTCTATAGACTGATATCGATTTATATTATAAGCTAAAATTACCAAATTTAAAAATCATCAAAAAATCATAACCTTGGCATCTACGTCATCATCAGAATCTGCAGTCCAATGTTTTTATCATCATCACAATCATCATCATCATCAGCAGCATCATCATCCTCAGCAGCAGCATTATCGTCATCAACATCATCAGTATCATCATCATCACACGACTCTGCCATCTCAACCACTCCATATCCACCAACAGATAGTCATGGAGTTGACGGAGATCGTGTGATGGTGGTGGTGGTATGGGTGGCAGCGGCTGTGCTGGTGTCCGTGGCAGTGATGGTCGTAGGATGTGGCGGTGGTGTTGATGTTGCTGCAGCTTATAATAATAATGAACATAATGACAGCGAAGATGAAGCAGAGAAAAAGACAAAAAGCAAATAGCAATAATAATTGGAATTGTGTTACACGCTGATAAGGTTGTAATTTCATGATGAAGAAACATTGGAAGTCATGAGCCTAGTGTCTGTCGCCCCAGTATTAGTTGCACATGACAACAACAACAACAACGACGACGACGACGACGACGAGTAGTCGAGGTGTAGGGCCCACAGCTAGCTAGCGCTACATAAAAACCGTCTAAGCCGAGTAAAGACTGGAGGGCGCTGTGTGAGATGATAGCCCTTCGTGACCTTTGCAACTGGAAGCAATTATATGCACGGAAGCCGGAACAACATCTTCAAGCAGCTGCGATCAAGCACTTTTGTTCTATTTGGCACCATCGGCATATGTGTCTTCCTGTGTCTCTGCCCACGTGTCTCATACTGTGTATTTCTGCCTGTCTGTCCTTAATTGTGTCAGTGCGTATGCCTGTCTGAGTGTCTGACTGGCTCTCTGTCTGTCTCCACACAGGTGAACCGCCCGCATGCGCTGCTTATAGGTAAATGCCGCCCAACGGTAACTCCTACTGTAACTGATCGACAGACAGAAAGACAGATAGGCAGTGAGTCAGAAAAAAGGACGGATTAACCAACAGACAGACAGACAGAGACAGACAGAAAGACAAACGGCAAACTGTTAGACGTATGAATGACGGAATATAGCAGCCGGGTAAGTAGGTAGGCAACTTGATAGTCATGTTGGTTATATAGGTAGGCAGGCAGTTAAGTAGGTAGGTAAGCAGACAGATAGGTAGGTACATAAATAGATAGATGGACAGACGGATAGACAGACTTACAGACAGATAGAAAGACAAACAGAGAGACAGATAGACAGATAGATAGGTTTATCGTAATTGTAATCCAGAGCCAATAGGGAACAAAATGGTCTTCAGGTGCTCGCGGAAGAGAGGGGAGGAAGGCAGAGAAGCTCATGTCGCAGGTCACCAGGCAAACCATTCCAAGAAGTAAGGCCGACTACAGCAAAATTTCTGCGCTGAGCCGTGACTGTTTGGACCAACGGAACAAGCAGGTCACTCTCGACCGCCGAAAGGAGCAGCCTGCAACCAGGGACATAGGAGATCAGAACACAAACCTCCCTTAGGTAGAAAGGGGCATATCCAGTGAGACAGTTACGTACTAGAACCAGAATTCTGAATTTAATACGCTCCCGAATGGGCAGCCAGTGCAGTTCCCCGGACATAAAGGCGGAGATGTGGCCAAAGCTATAGGAATCCCTTCAATCAGTGGGCAGCAGCCTTTAGGACAGACTGAAGCTGGGAGATGCAGGAGAGTTTCAAGCTTGCCGAGACAGCATTTCCATAGTCGATCCTGGTGCAAATAAATGCATGGATTAGGAGAGCTGCAGCCTGGGTCGTGAGGGAACGGTGTATAGTGCGTATTTGGCGCCGGTGGTAAAAGCACGTTCGACAAATATGCTTCACGTGTTCCAGCAAAGTAAACTTCTGATCCAGGGTCACTCCGAGGTCACGAACTGAAGAGGAGAAACAGACAGGGGGCAAAAGTCTAAGTAGACTGGTTGGCTCAATCTCAGAGAGTTGGACACGGCTTCCAAACTAGATGGTCGATATTAAACCAGATGTAAACCGCATGAGTTAGCATAGCAGGCAATCAGAAGCACAGGCGCATACGCAAATACCGATAATAAGGCAAGCGGGTATGAATGTGTACACGTATGCATGTATGTAGAAGAAAAGATGTATGTATGTATGTATGTATGCATGTGTCGATGACTTCCGAAGTTGTCGATCGATCGGGCTTCGAAACGTTGACTCGCTCTATTCGTAGCGTAATGAAAATTCGAAATAAGACACACAGTCTTCGTTCTTTGTAATATATTAAATAAAAGGAAAGTTCAATCACACCAGTACTCAAATCGTCACAGTTTCTAAACACTCAAATCTATCAATGACATTTTAAATTCAAATTACCATCAGAGAACACGACAGACTAGACCTACTTGTACCAAATCTTCCAGCTCTGCCAACAAAGCATTACGGTCCGCTTTTATCGTATCTTTCCCGCCAAAGTCAACAGTTACTGCTAGGGCCAGACATTCTGCGAAAACGCTGGCCAATAAGAAGCGTATATCTAAAATTTGGGCGCGAATGCCCACCAATCAAAAGCGTATATTTATAAAGCGCGTGATTGCCAGCAACAAATCAACAACCAGATAACACATCGACGCTAAGTAGCTAACACTGGTAGCTAAGGGTGACTAATGGTAGCTAAGAGTAGCTAAGCAGAGGTCAATTTTGGAACCCAAAGCTACTTTTAAAAACTTTCAGAAAATTATACCCATTATGCGCTGACATGACAAGATTTTTGGACATCTGGAGACCTTGAGTACCTTTAAAATAATTGTGTGATTTTTAAAGGTAGTTTTATATGCTCATAAAAAAACTTTCCGAGTTGTGAGACTTAAAATTTTTTGCACAAAAAATTCCAGTGCAATTGTGGGACACCCTAATGATGGCGTCGGTGGTTATGTTTCTTTATCATTGCACTTCCACGTATATGCTGACAAAACTGCCTCCTGGGGTAAATGCTGAGATTGTCGCCTTGAAATATGTTGTAAGAAATTAGTCGAACCACTTAGCTGGATTCGTGTCGTTACAAAATCTATTCGCTCGGTCTTCACAATCCATTCGCTGCTCGTTTTATAGTATATTTCCCGTAATTATAGCTTATTCGTGAAAGCTTCAATTACATGTATTGCAAATGTCATGCTGTAATTTATTTGTTGTCAATTACTGAAACCAACCCACAATAATTTTGTCTTGTTACTTCATTCCTTAAAAGTTATCTTACTTCCCTAAAAGCTAACTTCCTTAAGTGGCTTCTTGGTGATATGTAGTCAATGCGCGTGGAGTATTTCTGTTTCCTGGCTTTATCAAATGGGGTAAAGGTTTATCTAACTTTCAGTGTTCAAATTTGAATTGAGTTATAAATCTGAAAAGTTGTTTGAATTGTTAAACATGGGTAATAGCTCTCTACCAGGCCTTGGGCGAAATCCCGACCTATAGTGATTCTCTTATATTTTACGAATAATTGTTTGTTACATTTAGAATTACTGCTTTTAGTAACAAATGATGTCGACTCAGTATAAGGAAACTTCGTTTTAGAAGAAAATCGGGAAAATTTAGAGCAACTTATTTTGAATAAGAATCAAATCTGAGCAAGAAAAGTTTACACTGTTTCTGGGGAAAACGATTCAATCGATTGCACGTTACAGAGCTAAACAAGTTGTTCGTTTTGATGACAATATTGGGCAACTGGATCAGAATTGGGAGAGTTCACTGTTGCTCCAGAAGCAATAGGTTTCAGGCCTCTGGTCTCCTTTTTGACGCCGGGGCTGGTCGCCATCGTCGTTGCAGTTTGACGCTAAGGAAATGATTCTAATTCCATCTGTTGACGTCCAACAGCACCAGGCAGACGTGTTAAAGCATGAAAAAACTACACCAGATCAAGTACGAATTGTGCTTTCAAAGATAGCACTATATAAATCAGCAGATCCTTAATTAAAATAAAGCTCTGACAATAATTTGTGCCCCAGCATGCTTAACCCATGACGTCAACGACAACTGGGGTGCAAATTGTAGGGAGAGGGGAAACTACTCCCACTTGTTTAGTTTACCTCCCATGCATTTCACTACTGGCCATAGTTCTATCCCCAATCCCACCCTATAGGTTACACCTGTAATATCAGACCGGACTCCAATCTAAAGTCGTGTATATGAAGTTACCTTTAGAGCTAAGTTATCTAACGAGGACTGTATGACGCCGAGCTTAACCTCAACTCATCATCATGGAAAATATTTGTTCGAAAATGTCCTCGATTTGTCTGGCCTTCTCATTCGTCGCCGATGCCCTTGACCTCCACAGAACTGGTTGTCTCTCTGCCTGTCCTTCTTCACGTCTGTCTCTGGCTGTTTTTCTGTTGGTCCATCTGTCTATAGCTACTCACACCAGCTGTGAAGTGGATTTAGAACCTAGAACCTTAAAAAGATTCTGAGTTCACCGATGTTCTAGAAATGTAATGAATCAGCAGTTGTGGATTCTACGCAGAACTTCCATGATGTCATTACAGCTTTACGTATTTCTGATGAATATGCACGAGCAAAGCTGAATGCAAGAGACTGACCAGTCGATTGATCGAACGACTATCGAGCGACAGACGGGTGGACAGAGATTATTTTGTTATTTCTGCATTTATTAGGCGCCACTATCTAATGACTTAGCATCAATCGATGGCGCCGAGCAGTTGTCAGTGAAGGACTTGCTCGAGGTCCCTACAAATTGCCCGTCTCATGGGAGGCTCGAACCCGTACTCTCCGCGTTACAAGCCGAGCGCTCTACCCAATATGCTACCGTGACAAAGGCAGAACAAGAGACAGTGACAGAGATTCCACGTACTTACCATGAATCCTTTGTACCAAGCCTTAATCTGTTGCTTGCTAAAGTTCGTGTTGTCAATGAGAAACGTCATGTCCTCCTTCGACAGCTTCTTACTGCCCGATCCACCCATCTCGTCAACGACACACAAATCCGTGAACTCCCGCTGAAATCAACTGATCTCCGCCAACTACAGCGCTACTACCTAGCTGTTCAATCAGCCTTGCTCACTTGCGCTCTCACCAGATGCTTTCTTAGTTGCAGTGAAGTGTCCAGCGGTTGTAACAAATGGCAAATCAGTGCTTCGGTCAGATGTGTTATTTTGACAGCTTGGCTAGCTGTGTCTTGGCCTTAGTCAAAGCAGCATCGGCTGTTCGCAGCCACCGGCCATAAATCGGCTTCAATCAAGTCACGCTGTTATCAGATCGATAGACGGACTCTGCTTTTTGCGCGTGTTGGCTCTATTAAACTATATATATAGTACATGTATACACACACACATTCAGAAGCGTCTATTTTTTACAAGGAGCTTTCCACTACAGTGTCCACTATTCACGCAGCTTTACGAGTCTGGCGAATCAATGACTGGTCGGTCATTCGATTCTCTTAGCTCTGTCCAACTGGCTGCATCTACTGCATGAGGAGCGGCCGTCCGTCAGTCCGTCTGACTGTCGGTGCGTCTGTGCGTCTGTTGGACGTGAACGATTTTGTAAAAGCCGTTCCAACGACTGCGTAATCCCCGCCGCAAGTGCGCTTTGACGATGACGCGCAACGGCGCTTATGGCAAGATGAGTAATCTAGCACACAGGGCGGCTGCTGGATTCGCCGATACAGCGCGTGGCGGATGTTGTGGATGTGTGTGCATGCGTAAGGGAGGGAGAGAGGGACGTAGGAAGGGAAGGAGGAAGGGTAGTGTCTGTTGTTGATGCACTCACAAGATTGCGGTTCTTGGATGCGCCTCGGGATGTTGCTGCTGGAAAAGGGATGGATTTTGATTGTGCCTACATGAGGAGGGTAGCTCTTATATGTGCCTGCATGGAAAAGGTGGCTGTTGGATCCAGTGAGGGGAGTGAATGGTCATCGAATTGAAGCGAATAAGCATGTCTAAGGTAGCTGTTGAATGGAAGGGGTAGCCAGCTGTTGATGCGCCTATCGAACTTTGCTGTTGTTGGTCCAGCGGCAGATGCGCTTGAGAAGGGTAGTCAGTCAGCTGGATATGGCTGTTGTATGTGCCAGAAGACGGTGATGGCGGTAGACCAGGGTTCTCAAACTGAAATCACCCCAAGGGCCAAACGAAGACCAGTGCTTTAGCTCGATGGGGGCATCAGTTAAGCCTAGGGCATCAGTTAAGCCTAGGGCATCAGTTAAGTCTAGTCGTTCAGCAATAAAAAGTAAATCAGCAAAATGGATTAAGAACAACACAGTATTTATTCAATTTTAATTTATTATCGTTTTGAAAACTGTCACTTAATACGTATGGACTTACTTTTAGTCATTTCCTTTGGGTACGTAACTGGCAGCACTTTGCCCCAACCATAGCAACAGTGTTAGGATTGATATCCTGAGATTACATCAAAGTATTGCTAGTAAATGCTCATCAATAAGTCTTTTTCAGTCATTCATTTCATCTATTGTAATTCTTTTCTTTAGATCCAAATTCAGCCTTCCTCTTAGAAGTTCTCCTATCTTCTGTATGTTTGTTTTCCATTGCTATTCTTCTCTTGATCTCAGCACTGCATCTGCAGTCATCTGATATTAAACTTCCAAGATAACAGAACTGGTGAACTTGTTAATTCTTGTACCATCTACTTCGATAGGTATTCTTTTTCCATTCGTATTTATTCAATCTCATCATCTTTGTTTTCTTTCTATTTACCTTCATACCATCGAGTTTTTGTTATCAGAAAAACAAAATGTAAATGAATACAAATTTTCATTGACAAATATTGCAGAAATTCCGAGGTCCGTCGCGGGCTGCATGGGTCGCATGCGGCCTACGGGCCGCGTATTTGAGACCTGTGCTTTAGACTATGTCTGTTCGTCAGGGTGGCGAAAAGATGTTCCAGTGAGAGTTGGATGGTTGAAGGACCAACCAGTCGGTGACTCCTGCACAGAACCTGTCGAACCAAAGCATCGACTGAGCACAGACATGGACCGGAATTCCATGATTCGACCGGGCCCCGTGCGCGGTGTTGCTGCTACGAAAGGAAAGTCTTTCGTTCGAGTAAGCTTCTTGAATTTTCGGTTTAAAATGACAAAAGAAGTGGAAATCAAACATGAAATGTCGTTGTTATTCCTCGGTAGTAGGCGAGGACCATTGGTGAATTTAAGTGCTTCAACTTTTAAGAATATTTCTCACTCGTCCGATCACTCCTAATTTCATCATTCATTCTCTCTCGTCATCACTCGTAGACCTACTCTTAAGCTGTCTTTATTTTACACTCTCTTACTCTTTTCTTTCTTGCTTCTATCGCTTTCTGTGTGTGTGTGTTTCTCTCTCTCTTTATCTCTCTCTCTCTCTCTGATTCTATCTTTTCTATATTTTTCTGTCTGTCTCTCTGACTCTGTCTTCCCGCTCCTGTCTCACTCTCCTTTCTCTGGGTTCTTTAATCCTCTTTTACTCAATCCGCTCTTTTCTTCCTTTCCCTTCATCTTCTCTCCTGCTGTCTCACGCTCTGTCTCTGTCATCCTACTATCTCTTTCTCACTAGTTCCTATATCTGTTATTCTGTGTCATCTTGTATTTTCTCTCATTCCATACCTTATATATATATATATATATATATATATATATATCTCACACACACACAAACACACACGCGCGCACAAGACACTCTTTGCTGTATATCTCCTCTCGCTTTTCTCTTCCTTTTTTGTATCCTCTATAAGTTAAAGGTTCTTTCAACTGATCGGGCTAAATTAATAATAATAATAATATTATTATTATTATTATTATTATTAATTCGTAACAGTATTTTTGCAGAGCTCTGTAACGTAGACTAGCAAAATATAAAATATAATAGTTGCAATGTTTTCCGTCCACCTAGTACTTTGGTAAAATAAATAGTTCCCATTGCAAGAGAGATTCCCGAAACGCTGCTGGCGACCTCAAGAGATTTGGACTAAAATACTGAACCTCGTGGCGATCTGTCCCTGAACGGCCGGGTCTGCCATGCCGAACTCGCAGCCGAGGGACTATTAGGACACCGGCGACATGTTTGGCCTTGCGGCACAGCCCACCATGTAAGCCCGGCATGGTGGTGTCGTTCCTAGCAGATTTCTTCGCCACGTCCCTAGGCGTCAATAAATTACGAATTAAAATATAAATTATTCAGTCGGAACATATAGCACAGTAGCACCGTAAAAGCTATAGCCAGCGCTACATAATTCATCCGAATGTCGGGAAATAAATTGTCACAGCCGAAGGAGACGACAGGGGCAAGCGATCACCGCAGATGTGATGCGTATAGTAGATGGCATCATGTGTTGAAACTACCAATTCGAGTGCGTTCCAATTTGCAGCGCCATAGCTAAGCCTTTTATAGCATGTTCCGAGATATAATTCGGTTACATGGCAAACGCGAGAAAGAGGAATGCGCCTTCTTTAGATGAGCGCATTTTATGCAGCAATTTCATTTAGGCTTTATGTGCAGTTTTCTGTTTTCAAGCGTTTTTACTAAGATGCAGCTTGTGTGTAGCTGATATCAAAAGCTGTACAAGGATTGCTCATCGACACAAGCTTCCTAGTACCACAGAAAATGCGTTCCAATTATATTATAGGATTACTACCGGATTCTTCGTAAGGCCCCTTCGCCTCGAGTTTTCGCTTGACGGTGCCGTAGAAGTTGTCTGAATACTACTACTACTACCACTACCACTACTACTACTACCATACCTACTACTACCACTCCCACTACTACTAGTAGTACTACCACATTACTATTGCTACTACTGGTACTACTACATTACTACCGCTACTACTACTAGTAATAATGATGATGATAGTAATAATAATAATAATAATAATAATAATTCTTCGTGCCAGAACTTGACGAGTAGTGGCCGTTCCAGATGTTTTACCTCTTCTCCAATAAGCTTTTAATCCTGAGAGATCATATGTTCCTCGGTGAAATAATAATAATAATAACTACTGTCTCCGTACTAATTTTTTCACCACCTGAGGGATTATACCTACCTCGGGTAAAATAATAATAATAATAATAATAATAAGAAGAAGAAGAAGAAGAAGAAGATGATGATGATGATGAATTTGGCATGCAATTATTACAAAAGGGCACATCACTGTCTGACAGCCTGACTCTAGGTCAAAATGAATGTGCTCTAGACAGCGCACTTAGGCTCATAACATCGCCGATTTACGAACAAATTTGCATTAATTTCCAAAAAAAGATTGAATGGCAATGAGCAGATTCTGCTCAGCCAGCCAGTGGTGACTTCTATAGGTATCTGAGCACTGTTTGCTTGCTAAATAAATTTAACGCCATTTAGGCTAGCATAGGCGGCGCTTCTATGAGGTAAGCCTTACTTAAAATGCGCTTTAGTAGCGTAGAGCCTAAGTGTCTAAAAACTAACTAATTAAATCTACCGGGTAACTAAAAAGGAATGTAACTATACGTGTTTAGTCAATGAAGAAATGTTATATCCGTATAGAAAAATTATTTCACTGCAGAAATATTATGACTCCAGTCGGAGGCCCTTACCAACGGAGGAGGGGAATCGCATGCAATGCATATTTTGCATACTGGTTAATCCGGCTCTAAGGTTTGATTTAAGTGTGCTTGGATTCCAATACCCCACGCATCACTGACATAGGCTGTTCTTAAGATCTGTAGACATTATATCAAGCGCTGCTTCTAAAGGCTGATACCAGAGCGTTATGTGAAACTGGTAATTTCAAATTTGTACTCAGACTATGCAGCCTGTATATGGAAAAATCATCCAGCTGTAGGCTTTGCTTGGAATTTAGCTGAAGATCCAACTGGACTGAGCAATTAGAATTTGGTATATACCAGCTAATACCAGTTTGAAGGCTTCTATGGAAATTTGCACTGATAGCGGCGATGGGACGACCTGGTATACACAGATGCCAAAAGCAATGAATGGCAAGAGTTAAAGAGAACCAATAGAAGAGCACAAGGTACACTTAAGAACAACAGCGCTTGATAAGGCGAAAGATAGAAGAAAATGGACACAACTTGTTTCAAAGTCCTGTATCTTTCACCTGTAGGGCGATGGAAGATATGAAGAAGAGAATAAGAAAATGAAGACGACGACGACGATGATGATGACGACGACGATGATATAATGATAATAATAAAAAGAAGAAAACGAAGAAGAAGAAGATGATGATTATAATTTTTTATTTTAATTTTGACGATGCTTTTGATTATGCTTAAGACTATAAGTAAAATCGTGATCACGTGTATTATTAAAACTTCTTTATTTTGATTTTGATTTTGTGACTATGCTGAAACTTATGATTAGACCTATTCTTATGATTATGATTTTAATTATGTTCATGATTACGAATACGATCACGAATATGATGATTATGATGATGATGATGACGATGCGATAGCTAGCGCATATGACAATGACGGATCCAGAAGTGTGTAGAGGGGGACAATATAGGGTTCTAGGGCGAGCCTCTAGTAGGGTTGAATAGGCAAGGGACAATGTTTCCTCTAAGCTGTGCGTGTGCGCGCACAAATTTTGAGTATAGCGCACGCAACCTTTTTATGCTAGAGCACAAATTTCCAGAGCGTTCATGTTATTTCAAAATTAAATTTGACTGCTGTTACAGCTTCTGGCATACCTAGCCTACTATGTTCAGAAGACCAAAGTTTTCATACCCCTTGTTGTGAAACCATATGACAAATCTGTCTATGTTGTGAAGTGTCTTTCTCAGCCAGGCCCACATGATACATCCATGTGTTTGCTAGAAGGTTTCGCTGTTCTCTACTGCATTTTTACACATTCGTCAAGGATTTTATGCAGGAGATCAATTTTTTATGAGATGGAAATTTGTAGCGTGTAGGCTACACCGCTTTAAATAAGACAGCCAAACAGAGACAGACAGACAGACAGACAGACAGACAGACAGACAGACAGACAGACAGACAGAAGAATATTGGTCGTTTGTGCGCGATTATAGCCAAGCACGCGAGTAACCGCAGCATTGTAGTGAGCCCCTGAACTTTGTGCATCTGACATGGTCAAATAAGCCAGAGGAGTGTTGTGTATCGCTCGCCTAATGGATTTAACTATAGACAAACACATGGCAGTTGATAATTAATAAGGGATGCAGCGATTGCTGAAGAAAAGATGTCTTCGCTTTATGTACAGTGAATAAAGAACTTATTTGACTACTGCACGTCATCTGTCTACTGGGGGCGATCTCTAAAGCGTGCATCTACAGCAATAATGTCATGGCCGCAGCTGCATCCGAAGTGGAGACCTCCGTTACACAGTGATGCCTACATACAAAGGAACAGCAGTTAACCAGTCAGTTTTGAGGAGCTGCAATAATAATAATCCAAGAACTTCCACAGCGCCACTGTAATAATCCTCCAGGCATCTGTCGATGGTCGATGGTCGATACTAGACTAAGCAAAGTTGTTGTGCATACCAATTTTCAGAGTAAGTCCGGTCAAAGTCAAAAGGAAAATCTAAACACAGATACAGCCTACGAAGAAAACGAGTCCAGGAAAAAAATGGGTTTTAGTTGAGATCTAAATCTAAAGGCCCACACAGACTCTGCAGAGCGAAAGTTTGCCGGAAGAGAGTTCCAGTGTCTAGGGCCAGCAACGGAAAAGGCACACTCACCAAGAACTGTCCTTGTCTTCGGTATGGTCGGAGTGAGACGGTCATAGCACCTGGTCGAGCAGTTTCAGCCTGACTTGGGAGTCAGCATGAGACAAAATAGTGTTGGCTAAATTGTAGAACCCTATGACATAATTAGCCCGGTCGTAAAAATGGTTATCTTTTCTATAGGTGGACAGTGCAATGATTTTTGGACTGGAAATACGAGTTGATACTTTGGAGCTTTAGCTTTAGCCAAGGTTTTTTGGACCATTTGAAGCTTCATGAAGTCAACTTTAGTAAGCAGGACCTACAACTAGGAGAGAGTTACAATAGACAAGACAGCTGGAGACCAGGGCATTTGCCAGCCAAACCATTGCAGAAAAAGGGATGCAGCACCTAATTCTTCGAATGTCACGACCTAATGTGATAGTGGGCTGACCTACATATTTAATTAATGTGTTCATTGACAGATAGGTTAGAATCAGATACAACACCTAAATATTATTACGAGCCGAACAGCTGCGCTGTATAACAGACTTTCCTAAGTGTACAGAACTCAGCGATTTAAATTTGTTCAGTTGCTGTGTAGTACCAAAAATTATGACCTCAGTTTTGGATGGATTTAGGAGCAGTTTATTTTCTGCCATCCATGACTGCACGCCGTTAGCAGATCTCAGACAATCGAGTAAGAGAGCTGGAAGATGAGGAATTGTCAAAAGAAATATAGAGCTGAGTAGGCCTGTCTTCAGCGTAAGATGATGTTTGAAATCACTTTGTTTCAGTACAGTAGTTAGCGGAGTGGTGTATAGGGAGAAAAAGCAAAGCACAGAGAACAGAGCCCTGAGGAATGCCGCATGTAAGTGGTTCCGGGGCCTACACTGATCCTCGAGTGAAGACAGATTGAGTGCGGGGAGTAAGATATGACTGGAACCAGTTTAGGGCCAAACCTTACACTCCAAACTAGTGCTCAAGGCGATGGAGTAAGATAACGTGGTCGATAGTGTCGAACGCAGCAGACAGGTCAAGGAGAACAAGTAGAGTCACTCTAAAGAGCAAGTGAAATCGCTTTTGCTGCTTGTTGACTGGCACCCAAGAGAAGAAAGTCAGACTGAATGATTCAGAAGTTTCTTTCAAACTAAGTTTGGTGACTGTGCGTCATCAAAGTGTGACGCAATTAGGCTAACTAGGGCGAGAATGACAGTAGGCCCCTAAACGTGCAACTGCACAGTCTAATCGTGACAATAACTCGGTAGCATCAGCAGACAAATGCTAGACTAGATGCTACCGACCAGCAGTGAGCCAACTGGTGTGGCATATAGCGTTAAAAGACCCCTGTGATAAGTCGCAGTTCAAGACAGTTTTTACATGTAAAAGTTAGGCTATTAAGACTGAGATTACCGACAGTTTGTTCGGTAAATGTAAATGTAGGCCTAAATGTTTTTTCTCTTGCGACCATATGCCCTCGACCCTGATATTTTTCAGTGAATTTATCGGGTGAGGTCCTTCACCGCCGTTGCCCGTTTGAATAAGTGCCACGCCATTTAAAGTCCCCGTGTAGACCTACGCCGAGGTTGGAGTGGATAAAACTAACGGGCACTTTAATTTGATCGGGTTATTACTGGCATGCTTGAACTATCATTAAACTAAATATGCAGATTGATAATTATAGAAATCTACTGCCTTTACAGCCTGGCTATAGATTTCGTTGTTCAATGATCTCTTAGAGGTGTTATTTTTGCACATAAAAATAAAAAAAATTAATGTATACCTCAGCCTAGAAAATTACAAACCAGTCTGTGAAAGGCGGTGACATTAATTTTTACACAAAACTGTTTTGGCCGCTTGATCGCCTTTGAAGTGCTTAATGCGTCTAATTTGCATCTGCGCGATCACAGAACCGTCATAACATTATTAGACAGTAATTACTACAATCCCCACAATATACGGAGCACTGTTGACCACGATCGCAGTTAGCCGCAACAAAGGGAATTCTGCTTAGTATCACCTCTGTTATTGCATTCAGAGCGCTAGTAGTAGCTATTAATAGAGCTACTATTAATAGCTACGATTGCATGTGATTTATATGAATGTGGCATATATGACGAAAACGAAAATGGCTACGACTTTGTACCATGGATTATAATCCTATCCAAGTATGATTTATGTGGCTAATGTGGCCTAAGAAGTATTTGTTTCATTGTGCTTACCCAGGATTTGAACTAGAGCATCGTAGCTGCACAGCAAGCTGTCTAGCTATCTATGATGTCATTAAATTGTCACCCTATTCATTGGGGGTCGTCCAATTAAAATAACTGCATGTACCAAGGACGTCCGTAAGTGTCCTACTTAGGACCCTTCCCCACCTCTCACCCTTCCGCAGACTTACGCACTCCCAGTACTAAGGCCTACCTATAAAAGCTTATCCTGCTGATATTCCGCGGCTAACGGTGCTACTGGGTGGGATGTTTTGATACTGCCGCACCAGTAAAGCTATTGTCTGCTGTCCGACTTAAATCTGTATTTACGGCACAGGTTATACTGAAATAACTGCATATATCAAATTCAGATAAGGACTTCCGCACGTTAGGCAATCTCAGTCCAAGTAAGGCAGACCAAGAGAGAAAACATAAGACGAGAGGGTGCATATGATAGTACTTCTGTTGATAGCTGTGGCTACTAGGTCATTCATTACATGCCCATAATTATCAACAGTGGTTCTCAGAGGCATGGACTGGAATTAACCGAGTCACAAACATCACAAAATAAGAAATATAGACTCAGAAAACCTTACATAGTGATTAAGCAATAATAATTATTATTATTAATAATTAGAAACTTCTAATGCGTCGGTGTCTAATGCACAAGGCATCAACCGATGAAGCACCTAAGCCAAGCTGCTATCAGGGCAATATCCAGGTCAGTTCACAGGACAGAAAGGCAGCCTATGGTGGATAAGCAATTTGAAAAAGGTAAGTTTTAAGCTGAGAACTAAATGACAGAAGCGACTGAGCAGAACGAACAATCACAGGAAGGGAGTTAGAAATTTAGGTCCAAAAACTGAAAAAGCCCGTTTTGAATAAGCAACTCGACACTGAATTATCAATTTCACATGATGTGTGAGGAACTGGATCTAGCATACAGGTACGCGAGCAAAAATCTAGGCATCAGCATTCAGCCATCATGCACAGGGGATACTGTTGCAAATATCTGGGCGTAATTTCTGCGTGCTTTAGTTTGGTACGCAACAGTCTACTGGTAAGCATGCTGGACTGTCAATTGAGAGGTTGGAGGTTCAAATTCTCACCACGGCAGAAATTCGCTTCAAGATTTTGGCTCCATTGCACCCCTGAGCCAACTCAGGTCCAAATACACTGTCAGTGGGAAGATTAGGTGGCAAGGGAAAGGGCTGGCCACCCACCCTCATGCCCATGCTAAGAAAAATGATGTTGCTAACACTTCACACCCATGGCTGCCTCACAGTCAGTTCAAGGGACTGCTCTTCCTCATCTTCTTAGTTTACTCATTAGCAACACATGGCTGGTTGTATCTAACGACTTCTATACTACTCCTAAAATAATGCACAAGGGATCAATTCCTGGTCGCTTCAAGTGAAATTACAGTAAACAATCATAATCTGTTGGAGAAGGTTGAAAAGTGTAGACAAGAAAATGTAAGACTTGTAAAACTAAATCATTTCTTTTCTAACTCCCTTAAGATGTGACAGTGCACCAACAATTAACCAATCCATGTACAAGTAGTCATTTGCTGACAAGGTAACTATCATCAAATCTTTCATATGAGGTTCTTGTGACAGGTGTAACAGCCTATACAGATACTTTAGAAATAATTGTTGTTGTACATTTGAGTTATTTTTAGTTAGGTTTTGGAGACAACAGTGCAGCAGGAATGCAGCATTTAGTCTGGTCTGTCAAAGTCTGTCATACAAAAGTTCAATTGTAGCATCTCAATCGAACACCAGTTTACAACAGCAAGAGACTTGAGAAGCATGTAAAAACTGTTGGCACTCGCGCAGGGAAACTATGCACTCTCCCTGGGAAACGGCTTCCCTCTCTGTGTTGTAGTTCACCTTCAGAGTCTTTCACCATCCTTTCCATCCATCCACAAATGCTTGGTAATTACAGGTGACAAAATTTGATCAAATATGAGCAACTACACAGGAAACAGGGGCTCAACTGACTGAGTACATTTTAACCTGAGAATGGCCATAATATCTAAATAACATTAAAGTTAAAATAATTAATAATTTATTAACATTAACATTATTAGCCACAACTAATTCTACACTCATTGGCTAGCAGTATTAGCAGTAGTAATTTCACCAGGAGGCCCAAAGTTAACATTTCTCAAGCAATAACTCTGCTAGCCAGACATATATGATCATGACCAATAACATTACAATGAATGCTAATCTTAATTTTACTGTTGACATCAGTATTAACATTATTGTTATCAGCAAGTAATTTTACAATTGTGGCTAATAATATTGCTGTCAATAATAATAATACTAATGCTAATATTATTAGCCTTGATTAACGTGACTGTGAACTTCCAAGAACAGGATAAATTTGGAGATTACACTCTGGTCTGCTTAAGGCATGTGCCATACAGAGCAATTTTATCATCTCTGAGCGCCAGAATGAGGGAGCAAGAAGTGACAGTCTTGGTGGCTGGTGAAAGACGACTTTCGAATGTCGCCTACTCAATCAGCTTCTTGGCTTTGAAGTAGCGGCGGAGATAGAGGACCTGCCAGGTTGCAAGACCAAGTAGGCAGCACATGGAGAAGATGCTGAAGTAGAGGACCCGTGAATGCGTAGACTCTGAAAATCAAAAATCAAACACCATTTGAAAATTGTTCCCTCTACCTTTGCTGGGCAAAAAGATCATCCAAGTAGATGTCTAAAAGGGGTGCTATATAAGTTATTCTCCATTACACATTATATTACATTCCTGTTTGTTAACAGGCATAAGAGGTTTAAAAAGTCCAACAAACATTAAGTTTACAAAATAAAGTTCCACAGTAAAGCACAACAGTGATGCTCAGAAGTAAAACTGAAGTTCGGTGAAAGCAATTTTGCCCATGCAAGACTAGCTGATATCACGTGGTTGAAGAAGCTTCAGCTTAAAACTTGCCCATTCACATAAGTGTTTCATTTCTGCTTTTAAATATCATCTTCAGTTAATTAACCTAGTCCAAGATTATTTCCTTGGATCTCAATTCTCACAGTGCACGGTGACACAGTGCCAATGCACATTGTGATCTTTTATTATAAAAATTATTGGCACAAAAAGCACCAATTCTTTTACCTCAATCTCTTCACAGTAATATATCTCTTCCCATTCCTTCTGAGAAGCTTTTTTCTTCCTCTAAAAGCTGCTATTTGTAAAACAACAGCAGTCAGAGGAAGAAAACAGCTAGCATTTCAACCCAATTAATAACAAACAGCAATAATGTACTTGGTGTAAACTAGCATGTAGATATCACCAAGATATGCCATCCCAAAAGAGCACTATTTACATTCCAAGACTGAAGCCCACTAATGTTGATTTATTTAGCACAAAAACGACTAAGAACTGTAATTTTATAGTAAATGCTTAAAAACTTACAAATATATGAGAGAATAAAAATTAATAGAAAAATATTTTAATAAGCAAGATGTGTAAGAAAAATTGAGCCGCTGCTCATGAGCCATCTCTTTGCAAGGGAATATAAGTACACAGCAAAGGCAAGGGCAAAGGTGTTGGCTAAGGCAAACGAAGTAAGATATTTGTTAACACGCCAAGTGTCCATTGGCTGACAGATGAATCGTAGAGAAAAAGAAGAGGAAATAAGTGGCCTGGAAGGAAATGCACAAAAGCCAAGCAGTTGGACGGATGGAGAGGGAAAGAGGCAGATGGAAGGGAGTCAGCCATCTTTTGATGGGCTTCCCTGTACTAGTATTGTTAGAGTGAGCAGAGGCTGGTGAAAATTTCCCGTTTATATCATTTTCTAATCAACTTTAAAATTTTAATCATGTTATCAGTGGCTATGCAATTCAGCATAACCTTTATCTGTACAACAGCCTTGTAATCTGTTTAAAACAGTTTTTTCTATTTGTGAAAGCTATATTTAGCATCATACAAACCATTTGTATCTCTCATCTCCTCCTCCCTGGCTCTCATGTAAGCAAAGTCATTAACAATGGACTCAGAAAGGTCCTCTAGCTTCTTCAGTTCAACTTCCATTGGCTTCAACTTCTCTGCCTTAGCAATCTATAATATAATTGCAAAGTGATTTTATGCATGCCCGTGTGTAAGTAAATGTAACTTAAATTAGTAACTTCTGTTTCACCAGTGTCTAATGCACAAGGCATCAACCGATGGTTCACAAAGCCACACCGCAATCGGGTCAACATCTACAAGTTCAGTCCACTAAGATTCACCAAGAACGAAGACTTCTGTGGATCTTTTTCATCTTTTTACGTTGACATCAAACAAGTGTACATCACCCTCTGACAACTTCCAGTGAAAAATCACATGCTATACTTGTTTCTTAATTCTCAAAAATTGCAGATCCAATCAAATCAATTACTAAATATACAAATACAGAAAAAAACACATATTGACTTTACCAGCCATGAATTCTGAGAGAAAGAAGACCTCAGGGTAGCACACCAGAAAATCGTTGTCAGTAATATCTAACTGGAATGCCCTTATACGTAACACACGCTGCACATGTTGATAAGCGAACAGAGACTCAATTATGCAAGTAAGTTTGAAAGAGATGATTATTAGGCCAAAGGAAAATAAGTCTGGTGCCTTACATCAGCATAGTTTTTGGCTTCCACACCTCGTTTCATCTTGAGGAAAACTTCTCGATCTCCGCCACGACCACCACCTGAAATTCACCATCTCATCGAGATGACTAGTTCTTCAAAATTTATTAAAACTGTTTCAAAACTGTGGCTTCAGTCTATGTTACATTAAATGAATTCCTTTTAAATGAATTTTAAAATGACCATCTAAATCAAGACTAATTCTACGAAAACAGTTCTTAGGCAGAACTTGTATTGCTCCAACTTTGTCAGAGACATGCCTGAGCCTGCTAAACCTGAAATGCACTTTCGAGATGACAGGTTCTTCAAAATTATTAAAACAGTTTCAAAACTGTGAATTCAACCTTGACCCAGCCATGGGTATGAAGTGTTGGTGACTTTTTTTTCTTAGCCTTGGCATATGAGGGCAGATGGCCAGTCCTCTCCTCTGCAACCTGATCTTTTCACCAAAGTGTAGTCATTTCATAGCTAATTAATTCTTTTAAAATGAAAATTTTAAATAACTATATAAACCAAAACCTATTCTATAATAACTGCTCTTAGGCACAACTGATATGGCGTAACTTTCTTCATTTGAAGTTTATTTTGGTATGGATTAAACAAGCAAAAATTTACTTTTTACTTATTTTCATAATTCAATCATTAGTCAAGCAGGTTGAAACATGCAAATGTTGGAACTCTGTCTCAAACCTAAACTTTTGACAAAACGAATAATGAAAAATTTAAATGGCAAGTCTCCACAAACTTACCAGCCGGTATATGGCTTTCAAAACATATTTCAAACATGTCATATTCCTCTGTTGTGAATGCAAACTTTCCCTTTGTGGCATCATCTTTATTGTACAGCACATGACCCTTGGAGTCTGTTACCTACGCAAACAGTAATAACATATTGTTTATTTTCAGTTCCCATAATGCTGGCCAAACCTTTCTTAACATGAAAATTATAAGAACCAAAACAAATTAAAGATTTTGACTTTGAACATTAATCTCTCATAACATTTGAAATCACATGATCTTTATTCAATAGTCAAACAAAAATTTAATCTTCAAAAAAGTTTATTACTTAGAATTTTTTCTTTCAGTAGAAAATTAATGGACTTTAATAAAATTACTTAATTTTAACTATTTACCCTTGTAAGTTGTATATTTAAACAACTGTTTGTTTCTACAACATCAGGGCAGTTTGTCACATCAGGCACTCTCCGATTGATGGGTAAAACCATGGCAAGTGCACATGATGGTTCTCAATTAGACTGTGTGAATATTGTGTTTAATCAAAAAAAGCTACAGGTGGTTCAAAAATATCTTTCTAGGGTTGTTACACGTTCTTCTCCTTCTCCTTCATCAAATGCACTAGATTTAATATAATTTGGTCTAATAGTTCTAAAGATATAAATTATCATAACGTGGACATTCAAAGTTTAGACAAATGCCTTCTGAAGATGGGGTCACGGAATCTGCAATAGTTCAGAAAATATTTTAAGTATTGCAGAAAACTTTTGGGCTTTCCATCTAATACATATTACATAGTGTGATTAAAACTTCAGTCAATTCTAAGATGGTTGGGTGGGAATGTTGCTCAGAAAATGACATGAGCTGGAACAGCCCACAACCAAAAATAAAATTCTGAGTACTCCACCTAATTTATAATTATGGAAAACATTGTTGCAAGAGTTTGTTTGAGGTAACGGCTCTACATCATGCAGTTCATCTAGCTATCATATTTTGTTAAACATTTACAAAGTAGCATGTTTGATACACTCTATAACTAAAAAATGTTAGAAAGAGCTAAGTATTTTACATTTCTTAAAGCTAGATCACAAACTGAAGCTATGGGGAAAATTTCATGCTTGTATGTGGAATACCTACTGACATGCAGTAACTGGAAAATATAACAAAAATATGTAATTTGCCACAGGATGGAAAATCACGCTACCCAAGGTCTGTTGTACCCTTATATATCTCAGAAACCATGAGGTATTAAGAACTGAAACATTGCAGACCTTCATGTTATATATTTATTTACAAACTGGCCAAAAGATATCAAAATCTGGAATGGTAAGGTTTTTTCCAAAACTGGTTGAGTTGACAAGAAACGTAGGTTCTCATAACAATATCCAGTTATTCATATACAGATATTTTATCAGAAAGGGGTCCAAATTTCATTTTTGCTGCAGTCCTTTCCTAACTTACAACACGTGTTACACTTTACTATATTCGGGCATGAGAAGATTTGCGACCGGCGGACGTGAGCGCATCCTCGACAACTTCAATCATGCCCGTCTGCCCTGTTCACGTGCACAAAATCACGTGCTATGCATTGACCAATTGCGTAGCGGGGGTTATTCGAGTCCCGTGTATAGGCTAACGTTGGGCGTTACAGTATCCACGACCGACAAGAACGACCTCTGTACAAGCAATGGGATGTTCACACCTATATTTTGTAAAACTAAACTACACAGTTTTAGATGAAGTCTTAACAGCAACATAATACAAATGTTATGTGCAAACTGCAATTATTAAATAAAAAACTTCAAATCCTACTACTGTGGCAGATGACAAGCACAAGATGTGAAAAGTACTTGCCGTTTTACATATGCCATTAGATTTTGTTGCGATTAAACTGTGCAGTGTTTACATTATACATAATCCGCACTGCAATTCTTTATACTGCATTATGAAAAGCATAAGCCGAATGAGCAAAAACTGAGCTATTAACCTTAAGGTTTGCCGTTTGATCAGGGACGTCTGACAGCGCATATTCGCCGGTAACTAAGACATCCTTGTGTATCTCTTCTTTGAGGCACTTGCGCTGATTCGGCGTCAAATGAAACATAAGCGATTCTACTCCTACAGCAAACACAGCCACCCAAAGGACAAGGCAGCGAATCAAGTACACCGTATTCATGATGTGGCGATTTTCTGTAGCAATTTCACTAAGACTCGCAAAAGACGAAGACTTCTATGGATCTTATTCGTCTTTTTACGTTGACATCGAACGTGGCATATCCAACATCCGTCGACGAAGGCAAGCCTACAGATGTCGTTAGACACAACTTATGTTGCGCTACACCTCCATCCCGCTAAGCTTTGGCGTACAATCCAATACACACGATATAATCGTAATCGTAATCTCGAGATTTCTACAGCGCTCAACAAAAGCTAAGTCGCGGGAACCAGCTTATTCACAGGCGCTCAGTCAAAACAAAATCGATAGGCAAAAGGGTTCGGTTCCAGGTCAAGATCCAGGAGTCAGGCACCCAGACAGTCGGACGGCTACGGTGGATGATGTTTGAAATTGAAGCGAGAAGAGAGATAAGGGGAAGAGGAAGAATCAGGATAAGATTTTTGGAAAAGAAGTGTTTTCAGTCTTGAGTGAAAGACCTACGCAGAAACTGAAAGAGGTGAAGTGTTGGTGAGTTCGTATGATTGACCAGACAACTGTCGCAAGTCTGGCGGGAGTTTATTCCAAAGGGGTGGGGCAGCTATGGCTATGGAGCGATTTCCAAATTTTAAGGATGAGGTGACGGGAGGGCGAAGAAGTGTTAGGACAGATGAGGAGCGGGTTGAACGGAATGGTTGGATAGCAAATAATTGACTAAGATAGGAGGGTTGGGAGGATTGAAGTGTGTTGTAGGAGAGGGATAAGACTTTGTACTTTTATATAGAAGTCAGATGACATTGATATCGCAATTTTAATCTCCAGATTTCTGCAGCCGCTAAAACAGCTTAGTTGTGGGAACCACCTTAATTATTCACAGGCACTAATAACAAAATTGGTGACGCAGATATTATAAGGTATACATAGATGTGAATCACGGGCTAGTACCGTCCGTACACGGGAACCTTAAAGTCGTAGCACCCATTCAAACACGCAGCGGTGATGAAACATTTCATGTAGGCCTTCCCAATAAATTCAATGAAAAATGAATGGTGTCAACACTATGCGAAAGACATGTACATTTAAATTTATTATGCTATATATAGTTTGTTCGGTACCGAGTTCAGAATCCAAGACCAAGCAAGCACAAAGGCAGATAGCATTGCGTGGTTAGTCTACATCCAGGGCCTTTCAGAGATTCAGAGAGGCCAGGGCCACTGCAAATAATAGCAAAATCCCAAAATGTCTGAAGCGTTACTGAAAAGCTAAGTAATGTATTCTAGTATTTTGCACTTTGTGCAAGTATATTAAACAAAATTGGGCCTCGTCATTGTAATCGTAATATCAAAAATATCTGAAGTGCTGCTGTGAAGCTAATCGCATGGCACAAGCTCGTTCACACCACGTAAATAACAAAGTCTGGTTGCCAGAAGACCAGACAGACATATTGGATGAGTTGAAGTCGGTTGAGTGCTTTCATTGTTACGGAAAAGAGAATTAGGCCTACAGTAGAGCCTATCAACAGGTAACAATGGTAGGGGCAGTTTTAAAATTGAACACATATCGAATACGGCGAAGGTCGCTAATATGAATGAAACAAATGCGGGAGAGGTTTAAGATGTGATTCTAAACATTACATGTGTCAGAGGTGGTGCCAAAATTGCGAACAGGCGAATTAGTGGTGAAAATTAGAGTGGGGGAATTACTTTATGCTTATAAGGATATGAGTCAGGGATTTTCTTAATCTGATCTGGTACACCTATATCAACGAATCCAGTGTTGGCAGGGTTGAGGTTATAGGGCCTAACAACAGGTAGATCACCTATCAAAACTGAAAACATTCCTCTTTCACAGATCGTACCCTGATACCCCTTCTTCCTCTTATCTGTCTCTCCTCTCCAACCCCAAACATCATCCACCGTAGCTACCACGCTGTCTCTCTGCCTGACTCTTGGATCTTGACCTGGACCCGAACCCTTTTGCCTATCGATTTTGTTTTGACTGAGCGCCTGTGAATAAGCTGGTCCCCGCGGCGCGGCTTTCGTTGGGCGCTGTAGAAATCTCGGAATTACGATTACGATTATGATTACAGGAAATCTATTTTGAGATTATTTTGATGATGAGGAAAAGGAACTTGGCCAATATAATTAACTGCCTTTGCAACTGATTAAATTACTTTTGAAGGATTATACGTCAAAGACGTCTTTGCCGTATTCTGAGTTCTTGGTGGTGCGCACGAGCGGTCAGCTGAAATAGAGTGAGCAGATCGAGACAGGCCCTATGGGCAGTAATGAAAAATTGTGATGTCGACAAACAGGTTATAATATCAACTGAGAATGCCAAAATGTGGGAAATTATAACTAAATAATCTTTAGTTATCCAAATGTTTATGAGCAGTACGTCATCTTAAAAAAATGCACCAGCAATGCAATTACTGTACTCAATTAGTAGCGATGATCAGAACGTTAAAAGCAATTTGAAGTAAATAACACACCCAGTGAATGTTTCTTTCTATTATGGCAATACTTGGTTTTTAAGGTACCGATGCAGGTTTAGAATTCATGTTTTTGTTTAAATTTACAAATTTAGCTAAAGAAAGCTGTGTTGTTATAGCTAAGGCACACCTAAAATGTTATTGCGCTATAGAAAATGGCCAAAGCGATTAGAGCCATCTTTTTTCTTTTCGTTTTTGTGTCATAGGTTCCGACGCGAAGAGGAAAGAATTTATTGTGTTGCGTTAGTGATTTTAGGGTTTGTTGTTCATTTTACATGATTCACAGCTTCGTTTAAAATCGTTTCGTTAAACAGCTTAACGAATTTGCGATCGAAAATGGCGTCTGTTTGTTCGGTTTTCGCAGACATGAATTCGTTTTGTACATCTCGCCCTCGTTGCTTGCTCGCTCGCTCGGCCATTCTCGCACACGGTTTTTATAGCGCAGTTACAACTAGCGTGCGTCATTTCGGTTGCTTGTGCAAATCAACAAAGCGGGCTTGACATGTCGTCGGTTGATTGTGATGCGTATTAGTCATGTTTTGTCAAATAGCGGTAATGAAGTTCGATGTTTTGCGAACTGCAGTTGATGTCTCACTTATATGTAATCTCCACTTAGGTGAGCAAAGATGCCAACGAAAATTTTTGTTGGCCGATTGGCGGAAGGCACGACCGGGGAAGACCTGATAACACTGTTCCGGAAATTTGGCACTGTCAAAGAGTGTGATGTCATTTCCAACTATGGCTTTGTAGTAAGTTACTATTTTAAGTTACTATTGTGATCCGATAAATGTTTGTGCAAGGAATGATTGGTATGCTCCTAACTTTAATAAATGAGCAAAATACTTGGCACCCATGGTAAATCCTGTGCAAATTCATTGTGATACGCTCTTCCAATACCTAATTTACATGACAAGGTGTTTAACTTCTTTTTAGTTCGTTCTTGTCACACTCTGAATGTGCTTACTTGGATAATTTCCCTGAAATTACCCAGAAAATCTGCTGCTTGCATTCATCCCACTTATAAACAATATTTGGCACCCATAGTATTCTAGAATGCAAGAGAAGCCTGCACGCTACCAGAAGGACTCCAATAAATAAGCAAGTAAGTAATCAGTACGTAATGGACTAACAGTTTTTGAAATACTTTTATTGGTGTCATTAAAAGAAAAAATACAGAGTGACACAAAGTTTTTTTAAAATATTGCGGTTGGTGTCAATAAACTAAAAATCGGGTAAGTGTAATTCAACGTGAATAGTTTTAATGGCACCGCACACGTTGTTGTGGGAACCTCTTATAGATTACCAACTTAGTTATTGGGAGTCCTTCTGATAGCTTGCAGTGCTGTTTTTGAGATCTTGCAGTTTGGGGTGGTCATGTTTATAAATAGGGTGACCATGAGCAACCATTTCTCGAGACTTACCCTTACTTGACTGATGTTGTGAGACAAGTTCTGTGTGACTCGCCTTACAGAATTTTGTTTACTGTTATTAATTTTTCTTCTTTTAACTTCAGATTTATGTTCAAACCTACAATGCTTAGTCTCCTATGATTAGCCTTTTACAGTAATCTCTTGCTTTTGACCTCAAAACTATCAAAAATATGGCAACACCAGATTATGTCAAAATAGAGTGCTTAGCAGAAATTATCCTATAAATAAGTAAGTGTACAGTAACAGGTTCCGACAACAAAATTCGCTGCGCCATGTATTACACCATAGTATAACCAGAATTTGAGTGTCATATTACTTCTGAGTGACACAGGCTGTGGAGTGGAAGTTGAGATACGTGTTGTTTCAAATGGTTTTTAATTCGCTAATAAAAGTTTCTATTATACTCATTTTAGAATTAGCCTAAATTTTAAAAACTGATATATTTTGCAGTTAGTCTAGTGTTTCATCAAAGTAGTATTTTATTTTATCCCACTTGGTTAGTATTTTGGTATTTTATTTAACTAGTTTGGCAAGCCTCCTGTTGTGGTCCATTCATTCTCTCCACTGGCTTGTTTACTTTCCTAAAGTCCATTGTGTGCAGCGAGCCCTCCTTCTTATCTTTTGCAAAGTTCTTACGTAAGTCCACAACTAATATAGGCCTGGCACCCTTTAACTCATGGAGCTTTTGAGTCAACCCATAAGCTGAAGTTTCTTGACTTGTCTCCTTTGGACTGTAGGCTCCGTGTTTTGCACTTGTTGTTCTTTTCACGTTATTGGAAGCTGTGATTTGTTTGAAATGTGTCTGCAGGAATTCTTGTGGCCTTTGACCTTTGTTTAAGTGATTTTAAAATGAATAGTAAGTCTGTTGGTTAATTCTCGTGTTGAATTGTTCAGTTTTATATCTGTTGATCTTGGCTTGTTAACTATTTAATTAGCACATGGAAACGGAGGAAGAGGCGAAGGCAGCCATTGCTGCCTTGGATGGATACAGCGTCCGAGGTAGCCACATTCACGTTGAGGTATGCCACACGTGTTTCATGATTCATTGCATTTATGTCAGCTGTACACTATTAATGTTAACTGTGGGCCAGATTTGATGCACTTACCTGGGCTGTAATTTGTAAATACACATTTGGTAAGCGCCTCTTCAAGAAGACTTCACCTGATAATACAATACCATAATGAGATAGAATGGTCTTCAGATGCTGGCAGAATAGGGGCAGAGAAAGGAAAAGAAGAAGATGTTATTGATTGCATGACAGCCTATTACAGAATGAGGGGCCTACCATGGCAAGGCTTCCATGATGCAGTGTGGAATTATGGAACGCGGAGCAACCAGATCACTTTTGTTACAGATCAGAGAGGTCTGCAGCCTGGTATTGATGATGCAAATAACTGTGAGAAAATAACCAGCTTTCAGCTCTGATGTCTCTGCAACCATCCCCTGTATGTGAATGATCGATTGGAAAATTGTAGCCCATTTATTGTGCTAATTTATGGTGCACTTATTTACATAGGACAAATGCTGGTAACCTGACTATCAGTCATGATGGTAACTGCACCTATAATGTAACTATTCTGCACTTGGGGCATGTGGCAAGTTTTTCAATGTCACAAGTTTGCACCTGTGACGGGCAAAGGGTTTAACTCTTAATTATTTATACTGAAGCAGAGTCAAATTTGACGTTGCAAATTGACATAAATGCAGCAACTGTAAAAAAGTGTAAAATTTAGAATGTCTTAACCTGCAGGAATGGACAAATCAAGTATGTAAACATAAATGCAAGCTTTAATTTAAATTGAAATATCCACATTCAGTTGCAGAAATATTAGTTGCTCAGTTATGGAGAAGACTGTTTTGCCTACTGATATTCATAAAACCCTTTGATGGTCACACTGTAGCAAACGTACTTTCTCATTGTTGGCATGCCATCGTAAAACAATTACAGCATGTGTCATGCACTTCAGCACTGTTGTTGGAACGAAGCTGCTGAAAATGCAGTCCACAGTACTGGCTTGGAATGCTGCAGTGCTGCAGAGGAAGGTGGCATGGAAGAAGTAGAATGGTCTCCTCATAAGCAATCCATAAGTTTCAAATAGACTTAAGTTACAGAGAACACTGCAACAAATACAACCACATTTTGTAGGGTTGCATCAGCCTAAGAACATCTGTATCTCACACAATTTAAAAAATATTGTCCGATTTCCTTCACCTTTTAATTTAGTACAGTTTCGGTACGCTTTGTCTGATGACATTTTTTTTCGATTGTAGCAGATATTTTACTTTAAACATTGAAATGCAAAAATTACCCTTTACTAAGGAGAGTTGCATTTGGGGAAAAATAGGGAGAGTATTTTTCCTCTCAAAATTTGACAGAAACTACAAATGGAAGACTAAGAAACTTTATACAGGTTGAAATTATGTTAAAATTTTATGGAGGTATTGCTAGTACAAAATTTATGTTTTCACCCTTTTTCACACAAAAGTTATGGTTATCAGTGCTTGGGAATTATTGATTTGCCAACTGTCAGGGATTTATTCTTTTTTTGGTGACCATTAAAGGATTAAGTTGATGTTGACTCCACTGTGTATGTAGCAACATTTTACTTTATATTTAAAAAGGACATTTTTAGGTTCAGTATTAGATTTTATTTTTCAGCCTTGAAATGAACACCTATTTGTATTTGGTCAAGTAGTAAATCTCTTCTGTAATTTTTATAGTGATGCCTTTTTCACTTGAGGTAATTAAAGGAGTTTTATTTCTGTTGCTTCTTTAAAAGTATGTTAATGAAATAATGCTTACAGTTTGATTTCAGCATTTGTTTTTTTATTGAGCTTCTTAAGCGGACCATCGTCTAGTGTTTGGTTATGTCACGGTAATGATATATCTGTTTCTTAGAAGACACCGATAGAAGGCCTTCAAGGATTTCCCAGGGTTTTGTTGTGGTAATGTAGAAAATGTAAGTTAAGGTTCATCAAAACAACCACTCCATGTTGATAAGACATGACTGAATAGGCTGTGTCACTAATGAAAATGCTGTCTGAAACTTTTGCTTCAGATGTCAACTGCATCGACTCAGGGTCGCAAAAGAAAATATGATTCTACAACACCATATAGGTAAAGCTTCCTGCCCTTGATTTAGCTCTTAGATTCATAGAAAAGTTATGTGCTGGTGGCTGCTCTGGTTTGGTACTGTATGTAGCATTCGTAAGTGTGTACAGTTATGTGAAATCCAAGTAACTATTATTTGTTTCATCCTTTCTTTCCTTTCTCTGTTGACTTGTTCTAGCCTTTCTTTCCTTTCTAATTCAGTTTGGTGGCTCTGCATTTCCTTTTGTTGCCGTCCATTTGCTCTTGTCCTTCTTTCTTTTCTCCCTTGCCGTGTTCTGGCCTTCTTTGTTTGCTCTCGAGTCCTCTTTGTTCAGCTTCCACTCTTTCTTTCCTTTCAAACTCCATATGTTGCCTTTGGGTCTTCCCTTCTTATGGCTGCTGCAAGTTGACTTCTGCCGCGATCGTCCCTTTTGTTCTCAATGATTAGATCTTCCGATGACTCAACTTGAATCATTGCTCACTGGCTGAACTTATGTTGTGGAAAATTTTGCCATCACAGGTCACCGTAGTTGCTTGTTGAATTTCAAACCAGTCTTTCGATTGTTTCACTTTTGTTGTTGGCTGAAATCACCCACCAGTGTCAGATTCTTTGGTTGAATCTTTGTTTGCCAGTTTCTTCATGACCTGAGGATATGTGAATCCTGCTGCCACCAAATAATAACAATTTTTGATTGTTGTTAATGATTGGACTTCAAACCGTCAACTTTTCCTATTCGTAGCATCGGGCTAAAGACGCACAGTTTTTGAACACCCAGTTTGTGAAAAGTAAGAAAAAGAGAAAACATAGCTGAGAAAAGGCACACAGTTTGAGAAAAGACAGAGTTTTTGTTTGATTTTTGTAGTTATATTTAAGCGAACAGTTCAATCACAATAGTAATGGAATATTCACAGTTTCTAAATGCACAGTGACATTTGTAGCTCAGACTTTCAACTTAGCACATGGCAGACCAGTGCTACAAATCTTTGCACACACTTGCAATACATTTGTTTCCGCTTACATAGGCATTTTCAGCCAAGACAGACAAGCCCAGACATGCCGCTTGCTACTGTGCAATCATGCAATTTTCGAAAAACCTTTTGACTCATCACAACGTAGGAGCATCATTGCCCACACAGATGCTTGTGTGATAGAATGGGCTTCGACAAGAATCACTACTGATGTCAGCCCGCTTACCTGCTGGGTGCCTTCAGCCAATCACACTACCCCACCACATGTTTGATGTGTGCCAGCCAGCATATGATCTGAGCGTGCACAGACAACTCAATGACTCATGAAAATTTCCTACACAAACGCTCGCTTAAAACTTGCTGACTAAGCAGCGCAATATTATATTCACACTTGGTTTGAGTGTGTGACAAATAAAATTGATAGACCCTGAATGATGATTTACAACTTATTACATTTTTTCTTGTAGCAGAACATTTATACTATCAGTGTTGTGATATTTTTTCTTTACTGTTTCAAATCTGATGTACTCTTGTTTATTTAAGGGGCAACGGACGGGGTGAGCGACGTGGTCGCTACGACTACCCATCTCCTCGAGATGGATACACCGAAGCAGCACGGCGTCCTGGAGTGAGCGATAGGGAGCGTGGGGGTCACCGGGAGGAGTACGCCTCCGAACAGGTCAAAGACCTACTCGAACTGTACTTTAGGGACCCGTACGCTTTCGATCAGTACGCGAGAACGTACTATTATGGCGAGCGTTACGAGCGAGTGGCGAGAGGTTATTACGACAAAAGACCCCCAGACGAGTAAGCGTATGAAAAATCGTGAATCTTCTCTCGTACTTTTCTCTTAGGCTAGCATTAGCTACCCTCGTTCTTGCTGCATTAGTTGCGCTCGTGGTTCTATCGGCGTTCGTGCTAGAAGTGCAACGGCGTTTATTCGCAAGCGATAGTTCGCACTACTGATGCGCCGTGATGCTGGATGTGTGGCAACAGCTGTTGCTGGATTAGTGTGGGTTTGCTTGAGAAGAAATCGAGCAACCTCAAGGTTTGATTCTCTTTTTAAGTCTGTACTTTTCTAAGATAATTTGCTTTCTTGACTAATCAGATTGTCTTCTAGTCTAGAAACGTGTTTTAGTGTTGTTTCTTGTGCTTTTGTACTTTGATGTCTGTTGTTATGTATGTGTTGTTTATTTATTTATTGAATGTTGTGCATGTTTGAGGTAGTTATCAAACTGTCTTGTCAAAATGTGTGATACAGTAGGTATTTGTAAGGAATTAAAGCCTTTTGTTTCTGACGTAGTATTTCTTTAGTGATCATCAAATTCTTCTTGCCTATTTTTTTCTCCTTTCACAATTTCTGAAATAATTGCTGGTAGAAGTGTTTGGTATTCATTTAAAATTTTATGCACAAAATGCGGGGCTTGTATATTATGTTGTGTAACTCAAGCAGCACTTAGAGGCACGGTCTTTAGATACAACCCGAATAGCGTAGAGGTAAAAGTAAAATGTGATCTAAAACGAGTTTCTGGAAATCAGTATGTGCATAAGAAGCCCTTCAGCTGTAGTTTAAGTGTTTGGGTGAAGTATAAGCTGTTTGTTGGATTAAAATGCCATTGCTCATGCATACAGTACTCTTGGTTATCTTCATCTGGTAGATCATTTTTGTACCTTGTATCTGCTTCTCTTTTTAGGTTCGTAAAGTTTTATGATGGTTTTTTGGACGCGAATATAATGTGCCTTCTTAAATTATCCATTTTTAGATCTTGCCTCTTAATTCTTAATAAGTCTGTTCTGCTTCAGTGCAGAATTTGCATACTTTGCTACTCCATGGAAGAATGACTGATTTACGTTTGACTACAGTACCCTCACTGGTAGAAATTCAAAAATTCTCTTTACTTAAAAATCTGTGAAAAACCAAACCTCATTTCTCATACATACCAGTGGATTTACATACCGGTGTGTTTGCATGTATTCATGAACTTAACTATTTTGGCTGCTTGCAGTTTATTCTTTTTCTTACAAGAACTGACTAATCTGTTTTGTTTCAGGGTGTACCCAGCATCGCTGCCTCGGCCCTAAAGAGAATCGGACAGTCTCAGCAATTGTATCAAACTCTTGGTATTACTGTACGGTCATTGTGGGCCACTGCGATTTTTGCATGCTTTTGCGTGAACCTATTCTGTAATGCAGGTTTGCTCTTGCAAATTTATGGACTGAGCAGAAATGGAAAATTTAGTTTTTGCAATGGTAGCCCGTGTTGAGAGGATATATGTAGCAGATCTTGGTAAACAAAACTTGCTTGGAACACTATAGATTACTGTTATTCAGTTGGTAGCCACACTTGTATGCCTGTTAATTTTTACAGGTGTACTGTTTAATGACAATTTTTGTGGAGAATTTTGTAACCAGCACGTTAATTGTCTGGAAAATATGTGCTCTTGAAAGTGTGGTGTTAGAAGCCCGATGTGACATGATTGTTTCTAATATAAGCACTCTTGACTGGCTGATGGATGAAGTTTTAAAATTAATGTTCCTGGTTTGGATTTATAATGTCTTTTTACAGATTCCTTAAATTCAACTTGTCAGCATTAATGCAGCTGATAGGAAGGTGTAATATGTGAAAAATTGAGATCTTCTGCAATTTAGAAGATTCTCATTCATTTTATAAACTTTTCGTATTACTGTCTTCAAGTTTTAAATTTTTTGTTAAAGAAAAGTACCTGTAGTAGTTAAAGTCTACAGTTTGACATTGATCAAAGGATTGGGTGTAAGAAAGTTATTATAATTTGAATCAATTTGAAACTTGAACAAATCCACAAATGAAATTTTTAGTTTGTTTTAACATTTTATACAGAAACTGGTTTGCAAATCCGTTAAATTGTCAGTTTAGACTATCTTCCAAAAACCGCACACATCAATCCAGGTTTTGTATGTGAACAGTGAAGAAAGGTCATCACTAGCACCAATGTACAGTAGATCTGTTTTTTACTGAGGTTACCAACTGTAATCCATTTGTGTCTTTTACTTGGTCTGAACCTGACTTAACGACCTTCAGATTGTAGATATATATATAGGTCCTTCATTTGGTACTGAGATGTGATTTGATTAGATGTAGACATTGAAATTTCTGCCAAGGTACAGTGATTGATAACCATTCGAAAACAGATAGTTTGAGCCAGCTACTAAGCTAGAATTACGATGGACAACTATGACCGTTAAAACGGAGTTAGCCAGTGCTGTGGATAGAAATTCAGCCCAGCTTGGCAAAATAATAAGCTAGTCCAATACATCATAAATCCTAAATTGAAGTTGGGTGAGAAAACAGCAGTAAAACCGATACTTGATGGCCGTGAGTGAGGTGTTGGATCAGAGAATATGCTAAATTCGGGTGGAAGTCCTATCAAAAGTCGAGGCATAGCGTGTATCGCGAATCGGCTGGAGCACTTTAAAGACAGTGACTGGATGGTAGGGAAGAGAATGCACAACTGATCGCATTTTTGAGTTCGACGTCGGGCGAATTGGTGCTCCACGTACAGAGAAGTGTAAAGTCAAAATCAGAGCAAATGTATTGCATATAAGATTTTAGCACGGACCAGGAAAACCGATTCCCACTTAGGCTTTCAACCTGCGTCGAAATGCAAGTCAAAGTCGACGTAAGTTTCTAGACAGCCACATTCACTGGACGGCACAGCTGACCAGTATGGTGCCGCTGGTGGCAAGCTGTTGGGCCAATATAAGTCCAACGAACGTGGAAGGCAGGAGGTCCCTGGGTTTCTTTCAAAACTAGATGTTTTACTAATCGATGACAATTGCTGGAGAAAACTTGGCAGAAAAAGCCTATGAGAGGTGAGGATGCCGGTAGTGGCTATATTTAAGAGATTTTAATCTCCGGTTAGCACGGTCCGTACACGGGGACCTTAAATTTAATTGGCACCCATTCAAACGGGCTACACTGTCTTCAGTGATGCTAGGATCTCGCTCGATAAATTAGTTGAAAAAAGAACATTGTCGAGGCCATACGGTCGGTTTATAAAAACATGTACATTTCCATTTTACATTTTAAAAGGCCGAGGATGCGGTCTGGCGCTTTCCGCCAAGTGGACACACCAATAGGGCCTATTAATCTGCTCGAAACTGCATGGTACGCACGTTAGCATCTGTAGGCTACCATACAAGAAATCGACAGGTCTCCAACTTCCTCTGGTGAAGTTAGATTGAACTAATAGGTTAAAAATATGGAATATAGTATACTTATACCCGAACATTATTTTCAAATAGGGCCTACGTGTACTCCAACACAAGTACTAATCTGGGTAGGAAGTAGGTCTAATTGTAATTTATTATAGTGCTGTACAAAGTTTATTAAGTTGATACCTGTGTCAGTTGGCTAGGCATGGTCCTAACGATACACGAAATAGTCTTTTTAAGATGTGCTGTTTGGTTTCATACTGGAGATGGAAAATTACGCATCGAGGGTTAACCTCGGCTAGGGATTAGTAGCCTACTCGCCATATAATGACGGGGTAGTATTAAGACTTTAGGCTTATAAATGTACAGGTAGGCCTATATCCTATCTCTCCCTACTTTTAACAAGTTGATAGTTTAAATATATGTAGGCCGTACGCATTGGACATAATATTCTGTGTTTAATACACATTTATCTATACACCCGTAGGCCCTACCTGTGGAATGCTCCAGACATTAACCCTCGCATGCTGCAGGTATTTGGACTGACGCAAACCAAGAACCCCTAGGTTACCTCTGACTCGATCTCTTTTTTACCTTCAGTGGGCTGCAAACATGTTATAAAGAACAGAATGGAAAAAAATTCGAAATATTATCAAATATGACTCGAAAAATCACTAATTCATTAACAAATTACAAAGCTCGTGTTACAGCTCTATCGCACGGAATTTATGCACATAGGCCTACGTTTCAGTTAGGCCTACAAACACATCTGACTATCCTATGATGATAGGACGTGGAAGAAATTATTTCCGACAACACATTTTCAACATGTGGTACTATCAATGTGCGGTACTGCGATTTTCCAGCTTGTCACAACGTTGGGTCTCGGGACTTGCCCAAGAGACCTCAACAGACGAAACCGAGACGAGACCCGGTACCTCCAGCACCGAGACGAGACGTTAGATAGGCCTATGTCTCAAGGTCGTGTAGAGACCGAGATTTAGAGACCGAAAGTTGCCATGCTAGGCCCCTACTTATGAAAAAATATATGCTAAAATGTTTCCACTTCGTGACAAAAGTGTATATACAGCTTAGCTGAAATCAGGATTTCATTAATGCATTATTAACAGATGAAAGCTGACAGTCTGTTGTTGCCACGTGTCACATTTCCCAAAGCTATTGGCTGACAGTGAACTGTATACAAGGACCAATATAGGACTACAGATAGATGATTCCTTGCATGCATAACAAGATAAATGGAAACTACGCCTGCAAACAGTAAAGTCTAGCATTAATGTAAGACCAGTCTGACTCAGGACTATAGATTATTTTGTTCAGTCTACTCTACTGGAAGAATGCAATTCAATTGAAGCCTAAAACTATATATATATACACACACATATATATATATATATATATATATATATATATATATATATATATATATATATATATATATATATATATATATATATATATATATATATATATATATATATATATATATATATATATATATATATATAGTCTCATTTTGAAGTAGGGCTAACCTTTTGAATTTCCTATCCATAACTTCCTTCATGGAGAGGGATTATCAAAAAGTATAGTTGTACTAGTTATTAGGCTCAAATATTTTAAGATTCTGACAGACAATTTTAAACATTTTAAAAGTTGTTTAATTTTAACTCGTGAGTTGCAAAATAGCCTACTTTTGACTAATTTGAAATAATTACGAGAGCAAAGTTAACTTGTTTTAATTTCCAAAAATCAATGTAAATGCTTAGGCTACGTAGGTTGCATATTAGCTTGGCTTCTCTTGGGTTTTTCAAAGGCAAATTTTTGGTTGGTTTTGGTTTTTGGAGTGACGTCCTACGTCTTAGAAAATTGCAGGGATAATTAAGAAATATAAGTTTTTTGTACCGCTATGCGTAACATGCTGTTATGGAAATGCAGCCCAGTGTTATGAGCCAAGCATGCATCGAAATTTGCCAGAATTTCATATATGATTTTTGCGGTATGCATGTTTAAGCTCTGTTGCATTGGCCTTGGCCTTTCTTTATGATCTAAGGAGTGAACTGTTTACATTACTGTCAAATGATAGCCAGAATAAAACATATGATACATTTGCACGACATAATATACCAACTGCTGAAAATTAGATGCAAACTGCGATTGACTCAACGACAATTTTTGCAATGCAAACACCAACCATACAGTCGAGCTCTTATCTGCTCGTGCTTTCTACACATCAATATTTTCTGCCGAAGACAGTGGTGATCTTTACTGTTGTGCGAATCGGCGAAGAAAAACGGACAGTGAGACGCGACTGATTCTTATGCGATTTGGTTTCAGGAAATCATGATGCAGAGGGGTAAACCCGACCGCCTTCTGACCCATCATGAACGGTAAATAAATCCCGACTTTCCTGTCGCCGTCTCGCGGAGTTTCCTTTCGTCTTTTAGCGTCCATAGGCAAACAGTTGTGAGTGGTTTTCGGACTCAAATAGCCAAGTAGTCGGCGGCGGCGGCGGCGATGCGATCGGCGGTCTGCCCGCTGCCTTATCTGGCCGTCCCCAGCGGCAGCTTCCCTGCCCCGCTGAGGAGCCTTGACTCAGGCAGATATACGACTACATCCAAGCGAAGGTCCCTATGCCCCGACCGCAGATACCAGCCCCAATCGGAGATACATCTGCGCTTAACCGAATCGGTTCCTGCTGTCCCAAGTGCAGAGCGCTCTGCCCCAGCCAGAAATACTGCTATTCTCTGTCGAAGATCTTGCTCCAGACGATGTTGTTCTAATCCAATATATGCTAACGACTTCTATAGCGCCAACTATCAACTAAGTACACGACAGACTATCGCTACCAAATCTGTTTCGCGCTACCTCAACAACGTATTGCGATCGCTTTTGTATAGGTTTTTCTTGCTAAGTCAACAGTTACCCCTGACGTCAGTTAATGCTCACAAACCCCCACCAATCAGAAGCGTATGTCTCAAATTTGAGGGCACGAGTCAATGTTAACGTCACCTTGACTCAGCGCCAGTCAATCACAAACAATCAACAACCAGATGACATCTATATGACGTCATAGAGATTTCCGATACACATCGCGCTTAAAACTTGCTTGGACCTATACAACAGCAGAAAATTACATTTACATTCAACTTTTTAACTTCATTTTATTCTCTTTTGCGAATGATACGAATGTCTTTGGTCGCATAACTCTTTAAACACATTGTTAAGCGTGTTAATTCAGGACTCGTATCAGTTACTGACTGCATGGTTCCGGCTAATCGATATTACTGTCGAATTTTTATAAAACTTACTATATTCTGTTTCATTCTTAAATATAACAGTGTCTATTGACAGTATACACATTTCGCAATCTATGTCGTGTAAGTTCTTGATGTTTATATCAATGAACATCTAACCTTGAAAGAGCAAATAGGCCCTATCAACTAAAATTGCTAAAAATGTTGGAGTATTGTCGCGCATTAGTAAATAATACTCGGCGATATATGTTTAAACATGTATTGTTCGTTCATTCATCCGTATTTAACCTACTGTAATATGTAATTTTGCACTGGTTTCCAATTATCTATTCCGGCTGAAAAGATTAATTCTGCTACAGAAATATGTAAGCCTAAACCGTATCATTGCGGGAAGATCCTAATACTCTTATACTATACTGATAACAATTTCATGACCTCAGCATTTTAGAAACATCATATTTACAAACTAAGCCCCCTACGTATTCTTGAATTTATGTATCGCTTTGCACATAATTTACTTCCCTCTGCTTTCATAGGTTATTTAAAAATTAATTCCGAGTACTATACTCATCAAACCGGATGGCAGTGTAATTATCATGGAAGTTCTGCCCACACTAACACTCAAATAGTGTAATTATTGTGGAAGTTCTGCCCATACTAACACTCAAATGTTTTCAATTAAATGCATTGGACATGCCTGGAATAATATAAAATGCTTCTGAGAAAAAAAGAGGGGACACCCAGAATGGATCGAAAACCCATGATATCCGTAATCTTCCCAATATAAAATTATTTTTAAAAATATATGCGCGCTTACTTGGGAAACAAAATAAATAAATATTAGTCCTATCTGAATTACTATTCTTGTTTGTTAGCTTTTTGGTTCTGTTCATTTTGGTTCTGTCTGTGTTAAAATTCAACTTGACTGGTGATATGTTGATAACTTTTGATTATTCAACATTTTCATAGCGACGTTGTATTTCATAGCGACGTTATATTTCATAGCGACGTTATATTTCATGTTATATAGGCGACCCTAAGTGGGTTTTCGGTCCATTCTGGGTCTCCCCTTTTTTTCTTACAAGCATTTTGTACAGGTGTATTGTGTCTAGTGATTTTAACGCTGCGAACAATAAATAAAAAATTAATGAAAAGACGTGCATCTACTATAATTAATTGTCTGTCTGTCTGTCTGTTTGTCTGTCTGTCTGTCTGTACAGCGCACCTGTGTCTGTGTTCTTGCCTCTTTATACGTATACTTGTCTATGTCTGTCTTTCGCTACTCATGCAGTAAGCACGAACTATAATTACAATGATAATTAAGTTATAGGATATCGGGGCAGAATTTGGCGTTGAGGAATATTAATATCAACACCGTCTGGCGATATTTCGACAAGAATCCGACGGAGATAATATTATGCAGTCGGTGCCCCATTCGCCCGCGGATCCGGGCCATGTCACGCACACCACGCAGGCGGCCACGGGTCTGCAGCGTATGGCTGGGGCTGATACTCGCAATTCTCAGATCGCGTTGTTTGCGTGTATCGCCGAAAAGCTTGTATCCGCCGGATTGGCAGGAACCCCGATTGCATGCAGTCCATTAGGAATATTGCCAAGTGACCAGGAGCCGGGAGGCCGTCTGTGTGTGATTGCGCTACAGATAAATGGATGGATGGATGGATGAATGGATGGATGAATGGGTGGATGGACGGACGGACGGACGGACGGACGGACGGACGGACGGACGGACGGACGGACGGACGGACGGACGGACGGACGGACGGACGGACGGACGGACGGACGGACGGACGGACGGACGGACGGTGAGTCCTTGTTTTATCGCGGACAAATGAAATCATACGGTTTTTAATTGAAGGCAGAGGCGATACTGCTGCTGCTGCTGCTGGTTGTATAGGAGGAAGAGGAGTAGGAGTGAGGAAAGGAGGACGATGAGAATGGATCGAAGGTAGGGAAGAGGAGGGAAATCTCTAATGAATAATTGTACGCGCAGTGCCGAAACGGGTAAACGCACTTAGTGAGGTACGACTGGTTAGTTAAAAAAGAACCGATAGTTACAGAAGCTAGTACTGAACTTGGGCCGAGTTGTATTAGTCGGACGCATACGTCATGCCACCGTCACCGACGCTTAACAATCAACAATCGAACTTAACACTTAACAATCGAATATCAGTTTGATTAATCGAATATCAGTTTAACTAATCGTTTTTCCTGGTACGTATGAAATAACCAGCGTCTCTGACAGATTCTCAAAACATCAACCTGATATGTGCCTTACGTAGTCAGTTCATTTCTGTTGTGAAGATTCTTTCCTCATCTTACTTTCTTACAGTCGAGCATTCTGATCCATATGGAAGAATGAGCTGTATCGTCGTCTCACATATTCTTGCCTTTCTTCATTGTTACTTCTCTGCTTTTCCATATCTTGACCATTCTTCCAAATGCTTGTGAGATGCGGAAGAGTGGCCTTAGATGAACTTAATGAATGTCAATAATAAAACACGATGCCAGTTCATGGTTAACAATCGAGTCACTTAGCAATCCATCCATCCCTCCACTCATCCGTTCGTTCTTTCGTCCGTCCATCTCTCCCTCCATAGATATTTAGTCATCACTCAAGGTTACGGGGTAGGTTAGAGGTCAGTCACGACACACTTTGTGTAAAATATATGGGCCGAGTTGTATTCGTCGGATGCATACATCATGCCACTGTCACCGACACTTAATTGTTTGCGATGAAATCATGGAATTGGTCCAAAGTTCGTTCAAATTGTGTTGACTTCCAGGCAGACTCGACGATTAGGCCTAACTCCGAGTGATCCCAAATTTACAAACTCATCAGAAATAGTCATCAAACGCCTCAACAATGCTTGTTTGTATATGTATATGTCCAAATCGAATTATAAAACGGTGTGTACTGTCGTTGGATTGTTTTGATCGGGTTTGCGTCCCAGGCGAATGATCATCGACCTCAGAACATTGCTTCTAAAGAGCTTCACAATTTACAGAGACGTGTAAGCTAGTGTTTCACACTTACCTTTTCACCTTCACCTGTTAAGAAAAACCTTTGCTTTTAACAGAAGACGCTTTAAATGTCCAGGTTTGTCTGCATATCATTTTTGCAGCAATTAAAGCACTGTTCTCAGTTGGTCAGATGTTCTTTAAAATGTTTCAAACCAATTGTTTTTAATTGGACGGAATGTGTTCTTAAATTACAAACGAATGTATTAGAATGTTCACATAAAACGGCATGAAGTGTATGCGTCCCAGAAATAAAGAATCCTTAAATAAAGAATCACTTCCAATGTAATGATCAGATTTGATTTTATATAAATTCAGTTACTTCTGACATGCACCAGAATCAGGCACATAGTCTCTGTATCAGCCTCTCGGCCTCGAGATGTACCTAAGATCTCGTCTCGGTCTCGTCTCGATCTCGGGGCAGGGAGACTCGGATCTCGTCTCAGGCTCTCTGGTCGGTTTGAAGAGGCTTGACAGATTGCCAGTGGAGACCTGCAAATGCTCGAGCGACATTAGGTAACCGACGAACTTGTCATTTTTCTGCAACTATGACGTCACTTACTGCTCGCTACAGCGCTTTTAAGAAGTTCTTCAACGACGTAATTGAAATGCTTAGGCTTAAAGACGTGTCCTGGTCTTGCGAATAGCTTAAACCATCCAAAGTTTCTATTTTGACTAACTCAGACCAAACCTTCACACTGGCAGTAATTCTTAGACTACACTCACCAGAGCACCTACATAAGCTTAGTAGCCTAAACTAACTAACTAAACCAACTGTACTGATAAGGTGAAACCGATTCTACAGTGCTCCATCAGGTGCGATTGTCCCAGTTGCAAACGCCGACTACAATGTCGTCACAACTGCGTGATTCCCGTAATTGACGGGTGAAGAATGAGTCGGCGTATTTCCGGCGGATATTTTGATCATGTTATTATTTTCCAAATTTAGTGCCGTCAGATATTCTCAAGGGAGCCAATCAATGGCGCTGACTGCGTCTGATTTAGATCATTTACACTGGCCTGGTTAGCTACATTGGTTAAGGCGTACGTCAAGACGCCTCACTTGGCCTGACACACGTCACAATCGCCGCCATGGTATCTTCGCTGGCCTGGTTAGCTACATTGGTTCAGGAGTCTATGATTGGTTAAGGCGTACGTCAAGGTGCCTCTGTACTTGAGGATGCTGGTTCGCAACCGATAGTGGCTATATTTAAGTGATTTTAATCTCGGGCTAGCACGGTCCGTACACGGGGACCTCAAATTCACTGATAAATGACCTGGATCGAGGCCGTACGGTCGCTGCAGGAAACCGTGTACATTTGCACATTTGTATTTGGTTTGTCATATGTCTCTATCGGTATACGAGCCCAGTGCGGTTCGCAGCTTGACATACAAAAGGCAAGACAGCATAGGATAAAGTAAGGTAAAGTAAAACAAAGAAAAGTTAAGACCGAGAGATAGAGCATGATGCAGTAGTGTGATATTGTGTAATCAGTGTAATATAAGGTGAGATTGTGTAAGATACGATCAAAGGGTGTAAGGTAAGGTCATCTTGGGCGTCCGTAGAATGAGCTCTATGGACCCAGGGCCAATTTAAAGCGATGGTTTAGTGCCACTTTCTCAATCTTCCGAAATTCGAACCATTGTGAAGTTAAAAATTTTCAGATACGACCGTAAAGTAGCTGCAGAGTCGTGTAAGAACCCCTATATAGGGTACAATACACATAAAACACCGGTTTAAAAGTACGGTTTAGCGACTCACTTGACATGAAATATATTTTAAACACATGGCTAACCTTGTGTCTAGAATAGCGCAGTTATTTTACGTAACAACGAATAGAAATATAACATTAAAACATATTAGTCCTACTTTATCCACTTATCTATGAGGTATATGTACAGTACTTCATCTGTGAATCACAGAAGGTCACCGACCATTCCAGGGGTATGCACATGCCCCCTCGTGCCCTCCTGATCCCTCATGGTTGGGAAAGCGAGACAAAGGTAACATAAGGCATAACAAGACAACGTATAGAATCAAGTAAATTTCGCGCATTATAAATGTTAAGTTGTTGCAGTATTATACTTTAAATTTTATGTTTTAAAGGATTATATTTTAAAGCGAACAATAATTATTATCGACAAACGTGTCTTATGCCATCGGATGAATGAATCAGAATTTTATAATAAGCCAAAAGTGCGGTAACTTTCTATATATGACTACATACACATATGATGCATATACAAGTATAATACATATATATACACGCACAATGTAATATATAGATATATATTTCTATGTGCTAACGACATATTGATGCACTTATTGATGGTGCGACAGTGCGGTTCATGCAGCGGATCAGTCGAAATGATTGTAATGTTACAGATAGACGACCACGGCAGTGAAATAGGTTACCTCCTTTGCACCTCTTCCTGTCTGTCTAGTTCTGTCTTTCACTTCCTTTGACTACTCTTCTCTATGTCTGCCCGGCTGTCTGTGTCACAGTGTATGTGCATACGCTTCAAAACCACATTCATAGGCTAAGTGCATTCTGCTTTCAGAAGAGGCTGAGCCCTTGCAAACGAAAGTGTGAGAATGTTAACATAAAACGGCAAGAAGTGAATGACAGAACATGACGCCATTATGACATGACATTGCATAATCTGACATGGCAAAATATGACATGACTTGATATGACATAACGACCAACATTTTAAACCACACTCCAATCGCTAATCAAATGCTGTTTCATGAACGAATTATAATTAGTCTTTATTACTTTAAACTGCGCGGCTCCTTTAATGTTTGTTTCTGCTTGTGTAGCGCATTTATTTATTTATTGTGTTCACGGGCTGTAACCTTCCACGACACAATGAAAGACCTTCGCTACCTAAACTAGGTTAGCCACCGGGAATTTTGGAGCAAGACTGCATCCTTGGCATCGCATGATGTGTGATGATCAGGTTATGTCACATCATATTGTATGCAGCAAGTAATTAAATAATTTCTCATCAGCTGCTGAAATCACATCACGTGGCCACTACACTTCACCATATCGCATTAAATCACCCGACATCCCATTACATGACATGTAACATTCTGTGACGAAATCCGTCCCATCGATGTATTTGCCCACTCAGCTTTTATCGCTACCCTTTCTGCGAGCACCGTAAGCACCGTTCCGGGTGGGCAGGGGTCGTTTGGGGGGTTGGATTGGCCATTGCTCTCTCTCTCTCTCTCCCTCTCTCTCTCTCCCTCTCTCTCTCCCCTTTCCCGAGAATTGTCGACTGTTCGCTGATTGCCGATGGATGGAAAAGAGAGCGTGGGTCGGAGTGTCCCACAATCGATGCCCTGGACCGACCAACAAGAGCTGAAATGTGTGAGAGGAAGACAGACGGTGGATGGCAGAGACTCGTAATAGGATATATGAGCACCGACAGCGCAAGAGGGAGAAGAGGAGGAAGCAGACGAAGAAGATGAAAAGGAACTGTAGACGGATGGGAGGAAGAGGGTATGGATGATGATGATGATGATGATGACGACGACGATGATGATGATGATGATGATGATGACGACGACGATGATGATGATGATGTTGCAGAGAAGAAGAAAGTGGTGGTTGGGGAAGAGAAGGCATATTGGCCTCGTACGAATCGATGGCAAACGATATTGACGGTCACTAAGTCAATACACCCGTCTATGCGAACGCCGGTCGCTAATTGCGACCCTGGAAACACTTCCTTCCATCCGCCAGTCCGACCGTCCATCTCATCCATTCATCCATCCATCCATCCATACACCCAAACATCCATCTATACACCCAAACATCCATTTATCTATCAACTCACCCACCCACCCGTCCGTCCGTCCGTCCGTCTGTCTGTCTGCCCTCCGTTCTTTCCAGAGCACTCTGCGTCACTCCCTCGCTCCGTCAACGCGTCCTTCATTGACTCCCTTCATCCGTGATTAATCCTTACTCCCCTCATCTGTTATTCTTCCTTACTCCTCTAATCCCTGTCTACAACCTCTCTTCCGCATGCATAATAACGCCCATGCATCAGTCCTTCCTTCCTTCCTTCCTCTTTCGTTTCCCTTCCTTCCGTCCTGTCTATTTTCCTCCATCGATCCTTCCAACCATTATTCTTCCATGCAGTCTACTTTAGTCTGCCTGTCTATCTGTCTGTCTGCTTATCTGCCTGTCTCACTTTCTCTGTCCATCTGTCCCCCATCCTCTTTTAACCCCTCTCGATTCCCGTAGTCCCAGCATTCTCTTCGCACCCTCCCTCTTCCAAAAGAAAACACGTTGGTGGTTTGTTTAATATTCATTCGCCCCGCGTATGTATGTCGCACTCGCAGTCTTTGCGCCACTACCTCCCTCTTTGACTCACTGCCTCCCTCTTTGACTCACTGCCTCCCTCTTTGACTCACTGCCTCCCTCTTTGACTCACTGCCTCCCTCTTTGACTCACTGCCTCCCTCTTTGACTCACTGCCTCCCTCTTTCACTCACTGTCTCCCTCTTTGACTCACTGCCTCCCTCTTTCAATCACTGCCTCCCTCTTTCAATCACTTTCTTCTTCTTTCACTCACTTCCTCCCTCCTCCTTTCGTCCCAGGTTCCCTCTTTTCTTCCGTCCATCAGTTCCGGCTGGTTCATTCGGCGGATGTAGATAGCGCATTACAAGCGAGGCCAGCCATCTAGTGTTCAGCCGATCGGTCGGTCGGTCGGTCGGTCGGTCTACTAGCCGGCGCAGTTGGCATCTTGGTTCTCTGTCTCTGCAACAGTTTCTATCCGACCGCCTGACGGTTCGATGCATCTCTGGCTGGCGTTGACTTCGCAGAATCTGTCAGACGTCAGTTCTTAATGAGACACGAGGCCACCGCTCCTCCGTGGAGTTCACCTAGTCTTGCTTCCGGTTAGGTCACGTGATGTCGCTCAACGAATGATCGGTTGAGTTAGTGAGTTTTTAGCTTTGACATGAAAGTAATTGCTATCAGAATTCCGAGTTCTTATGCTGGTTAGTAGCCATTTCTTGTGGTGGTGGTTAGAATTATTTGCAAGAATTACTTCCGTTTAACTCTTCCTGTTTTCGTCAGCGGAAATGATCATTCGAGTATCGACCGGAAGTCTCCTATTCGTTCTTGTAATTTTCCCACCAAATGGACCCCTCGCCGCATGGCTTGGTGGCAGCACTGACAGCGTCACCCATCGACCAAAAGACGCATCAACTGCGAACCAGACCAACAATGACGCATCTGCAACAAGCATTTCCAGTTTCAACAAGACTGGAATTGTTCTAGAGGATGGAAGAACTCCAGGAACTGGAGAAGAAAGAACTGATCCAAATGACAAAGATTTTTCTGATTCTAATGAAGGAATTGAACAAAAAGACTCGACGAAGAGCAGCACAAGAAATAGTACAACAAGAGATACTGATATGATATCTGCTAGTACGAGAGAGGTTGACACGAATGCAGCGGTTTTAGTGACCTTGTCACTCCTGAAACAGCAAGATCAAGAGACGAGTTATGTCGAGTCAACGAGAGCAGCTGTCCAAGACCTGGACTCCATATCTCAAGGACTACACACGGGTTATTCATCCATCAAGTTAGACCGTCCTTCTGCGTCGTTTAAGATAAAAGGTACTGACTGGACAACATCTTCCAGAGTTTATACTGGGTCTTCCATTAAAAGTGTAAATCAAAGTAAGGACAGGCCCTCGAGCAATGAGGGCACGCCGTCAAGCAAAGAGACAGCTGGAATGGTAGAAGAAGCCAGTACCATGGCTGATCCAGCTGGGAAGATAAAGAGAACGGGACCTAGATACCACTTCCTGTCCGACACACCCTCTGGATCAATCGATCCAGCAACGACTCCGGATTTCAAAACGGAAGTGGAACTAGATCACACTTTCGGAACTACAGCTGGCGACCACGTGACGCAGACGGATGACGTACGAAACTGGAGGCGTGACGTCAACGCGACGCAGTGGGAAGTGACGAAGGCAGAGTTTGTGTACAAGAGTCTATGGGATGACGCTGGCACGGAAGATGAAGAGGGAAAAAAGGAAGCACTCGAAGGAGGAATTAAAAGGGAAGGCACAGCAAGAGAAGCGCCAGTACAAGAAGGGACTGGAAAGGGAGTGCAAGGAAACAAAGGGGAGGATGGCAGGTTTACACTTCCGGCTGAATTACGGAGAGCACGCAACAGAAACGGTCAGTTATGTTTGTTTTGGTGCGAGTTTAACGGTTTGTCTCTTCGTCCGTCTGTCTGAAGGTCTGTGTATGTCTGTGTCTCAGTTTGTCTTTCTTCCTTCCTGTCCTAGTCTTGTATTATCTGTTTGTCTGTGTGTCGACATGTGTCAGCCACTAAATATCGAACCTGGTGACCCTCAATTACATTAACTACAGATGACCTTAATACGAAATCCGAATCATAGATCTTGCAGCGACCGGTAGCCATTTTGGCAGCCAAACGAAAGCTTCATGACGACTTATAAAGTCGAGCAGAAATCGATTCGATGCCTTCGATTGATATGAAAGAGAGAAGCCATTCATCAGACTCCAGATTTCAACTGGTCCTTGGGTTTCTCTGCTCCGCCTGCAGCCGTTGTCTCGTGCAAATGACATTTTATGGCGCCTTTACTTGAGAGGCGAAAGATGTTTTGCTTATGCTGCTTTCTTCGCTGTCAGCCAAAGGTACTCAGGGCCGTCGCTCGGTTCGACCTAGGCCTACTCTTAATTCCGCTGACTAGCGCTTCCTTTACGAGAGGTCGCAGAAAGAAGGAGATATTTACAGCCGAAAATACATAAAAACTCGATTGCGACAACAGTCTTTGGCGTCTGATAAGTGTTTGCTTTACGTGACTCTCGTGTTCTTAGATAACACAGACTCGAATACGCGCATTGTAGACATACACAGGTACACAATCACACGGACATGGGCATATAACTTCAGCAAGTGAACACGTGCATAGAACCTACATGGCATGAACATACAGATCGCGCAATTCTTAGCAATTATGCATCACAGACAGCTAAAAATTTATAATTTTTGCTGTGAATATAATTGCGAATATACTTTAAATGAACTTTTTGGGGATATTTGTGTAGTTTTATGTTGATGAGTACTTGAAATAACTGGACAGCATAACTACTGGTACTAGTACTAGCCTATGCATGTATAAGGTAGCCCTACGTTTCTTCTTTTTTGAAGTTCATATTTCGCAGAAATGCATAATTATATACAGGCGCCTGGTCCAATCATGCGTGTCTTGTACATGTGTGTAGACAGTCTATGGAGCGCTGATATGCGGCTTCCGCCGAAGGTTTTCCGTTTTAAAATGCGCTAGATAATCTACTGCACCATTTCACTTTCTTCTCGCTGATCGTTCCGCAACACTAACCCAGTCGCGATCCCAAAGGCACAGCGCTATATAATCTTGGAGACGCCAAGCACTAGTTCCCCATGGGCAGTCGCCGGAAGTGGAGTGCGAGGGGTTAACGGCGCTCCTATCAGTCAGTCTACTCGACCGCAAACATTTTCGTTTCCGTTTTAAAGCCAAAAAAAATCGACATATATCAACGCAGTGTGAATAGCAAAGCAGCGTCGGCTGTTAGCGGCATACCAAAAAACGCACCCACTGAGTGACTGCATTGTGCCGAGCAAAAGCGCGTCGTCGTCTGAATAACATTAAGACATTGCCATCCTGGGATGTTAGGGGAGAACTGGGAGTTGGTAAAAGTACTTCGTGATTCAGAGACTTTGTATTAAAAACACGCCACTCTTGAGGCGAAAAATGATCAGTATGGAGTTCTGTACGCATCTGATGTTACAACGATAAAGGATGCAGACAGATAAGGCCCCAGCTTAGTCGCAGTTGCGGAAGCACAGCGAAGTGAGAGAGAGTTTTCATACCCTATATTACATAGCCATACTGCTCGCCTAGAGTGGAAAGATTCCTTCCTTTGTGGTCCACACAATACATTCGGTCAAAGAATTGGGCACCAGTTATTGTCATCTGATCTCGGTGCTTGCTGTCTGTATTCTAAACTCTAGCATTTATTCGATAGGTGATCGATACAGAGGTCTAAGTGTCTGACTGACCCCTTCAATACCTTCACCGACTTATCAGTGGTGTCAGGTATATTATGCTACTCGGTATGCAACGTTAGTAGTCCTCTGTTTTCGTAGTATAGTCACTCTTGGTAGTAGGCCTATCGTTTTCTTGTGGACTAGTGTATTTGACTGAATAGCTCTGTACCCTTTATAGTTGACTCTTTGCTATTATATAAAATGTCAAGACAAAAATTATCCGAGAGCGGCTTATTTGCTAGAAAAACAACTTGAGAACGTTTTAAGACAGTGGATAAACGAATACAGCGAGGTTGAACTGCAGTCATTCGGTACAGAACGCAAAATGTTATATTAAGTTGAAGCTTAACATATCGTGACAATTCAAAAAGTAACTTAGCGAGAAACGCGATCAGAAAGCAAGCAGTCATAAAATGGATCAAAAGGAGTTCTTTGCATATTTATATTTCTTGTAGTGTTAGCTATAAACCTGTGAGTCCTTGTTAGAGTTTCGATGCCAGAATATTATTATTTTCATTGTTATTATGATGCCCGGCAATAACACTTAATATAACATGTCCCTTGGTGCCCCAGGTTGAAATTGTGTACATCTATAAATATGCAGATGAACAAGTCATGTAAATATTTTTCTTAACCAGATTTACTCTAAATGTAAATGTACAAGGTTCTTTTTAGCGACCGTACGGCCTCGACCCTGCTCATTTTTCAATGAATTGAACGGGTGAGATCCGTCACCACTGCTGCTGTTTGAATGGGCGCCACGCCGGTTAAGGTCCTCGTGCAAGTACCGTGCTAGTCTGAGATTTAAATCTGTGAAATAAGCCAAGATAGGGTGCGAGCCGGGGATCCTCACGCACAGATGCTCCTTGGCATACGCGTTTACCAATGTGGTTAATTAGGCCCGTGGAGATTTCATTGATGATAGCAGCCTCAGAGGCGATTGAATACCTCCAATTTACTATTCCTATGAATATTCACAAACCTTCGTTAAGGTATACTTTAAATCGCGATTTCTCAATAGCAGCCGCGAAGACACCTCCATCTTTAAAAAATTGTAACATTTTTACTATTTGTGATTAAAACATGTGGCTTTCGCCTAATTAATCAGCAATTTGAGCCCAATCCAATGCTGTGTGAAACTCAGTTTTGATTCTCGCCAACTTTATAAGTTTTCTCATGAGCGGTCACATATATGCGCGAAAGCCAAAGCTAATGTCGATTTCGCCACTGCAGTCGTGGTAAACGATGGGATGTATGTAAGCTGGATTTGTTTAGGGATATCTTATACACAAAATTCATGTCAATTCTGTTACAGAACGTCAGAAAATAGATAAAAGAGGTGTTTTCAAGATGTTCCAGGAATCGACCGCGCAGCCCTTTATAGCCTAATAGACGTGCATTTGAAGAAATCAACTTGAACATGTTCGAGGTGTACTTAAGCACCCGGACCGACACCAGGGTCTGGTCAGCGGCCGTTACTCCCAACTTGCGGAGCAGCCGGGACGAGGATTGGAACAGGGCTCCTCTCCAGTTGAGCACCACGGCCCCGAACTCACGCGGCGCGCCCGGATGGACTTTAGCAACCCAGTCGACGATGTCAGGTCTGTTGTAGTAATCGACCTTCTCTCGATACGGACCGCTCATATCATTACAGTCCGAGGTGATAGTAACATCAACAACATGGGCCACCCATCCACCAAGGCCACCAAGTCAGGCTTGCGCCTCCCAACTCCAGTAACAATGGTCGGCTCCCGGATCACTTCGTGACCCTTTGACTCAACCCTATTGGCGATCAGGTCGAGCGCCGAATTGTGTCTGTCACACCGGAGACGGTGGGTTCTCACACAGCTCTGGGAGATGTGAGCAGGGTGCCTTGAGCATTGCACCCGGCGTCACACCATATGACACCCGTACGACGCCCGCGAAAGCTGCGCTCTGCAGACGGCAACATGTTCTCCCGCACTTTGATGGCCTGAACGTAGTCACCTCCACTGAGGAGGGCGGACCCGTCAGTCACCCAGGTGTTAACGTGGGGGGATTGCCCCTGCTGTTTCAATCCACGACCATCAACCGATGAATGGAGCTGGGTTGCCAAGAGCTCTTTCACGCCCTTGCAATCGCTCAGTTCCCGATTTGCCACCTTTGCCAATCGTGTACACCCTCCTCGCTCCAAGGAAGATAGGAACTGTAGCCACGCTCTGCATAATGGGGTCTAACGACTCCTCCACCTTGGCCATGCGGCGGGCCTTAAGCGGTGGAATAAGGTACCGCAGGCGCGGCACTTCCAGTCCTTCGTCCTTTGCGCTAGCGTGGAAATACCCGGTGGGAGTATCGTGCGGCAGCCACAACCATTTGCGCACTGCCGCCCTCACCAACCGGTCCAACTGCTCAAGCGATTTGGACGTTAACTCCCCGAGAACAAGTCCATGATACATTCTCGGCAACAAATGACAGCGCAATAGGAACATGCGCTGTTGGGGCTTTAGAGGAGCACGTGTCAACCGATCAAGCCCAACATTCAGGAAGTCGCGGTATGCCTTCCTCATACCGGACACTCTAGCCTGCAATCCCAGGTACTTGTATGTCTGCACTACGGTAAGGGATTTTACTGATTCACCATCGATGGAAAGAATCGGTGAAGGATTAACCACACAGCGTTTAGCTTTCCCATCCACATCGATGCAGAGGGTAGCACATTTTGCTAAGTTCAGTCTCAGACCGCTGTACCGCAGCGCCTCGGACGCTCTAGCAACCTGTTCACGCATGCCCTCTCGGCAGTTGAAGCAATGAGGACGATATCGTCAGCATACGCTAAACACTGGACCTGGTAATCACCGTTAAGGAAATAACCAATAGCCGGGTTTAGGGCCGACAACACTTCGTCTATCACGCAGTTGAAAAGGATGGCCGACAGGGAGTCGCCTTTCCGAATACCGCGGCCGCACTGGATCGGACCGCTCTTTCGACCGCCTACTTTGAGGACGGTCGAGGCGATGGCACGCCCAGCCTCTTAAGTGACCTAGCCAGTGTCTCGTGGGAGACACAATCGAAGGCTTTGTCCACATCGATGAAGGCTAGACACACCGGTCTTCTCTGCCACTGGGCCCCCCTTATGGTGGTGTCAAGAAGGAAAACATTGTCAGCACATCCGTCAACAGGCATGAACGCTTTCTGCCTCGGATCAAGCGAAACTTCCTCGGTTAGACGAGAAGGCCACGATCTTATTAAAGACCCTCGTAACACGCGAGGCCATGGTGATCGGCCTATAGTTTGCCGGGTCCTTCGGGTCTCCTGCTTTAGGAATCAGAACGGTCTCACCCTCCACGTAACGCCTGGGGGTATACCCCAGCGCAAGCCATAGGTTGTAGTAGTTGGCTAGAAACTTTGGGGAGACCCTTTTCATCTCCTTGAGTGTGACTCCGTCGGGTCCCGGCGCACTTTCCTCTGAGTTGGCAATGGCTTTCACCATCTCCCCAGTGGTTACAGGTTCAACGATGGACCAGTCCACTTGCACCTTTGGGACCGGCCTCTCATCGACCTCAGAAGGAGAGGCGAAGATGGATCTCCAAAATCCCTCTTGTTCCATCAAGGTCAATGTCGTCTCTTCCTGCTCCCATTGTCCCTCGAGGACCATCTCAGCGCACCTCTTACGGTTAGAGTGGTAGGCTTTCTGTACCCTAGCTTATGCCATCTGGCGGGCCAGACGTTTCGGGTTCAGCCTCCGCTTCGATTTGCCGGTTTTCGGCCTGTCAGGGCCTGGCGGCTTTTTGCCCAATTTCCCTTTTCGAGGTTTGCTTCCCTCGTTCTTCTCCGGGCCTGATTTGAGGAGAGTGGTTAATCCCTCTGCACAACAATCGAGCAACGTCCTTGCAACTGCATCACCATCAGGTGTTACTTCCTCCGCACTCTCCACAGCTTGAAGTAAGGTCTCAACAAGGGGATTACTGCCAGGCTCCCCCCTGTCTTTTTGGAAGCCCTCGTTGGCAAAATGAAGGACCTCCCTTCGCCAATTCGAGCCGGAAGAGCTTCCCTCGGCAGACCCACTCAGCGATTCTTCATCGGACTACGCTATTCGCTGCTGTTCCAGTATCCGGGCTACAAGTGCTATAACTTCGCCCTTGTAGTCCTGCCTTTTGCGGAGCCCTTTGATTGACTCGCGGGACCTGTCATCAAAGACCACTACCAATCGACTGTTTATGAGCGCCGGCTTCACCCCAGAGGCAAGGAGGTCGGCCTCTAATCGGACCATACGCTCTCTTTCCTCTGGGGGCCATCTCGCCTTGGCTCTACCAGGAACCTGGTGTGTCGCGTGATACTCCTCGGGGTGAGCACTTCGCTGATGGATCGAAAGCCCTCTTGAACCTTTGAAGCATCGATGGCACTGGGGACACTCAACAAGCCCAGGCACCACACTTGCCGCCCCTTCGGGGAGGCAGCGCCCTTAGTAATATTTGAAGTAGCCATTTTATCGTTATTGTGGGTCGCCCTTGCACGCTTGGCCTCCATACTGCATCCACACGAGGTGGACTGGAGTTGCTCCCCGCCACGTCAAGGCGCGTGCATAGGACTTCACCCCGACCATATCCAAACGGTAAAGTGGCCGAGGCTTGGGGAGAATTTAGACAGCGGGCCATACCGCTTTGGATCTTATTTATTAGAGTCCCACTGCTGGACTAGGCAGTATATCAAGTATCCCACTACATAACTCATTTAACCATGCATGATTAACAGGAAAGCCTAATCTATAGGTCTTACTGTTCCGTTGTTGTGCGGACTTCCGCAAACGAGATGGGGTAATGACAAATGGGGGAAAATGCAGCCAAGGTGAGGGAGGGTCCAAAGCAAGTAATTCTTTGCAGAGCGGGATGAAGAGCGAAAAAGGCCCATTTGAGTCATCTGTGGGGGCCCGAAATGAGAAGTTACGCTACTTAACGGCGCTGTGGAAGTCATTAGATCAGATTAGATTAGAATGCAAAATGACGGTAACGTAAGATACCGTACCATGCCGTACCATACCAAGTCATATTGTACCATGCCATACCATACCATAACAAACCATACACTATATGCAATGGAATTCCGTTTAATGCAACGCCATAATAATACAAGTCATATTTCATATTAATTTTTCATAATATGTAGGCTAAATACATGTATAATATGTGAGGATATGTGAATGTAAGAACGAATTATCAGGATGCGATTTTTGGTTGGCCGCAGCCCACGGGAAAGCTTCAATGGCTGGCACGAAATGTGGGGCGAAATCGCAGATAGTCCAAACTAGCGGAGGAGTTCACCATTTCCCTGCACACATTTTGCGCACAAACTGAGTGAGTGATAAAACACGAAGGTCCAAACGAAAGATAAAGAATAAAAACGAACGAAATATAAAAGGTTGAATGCTTTGTTTCACAAGCATGCGTATTTATGATCAGTTAAACCATTGACTGACTGACTGACTGACTGACTGACTGACTGACTGACTGACTGACTGACTGACTGACTGACTGACTGACTGACTGACTGACTGACTGACTGACTGACTGACTGACTGACTGACTGACTGACTGACTGACTGACTGACTGACTGACTGACAAGTTCTGCGAATGACGACTTCTTATCGCACAAAGACCTGACATCAGGAGGAGTGCGGACCAGATGCTTAAAAATTCCTCTCATGCTTTGTGTTCAGCGCCAGACGCTGTGCGGCGCTGGATGAATTCTGGCGACAGCCGCCTGCTCCACGCTGGGCGATAGAAAGAGAGGCAGACGCAGAAATAGGCAAACAGAGACAGACAAACAGACAGACAAGCAATGCGATCGCCAGAAAGATATCAGGTTGTTGGTCGCTTAGTGCAGGAACAGACGGCAAATGAAAGTGAGCGATGGAGGGAAATGCAGTGACACACACAGACAGAGAGAGAGAGACAGAGAGAGAGAGAGAGAGCGCGACGAACAGAAATGAACAGGAAGAGAAAGGAGACTAGGTGTCGCTAATCAAATTTATTTTAGAATTCCTGTCCTGGGCATCGGTCGACCTATATGCAAATTACGATTGCGTACGAAGTCACATACGGTTTAGACGTTTTTCTATAGCGCCGTTTCTCCATCAATATGCAACAGAAGGGGCTGTGAGTCGAGCCATGAAACCGTACTTGGATAAAGAAGAGACGCGTCGTACATAGGACCAAAGGCCCGGCCATAGACATGGGCAGACGCCGCCACAAATAAGCTTAACCCAGCAGTCGATCATCACTCGCTTTCCGAAGATTACTATCGACATGCTCACTCACCCGCAAATCTTAGGTTTCTTGGGGTCCACCGTAACTGATTCGCTCCAAATCAATATCATCGCTCACAAAGAGATCTAATACAGATCTAAAAATACCTATATATAGCCCTATATTAATATATATGTATAAATATCCCTAGCACTATTTCATCCGATATGATGATTTCACAGATATTCTTGCTGCACCAGGATGAGGTGAGGTGGAATAGGATGAGACTTGAATGGATTTACCCAAACTGGATGAGTGTGAAATTGGTTTGGTTTACACAGGCATTTGCTGGATATAGGAACATTGGTTGGGTCACATTAGAGTCGATTTTTCTTTGGTTTGGTTGAATGGGAATTGCTTTTATTAGCTTGTACCTTCCAATTTATAACCGATCGCCACCATCCGCCCGCTCTTTACTTTATATAAATAAAACATTGGGTCGATGTTGGGCCGACATCATGGTCTATACTGGCGAATGGTTGTACATCCGATATCGGCCCACAGCTCATTTGAAATCAACATCTACAAAACTCAGAAAATAATATAATGTGTGAGTATCAACAAAATATGTCAAATTCCGTAACCATGGGCAAATTTACTTAGATAAAAACAGAAATAAGTTACTATATTAATTTTTTTAAAGTACAGCCTGCATCTCGCCGATACAACATCTGACACAGGGCGAACACAGGGCCAGTGGTTGTGGGTTTTTGTGGCGTTGGATATACATTGGGCCAAAGTTTTAGTTTTGGGCTGCATGTTGCACGGAGAAAGGCCCAAGACAATAGGACGTGGCGACACATCGTGCTTAGGGCTACGCTCAATAGAGTTTGCCTCTGTATATTTCTTTTCTCCTTAGTGCCAACTTGCCTTTCTTTGCTAATTTATTTGCTGTTTTATTTATTTGACAATATATAGTCGGGTGCACTTGTTCCAGGAGCCTAACAACAGCGGGGTATCCTGAATTGTACAGAGGGGACCTAATGGGAGTGTGATGGCAAAGTTCGGTTCTGAAGTCCAAGCCCAAAGTAAATCTCATATTGTGGCCATGGCCGAATAGGCTCTCTGAATCCGGCAGTATATTAATATATTAACATATAAATAATTATAGTATGACTGGTTAAGGAGAATAGTAAATACATTTTACATACACACACACTCACACACACACATTATATATATATATATATATATATATATATATATATATATATATATATATATATATATATATATATATATATAAAGACAGAGAGAGACCATAGCCATCACATGAAAGCTACTCATAGGTCTACATGTATGTCGAGTCGTCGACCAAATTAAAGAGCTGAATATTTAAGTTTAGATTTCAGTTTCCCTCAGAATAGATTTACATTCTGCAGGAATATTAGTATACAGACGGATCTACAAAGCAGAAGGTTAATCTAAAATAGCACCAACATCCCCGGCCTTCTTCCATCATCTCCTACTGAAAATACCAATTGTTTTGCTATATTGGCCCGCGGTTCAATAGATTTTCAGTTTATGTTGAGTGGCACCATTTCAGATCTTTAAGATAACCAACGCTAAGCGTATTTTAAAGATTTCCAAAAGGTGCTACATAAATGCCCAGACACGTACACGTGTGCATATGTGTATGTGTATATGAATGTTTGTTAGGTTTTCATGTGTATACCTAGATATTTCTCTATATGTGTATATGTGGGCGAGACATAAGTTGAATGTGGTTAACATGGACTCTGAGTCTGTGCACAGCTTCCTAAAAGCGCCTGAGTGCGGAGAGGATCCAATGGTCTACCACATTAGATGCAGCTGTGTGCCAGGGTACCACTGCGGAGAAGGTTCGTTAGCAGCTTTGGCTTTTGGAATGTGCTTCGTTCAGTTATAACTGTGTGTTCACTGATTATTACCGGATTTTGCGGGTGCAGTGTTTACGGGGCTATTTTCAGTCTTCAGCGCCAGGGATTCTGAAAGCGATATTCCATCCGACGTTCTAATGAAACGAGGATGCCGTACAGCTGTGTGGCAATACGTCTTCATCATAATATTACTATTTATACCTCTACTTGCTTTCCATTCCACTGATTTCGCCAGCACAGCCAACACCAACGCCTTGTTAGATATCTCCATCTTACCGCCACTGTTGCTGCGGTTGTTATCATCAGCATCCACCCAACTATAAACAATAAAATCGCTTGTGTTCTGATACTGGATATCTGCGGTCGTATGAACACCGCAGTCGGCAGAACCTTTGATCCGCGGACCATACACTTCCTAGGAGATCCTTTGCAGGCGTGTAAATGCGCGGGAGCACTAACTGTACCTATCAATCACACAGAAAGCTGTCATTTTTAAGCGAAACAGCAAAAAGCTGTTTAGCCGCTTGTTTCGCCTGGCCATTGTATCCATCTTAACATCATCGATAATTCGTCGTCATTTTAAAATGTTCGTCTCTTTTTATTTCAGAACACTTCAGTATGTCGTTCCATGGACTACCGTGGCGGGTAAGTATGCACACATTGCATGCTAATGAATCAGATTCGCTTGTCTTTTGTTCAGCTACGCAGATGTGGAATGTATTTACGATGTTTGGCAGTCTAATACAGATGACAGCTCATTGGACAGCACTTTTCTCTTTAGTGCCAAATTGCCTTTCTTTGTTAATTCATTTGCTGTTTTATTCATTTGATAATAGTCGGGTGTACTTGTTCGAGGAGCCTAACAACAGTGAGTTGTACAGAGGGGCCTAACGGGAATGTGATGGCGAAGTTCGGTTCTGAAGTCCAAGCCCAAAGCAAATCTCGTATTGTGGGCATGGCCGAATAGTCTCTCTGAATCCGGCAGTATATTAATATATTAGCAAATAAATAATTATAGTATGACTGGTTAAGTAGAATAATACTTTTTTACACTTTGCATGCATTTTCACAAAAATAATTTAGGGATCCAGCAAAGCATCTACCCAGTTTTTTTCTAGCAGAAGAACATGCTGTACACTAGCCTATATTGACAAAAATGACGAGAATGATTGTGTAAGGTTTATCTAAATTTGCAACATCATAATGCCGTAATTCTCTACCACAAAACTGTCGTGGAAAAGCTCACTTCTAGCCAGTCTGGCTGTTCAAGTCTAAATTATAGCTGACGCCGTCACTGCAGAGTTTTCACAGGCGCCGCCGCTGCCATAATGTTCGGTGGGAGCGCCGCCGCCGCCGCCGCTGATAACGTTAAGTCGGCGCATGAGTCTAGTGCAATGATCAATCACTACAAGTAAGGTGAGGCAGTCTTAATTGCTCATTTATTACACGGTGGCAGACTGCTAACACTAACGCTCTTCGTATCTGCGTACATGGTTGGAATCCGGTGCATCATGTAAAATTGGCAGTTCGATGTTAGGTTGTTCGATTGCAGTGTTTGGACAAATTCTGCTTGCCTCTGTCACTGAGAAGTATGAGTTCGTAGTGGCATGAGCCGAAGAGAAACTGCTTTTGTGCCATACGTTGGCCCAATGCCCATAATATAGGATTTATCAGCGCCTACCAATGTTTCGCAAAGGGATATGAGTGACGCTGCCTTGCCCAAATTATTTAGTACATAGGTCAATGAGGGAGAGGTAGAAATAGGGCAGAAAGTAATGAAAACGATTAAAATAAGGCAGAACTGAAGTCCTAATTTTGACTTACTTGAGTGCCTTCCTTCATTGTCCACTGGTAGCTCTGTTGACATCACAGCACTAACAATTGATGCGCACTTGGTAGGTGCAGTAATCATGAAGTTGCTTAGGACAGGTTGTTTTGCGAGACAGTTGATGATTACAAACAGAAACTGTTTCTTCCTCATGTTATGTCATAACTGAAGAAAGCCAACTGTTTAGATGTTGTGTTTGATATATATATATACATATATATACATATATATACATATATATATATATTATTCATGCAATTTGAAATGTATGACTAGATCTCGAGTAAAAAGTCTGGTTTTTCAATGGAACTAGGGCACTTGTTACTAGCAAAACCAAATTACCCACTAACTGACAGGAATAATGAGTGTACGAGAATAATAGTTATATAATTTCCTGGCTAATTCATGCATTACTGGTGCTGAAATACAAGACAAGACTGTTTAATGTATTTGAGAGCATTTCTGCCACCGTGCTAATGTTGACACAAATGATGTTGAACCATGCAACCTCGTTTAATTCACTGGCTATCCGAATGGTGGACACAGATGCGGTTGTGTTGGCAATTGCGTTTTTTGACCGGTCTAAATGTACGAGAGCTTGAGAGCTTTGGATACACTTAGGAGTTGGTTCAAATGTGAGATTGATTGTTGTGCCCCTCTCCCAGTGCCTTCTACCAATATATATTTTGGTTGTTGGACCAAAATTCTGGAATTCCCTCCCTATATGTCTGTTCGTTCTGCTCAGTCGCTTCTGTCATTTCGTTCTCAACTTAAAACTTACCTGTTTCAAATTGCTTATCCACCATAGGCTGCCTCTCTGTCGTGCGGACTGACCTTCTGGATATCGACCTGATTGTGGCTTGGTTTTGGTGTGCCATCGGTTGATGCCTTGTGCATTAGACACCGGCGCATTAGAAGTTGCTAATTATTATTATTATTATTAAACGAACTACCCAAGAGGCTGTTCACTGATGGTCGCAGAATCTTCACAGGCTGCCAGCTGTACACGACCATTTAAATTTGGAGATAGACTAAAGAGGGTAAACGGTGGGTGTCGGCATGGATGACCATCCCAGAAGTGACCTGATACTAGTGAGCATATTCAGTGTATTACGCGAAAAAGGTTGTAGGGGCAAGTGCGAGTGTTTCACAGCAAGTCTTTCGTGCATTGGCTTGTGTCTATGTGATGGTTAATGCATGTGGTCAAAACTAGAACCATGATTCGCTACTTGACTATGATACTTCTGAGCCCACAAGATGATTTTGGCATCTGAACATTGCCCTACATGTTAAATCATACTGTTTTCGTCAAGCTCTGGAGTTAAAAATGATTGTTTCATATTAGATCCAACACGCTGGAGCTTGTAAAGGTAGTTGGTCTAAATGTCCAGTAGTAAATTCATAACTGTATCATTGTGCACAATGCCTGCCCAGAAACTGACCTTCATTTATTTAAAATAAATAAAATGCCATTTTTGAAAACCTGTAATACCGGAAAATGCATTAATTGGCAGTTTTGAGTTGTTTATATGGAACAAGTATAGCATATTATGTGGTAAAGATTTTGTATATCTAAGTATTTTAATTGAGAAGCTACCATCTTTCATAAATGCCAAAAATTAGTTTTTTTGCAAAATATCGCTACCATGTTGGGCTAAAAAGGTCACTACTCGTACACTTTTTAATTAATTGAAGCTAAAATTTTGCACTCATACATCTTTCATAATGATCTACTCGGTAACCAAAATCATAAATTTACGAGAAGGCATAGTATGGACGTTCCCAAGTTTTTAAAATATCGCATAAAATGACACAGAAAGAAAGAAAAAATTTCAGAATATGAATTGTGGACATAAGCGATCCTGATCATACAAATGAATTACTATTGTTTTTACTCCATGTTAGAACAGTGTTACCCTAAGCCACCGGACTAAAGTTTTGTTGGCCTATACATGCATTTTCACAACATGCCTCTCCTGGTTCCCCTCTTCCCCTTATCTATCCTGCAGATCCAATTCTAAACACCACCCACCGTAGTCGCCTGCCTGCCTGCCTGCCTGCCTGCCTGCCTGCCTGCCTGCCTGCCTGCCTGCCTGCCTGCCTGCCTGCCTGCCTGCCTGCCTGCCTGCCTGCCTGCCTGCCTGCCTGCCTGCCTGCCTGCCTGCCTGCCTGCCTGCCTGCCTGCCTGCCTGCCTGCCTGCCTGCCTGCCTGCCTGCCTGCCTGCCTGCCTGCCTGCCTGACTCCTGGATCTTGACCTAGAACCTTGCTTAACGATTTTGTTTTGACTGAGAGTCTGTGAATAAGCTGGTTCCCGCGACATAGCTTCCGTCTGGCGCTGTAGAAATCTCGACATTACGAATACGATTAGGCCTACTATTACAGCGAAGCTGACAGCGAAAGGGAGCGTTGCTTAGGTTGTATGGCTGCTGAGAAAATCACCAGATGGCGCACGTGTTACTGGTTTGGCCGGAATTGTTCTAGCAAGCAATGAGTGTCGGAGAAACGTTCTGTCTTCATGCTCTGTGTCTCCAGATGAATAGGAGCCGGAGCCGGATTATATAGGGAGCCAACAACTGGCTGTGGCGACGCGCCTTGGTTGAAAAGTCGGTGATGGATGTGTTTACAGGATTATACATTGCCCTGCATGTTTAATCAAGTCTAAAATGTGACAGTGAACGATGCGATTCCACTTGATTATAATATGCAAATATGTATCACGCATATATTTGATTGATTGCTGCGTTGTTTTGGGCATTAATATCCGCTAAAGAGCGATTCCTTTGATTGGCAGGAGGAGCTGAACATTCTTATTCCTGTTCTGTGTGGAATGTTCGGAGCCATGTTCCTAGTTCTCGCCGCTTACTTCCTAAGGAACTGCCCGAGCAACATCCGACGCATGGCAAGAAGGGTATCGAACATCTACAGGACAAATAAATAAGCAAATAAATCAATAAATAAACTAAGTAAATAAGAAGGTAAAATTAGCAATCCCTTAAGCTAACCCACTGATGCTGCTATGGGTTGAAGTGGATGCAACTTCACTGTGTTGGCCTCGGTATATGAGGGCGGTTGCTCTCCTGGCGACGGTTTGAACCCAACCTTTGGGCTGACAGTCCAGGATGCTCTCCCCTCGACTATGGCGTACCCTTAGAAAGTCAAACAGTCAGTGAATTGTCAACTGACTGAATCATTCAATTAATCAGTTAATCATTTAGTCAAGTCAGTTGATCATCATTCATCATTCGTTTACTAAATGAAAGATTATTATATTCTGCGGAGTTAAAAACGTTATGGCAGTCGCTCTAAGATTAGTATTAGGACCTAATTCACTAAATGATTTAATATTTAAACGAGAAATTGTTATTGATTTATCGCATGAATCTAAAATCCACTTTTCTTGTCTGTTTTGTCGGCAGAGTCGTCCATCGGAGAGACACAGAAGGAAGTCTGATCTCACTCTTTTGATTGATAACAGTTCTGGCGACGAGCATCCATAGTCCTTAATCCATAATCCACATTCATAGGCACCTCTGATCCCCTTATTGCGCTCCACCCCACTTGCAAGATCTTCTAAATGGCAAAGCGGCCGAGGCGTGCAGGTGCTTGTGACGTCAATGTATATATACACAAACGATCTCTTGAGAATATATTAGAGGCTCCGTGCATATAACACCGTCTGTACATATTCGCACCCATTGTCGCCAGATGGCTGCTTACGTCAGAAGTGATGATGATGCGTGATGGTGAAGCCACCCAATGATGATGACAAAAGTACCAAATAACGAGTCCGGGCATCATTAATATGGAATTTTTTTAAAGAATCATAAATTATGTATCTTTTATGACTTTAGTCATATGCATGAAAGTGAAGAATATTTTCATGGCAGTTCTGTTCGTTTAAAGATTATTTTGTAATAATACTTACCTATATTTGTTGCAAATATGAGTTGGCATTGGGAAGGCAAGGGCAGGCAGAACAGACGAACTCGATCTAATGATTTCATCATCTCATCGAGGAAAGTTTTAATGGAGTACAGTGGGACTTCATCCTAAGCCAGCGAAATGAACGAAGCACAGTGAAAGTGTGGAAACACGTTAACATCTGATGTTATTTTGCAGTTTTCTGATTCTGAACAGGGCTACAGGATACCATTACAACAAAAGTTTGGATATGTAGTGTTTAAGTGAACATTTTGTTTGGTTATGCATGGAAATATTTCAGTCAATTATTTTATATTTCTGTCTGCCTGTATGTGTCAGTTTGCATGCATGTAAATATGTATGTATGTGTGTACATATGTATGACATGTATGTATGTGTGTATGAAAGTAATATTGCGCCGCTTAGTCAGCAAATTTTGAGCGAGCTTTGTATAGGAAATTTCCATGAGTCACTGAGCTATTGATTTGTTTGTGCACGCGCGGATCATGTGTTGGCTGGCGCAAATTGAACACATGGTAGAGGTGGTGTGATTTCTGGCGGCGCCCTTCCTGCAGGCAGGCTGACGCCAGCAGTGATTTATGCCAACGCGAATTTTTATCACGTAAGCGGTTTTTTTGGAATATTCCACGAATGCACAACAGCAGGAGGCATGTCTAGGCTAGTCTGCTGACTTGAGGGGAAACAGCCTATATAAAACGATTACTGTTGCATTGTTAAAGAGAGCGCAAAGATTTATAACAGTGCTCTATTGTGCGCTAAGTTGAAAGTTTGAGTTACAAATGTCGTTGATGGATTCGTGTGTTGAGAGACTGTGACGATTCAAGTATTGTTGTGATTGAACTGTTGATTTAATTATAATTACGAAAATCAAAGACTGCGTGTCTTTCACAAGTTAACGCTAAGTTGTGAATCGGGCAAGTTGACGGTGTGAAGCCCGATGGTTAATACATACATACATACCTATATATGCATACATATATATATACATGCGAACATACAAAGTATGAATGTATGTATATATACGTAGATATATATACATACATTCGTACATATTATGTATGTATGTATATATATAGGTATGTATGTATGTGCATATGTAGGTCTACATATGTACGTATGTATCTGATCATTCGCACAGCGGCTTTTCAGAACTCCTTATAGTTATCTTATTTATTGTTACTAATTTCTTACATTCTAAACTTTGAAATATTAATATAATTGAATTGATCATTTATTTACTCAGGCCGGAAGTAATACTTAAACCAGCAAAGTCAAATATATTTTACACGTCTCACTTTTATACGGACAAACTTCTCCGTTCTCCGTCTACACACTAGATACTTTAGAACACACTAGATACTTTAGAACACACTAGATACTTTAGAACACACTAGATACTTTAGAACACACTAGATACTTTAAGCCTAATATGTGTGCGTGAATGATTGAAGATCTGACAACAGTCGCAGTTGAGGCAATCCACTGAACGCTGAAATATACAGCAGTCGACACGACCACAAATGAAAGCATGAACCATAGTTCTAAGCACATGTTGTAAAAAAAGGTCGTCTGGGATATCTTAATTATATTAGATGAAAACAGAGAAATAAGATCTGAGAAAGTAAAGCAATCCATGTTCCAAAGTTGAGCTGAGTGTCTGTTTTGTCCAATACATTTGGCAGAATATTTTCTCGAAGCCATTAGTAAACAGTAAATTTCATAATGTAGGCCTAGCGCTATTTTCGCACAAAAAGCATAAAACTGTTAATATCTTGTTCAACCTACAAACTATGCTGCAAAAGGCTGTGATTTACAGATAATTCTTGGGCGCTTGTGTGTTTTCGAGAGGTGCTACATGCAGAAAGCGCTAAATAAACGCCTTCGGTTTCCATAGTTTGTTGGCTGCTTGTTTACTTATTATATATACCCATAAAAACTGAGCGCTCTTGGCCACGATGGCAGTGCGCAGCAACGAAGACTAACGTCCCTCGATATATTGTATGATGATCTATATGGCTGTGAAATACAGGCCAATATATGTCAAATACAGGCCACACATTGTGAGAATTTTCTTTGAGTTGCTCTAGAATAGCGCCATCTAGGGAACTGCGCGTAGCTAAGATGTCAGTGGCACAGGCAAGGACGCGTTACCTAAGGATGATCAATAACAGCTTTTATTAAATGTAGGTCGACGCGTTTTTCTATAGCTTCCGTATGGCCTCGACCTTGCTAATGTTTCAATGATCGGGTGAAATCCTTCATCACCGCTGCCCCTTTGAATGGGTGTCACGCCATTTAAGGTCTTTGTGTACGGACCGCGATAGCCTAAGATTCTAATCCTTGAATGAACCACGCTCGGTTAGCCGAGAATCGATTCCAAAATTACCGAGATCGAAGAGTATAAGCACCGAGATGTGCTGCATATGTTCATGTTAAGGCTGCAGTTAGAATTCTCTGCTCTGACGATAGAATTCTCTGTTCTGACGATAGACTTCTCTGTTCTGACGATAGAATTCTCTGTTCTGACGATAGACTTCTCTGTTCTGACAATAGAATTCTCTGTTCTGACGATAGAATTCTCTGTTCTGACGATAGAATTCTCTGTTCTGACGATATAATTCTCTGTTCTGACGATATAATTCTCTGTTCTGACGATAGAATTCTCTGTTCTGACGATAAGCCTGCGCCAGTCAGTGAGGAAACGCTTTGGGATTTGCGCTTTAAACACCCTGCTCCTTCTCTTTCTCCTCCTCCTCCTCCGTCTGATCGCTAGTTCTCCCTCTTAGCAACCATTTGAGAAGTTCCCGATAGGCGCTATACAATTGCTCACATGCATACATATAATGCATATACTTCGAATGCTTTTCAGACAACAGAGTAGGCCTAAGTAAAGCCTTTTAGAAATGACTGTCTTCTTGTGAATCAGTCACACTGTGCTTTTCACAGTGTTCAAACCCTGCCAAGTTATCTCTCTTGTATGAAGACTGGACGACTAAATATACATCATGACGTCAAGCTAAACTTTGAAGGCCTGGTTTCTTCCTGGTTATTATGCTGTTTCTACCGGTTTTAACTGGTTTCAACAAGGAAAGGAATATAGAATATAGACAGGTTGTTACTTAAGAAATTGCTTCTGCACGACGCAAACCTATGTAGAAAAGAATAAAACAATTATTTGGATATAAATACTACTCTAGAATAAAAATAAACTGCTGTATACATATAATACATGGCATCAATAATGGCAGCAGCTTCAATATACAAACTAATGCAAATGAACGTGAAAATGTGTATGATTACAGAAAAATTAATAGGCCTAACTACTTTGATAATTAGGAATCTTTCGATTCATTTTGGTTTCTAATTCAGCCCCATCTAAACAAAGCGGGTGGTTTACAGCAAAATGACTCAGTATAAGGCTGTTGCATAAAATGCAGAATTAGCCTGGTCTAGAACGAAATAAAATTTGAGAGTTCAAAAAGGGCAAATGCACATTTATTTGCCCTTTTACGATGTAACAGGCCTATGTGTAGGTCTATTCGAGAATGGACACAAGTGGGAGCTGGATAATCCGACCATGCCTCCGTTTTGACTTTTGAGCACTACGCCACTAATTTGCCCGTAACCCATCCCCACCGAAATTGTTATATATAGAAACTATTTTAAAAAGCGATATAGGCGGCTAAAATTCGAAAAGTGGACAGCAAATGGGAATAAAACAGAGAAACATAGTTAAAAGTCTTAGGCAATTTTGGCATCTTGAAACCGGCTCCAAAAGGCAGAAGGTAACGAACTCTACAAAATGGGTATTTTGAAACAAGAAACTGCTGCAATTTGCCATTTTCCCTCTTACTTGAAACAACAGCTGTAAGCCAAAATGCTTTTCTGCATAAGCAAATCCCTTGTAGGGTCGCCACTGCATTTCCTCTCTTTCTTCCTCCCTCTCATTTGGCCTGCCTGTACGATGCACGCTTCAAACCTATAAGTAGCATTTCCTGAACGTAGGTTTAAGCCTCCGACACAAGACAGCAAAACCATATGTATATATATATGGTACGTTTTATCGCTTATATATATATAAAAGTGATAAAACGTACCACTGCAAATATAAATTACATATCATGCTATAGATTTTTGTAGCCGACATTCTAGCAAGTAAAAATATAAGCAGAATACGCCGATAAAGTGTATGTGCATACTATGGTAGCAAGCATATAATATGATAAATAGGCTGTGATAATTTGGTTTACTGTGCCGTCATGCATGACCAGTTGAAAGAACTAACTCATCGTCACTCGTACATTTCTTTGTTGGTACGATGGTTTCTCATCTTCATACCAAGGCAGATCGCACTGAAACCAAATGTTATATCTAACATACAGCAATCTAATCTAATGACTTCCACAGCGCCGTTATCATAATGAAAGTGAAATTGTGAATAAAATCATCATCCGTTGGAGAAGCCAGGTCGAATTCCTTTTGTTCAGTGAAACCAAAATTTAGGCTACGGCGTGTAGGCAAGTTGAAAGAAACTCAGTCTTAAGTTCAGACCTGAATGACTTTACAGAACCGACAGAACGAATCGAACTTTCCTGGGGCGAGGCACAACAAGGTCATAGCGCCCACTGATCGAGTGCAATATTTTGTTGGTACGATGGTTGAGCTTGGAACAGAGATAGGTTGGCTGATTTAAATGTAGTACTTAATGGACTGTATGACAGATTTTAAACTGGATTGTTTACTCTATGCACCCAGCGTAATGAATCCAATAATGATGTAACATGCTGATACTGTATTTAGGTGTCGATATGGTTACGGTAAGAGAGTTTTGAGCCATTTGTAGTTTGTGAAGATCTCTCTGTGTGATGCCAATAGGAAATGAGTTACAGTAATAAAATCTGCTGGAAAGCAATGCATTAGCTAGTGGAATTACGACAATTCGAGGCAATAAAGATCTGTTCTATGACCATCCCATGTGTGATTTTGAGCTCCGAGCTCCGAGCCTTGATTCTTGGACCTCCTAGAACCTGAAACTGGCCGGTCGGATGACCAAGACACGCATGGACCCGGACGGTCGAGGCGGATTTTCGGCCGATGAACTTTGTTTGGGCTGCATTCAGCTTGGAGGCGAGCCCAGGACCGTGACGGTTGGCAGAGAATTGTGGAAACGGCTACGCTATGAAGAGGGGCACGCAATTGATGATGATGATGATGATGATGATAGAGTCACGAGACCCTTCTGATCCAGAACTAGATTCCCTGATCTGCACAGGCCGCGCCAGTCCATGAGACGGGGTGACGAAACCTTCGGTCGAAATTTGGGGAGTACCGTTGTTTTCTTGTAAAGGATGGGGATTCTCTTCTGCAGGAGGTGAGTACACCTCCGTCTCATTGTCTTCATCTGATCCGGATAAACTGGAGTCCGTGACCTGAGCCAGGCTACTGAATCTGTGTAGACTTCGGCAGACATGTTCCACTGCGTCTCATTGCTTATCCACCATAGGCTGCCTCTCTGTCGTGCGGACTGACCTTCTGGATATCGACCTGCTTGTGGCTTGGTTTTGGTGTGCCATCGGTTGATGCCTTGTGCATTAGACACTGGCGCATTAGAAGTTGCTAATTATTATTATATTATTATCTCTAAATGCATCCAAGTTTTCGTCGTCTGGGTTCCAGTACAAAAGCAGAGTCGTATCGTTGCGTCGCATTATCTCGTCTGTGTAGCGGGAAACGATGCTGTAGCGGTCAGGATGTGAATCCATGCAGAGACTGGTCTGATGCCACCCATGTACATCGATTGCTTGCAGGAAATTATCACGATGTCCTCTGAGATAGGTAATCGTCCACTGCTGACCCAGATCTCGTGAATGTCCGCATGACAGAACCTCCTTAACAGTTGCCTGGACAGATAGGATGTTTTCCATTCTTATGAAAGGGAAGCAAACAATCTGTTGGGTGGAGTGTTGCTAGCCTAATGAAGTTTTGCCAGATCTCTGCAATATTAGAAGCCATCGACTGACTTGAAACCTTTTAAGATATCCAATACAAAAATCGCTAGTGCGTGACATATAACATAATTCATTCTGCTCAGGAAATGTATCTTCAGTAATTTAGTGTTGTGTCACAGAGTAGAATAATTACCTCTAATAATACTTTATTATTGTAGCATAGCAGGAAAAGTACCTTCTATAACACAGTATATCAACTTATCCACCCATCACATTCTCTAAAAAATCTGCAGTCGCTATGTAGCTCAATCTCTATATATATATACATATACATATATATATATAGTAGATCTTCCTCTCTGATCAATCTCACTCTTCACCTTGGAAGTTCTTATGACTTTCGCTACTAAAATTATTATTTATGTAAAGCCGCTATTTAGTAACAAGGCATCATTTGATGGCGCTAAGTAAGTCAAAAGTGTGTTCAAGGTATTTATTGTATTTGTCGATTTATATAACGCCTCTTAAAGAACAAAGTACCCAAGTTTCCTACGCAGTGACTACATGTTTCAGGATGAAGCTCGAGCAACATTTCGCCAAACACGTCGTAAATCAAACCGTAAGGCAAAGCACAGAGCCATAGTTCATATAGATCTATATATATTTATATACATATATATATATATATGCGTAGGTAGCTATAGGCCTACGCTTACAAAACTGTTAGCCATCGTAGGCTGTTTTCGGTAACGGTTGAAGAAAAATAACAGTCTCATAGTCTAACAGTGCGTGTGGTGGGTCTCCCCATGTTTCGTGTCACATAAAACTGATACAGGAAGGGCCGAATTAAAGAAAACCTGTTCAAGTCTATAAATAGCATATTTTTCGGATTTGGAAAATGCCTCGTTGTTGCTGTTTCAAGTGGTTAATCTGACTGCACACGGAAGAACGAAAGATCAGAATATATTTCAACGTTAAGTGTACTAAGTCAATATAAAGGAAACGACAAAAAAGCTGAAGGAATGGTTGCGATGTTTCCAAGACCAGGAGCCAGTTTTCCATTTAATTTAAATCCTGTAATCTATATTAAGCACTTTGCCGAACAATTTTTATCGTTACATGAGAATGAATAGAGCAGTCTTGCTAAACTTGCTCCACCCTTATCATCTAAGTCGCTGAACCCATCAAACACTGTGGCAGAGTGTGCCTTTGATGTCGTATATATTCAACAAAAAATTGGTTGCTGCACCGGAATTATTTTCCCAGCAGACATATTGTAACAAAGGTAGTTTTGATGACACTCGGATATCTGATGATATAATTGTGGAAAATGTTGTGGAAATGTTGAATTTTAAGCATCTTTTTAAACATAGAAACCTTTATGATCGGAATATGACCCCGTTAGAAACGTTGATGACAATCAGTTAGTGTAATTGGAAAGTGTTTTAGTGGCTTCAAAGGTGGGAGTCAACAGACACTGGTAATAGGAATGGTATTCTAAGAAGGGAAACTTTATCTGCTCTGCAACATACTGTGAAGACCTTGGTTTTGCTAATCAGATATCTCCTGGAAGGTCTTGACTTTAAAATGTTCTTACAATCAACTTTCAAAACTGACTACTTAGAACGCAGATTTTTCCCAATACAGGTGACTAGCTAGAGATGGAACTAATTTTCGTATTTCTGTGCATGAAATCATGGAACAAAAAGAACAAGTTAAATCTTAGCAGTTAATTGCATATGAATTACGCATCACTGATAAAGCACCAATTATGAAATTTGCAAATGAATTTTTGTGTGGAAAAAGTCAGGTGATGTGAGAGAGTATGATACAAGTGAATTTTAAGCAGTGTCATGTGACTATAATTTAACACACATATCAGATTCTGAAAAGCATATTGTTGTTTGGAACATTGGTCACAATTTAAAGAGATCTGTGATGTCAGCAGATGCCATGGCACGTTACTATAAAAGTACAGCTTCCCCTTTTTTGGAAACACTAGACAGACGAGGTCTGACTTGGCCAACGCAAGCGGTGGTTGATGTTGTGGAAAAAGTGTTTTTGTATATTCCAGTGTTTGGTGTCAATTAGATATGCAAATCAATTTCTCAGTGTTATATATGGAGTATTTTGATTGCGCATAACAAAGTTTATGTTCTTCTGTTGTCTTCTTTCTGTGTCTCAATACTGTGTACTAAATTTGAAGTTTAAAAAAGCATGAAGTTTCAAAATTACACGAGTTTATGTGCGCCAGCCGAAGGACTAAGCCGGTAATGTTAAACAATCAGAATTACGACCTGCCATTATTTAGTAGGCAGTGGCCTAGCATGATTGATTATCGCCCAGTGTACCCCAACTTCTTCAGATGCAGATTAAATAGAAGTAGAAAATAATCCTGGACTACATAACTCGCAAAATCCTATAGGGTAATAGACCTAGATCGACTTTTGGCATGTACTGCGCTACGCTACCCGTGGGGATATGCAGGTGCCTCCCTTCCACATCAGGCTTTATTTATTTTCACTGTTCTGGTTCCTGGATGAGGATAGGATTACATTATAGATCCTGATCTCTTAGGGTAATATGGCCTAACCTTACCGTTCCTTGCCTTGCCTTTACTTTATATGCACATTTATATAGATACATAATGTATACAAGATTGTCTTTTCATTGGAAGCCTATAAAATATGTCACCTTGTATTCAAGCTAATGTAATTTTTCAAATGACACAGATGTTACTGGCCTGGATTGGGCCGTTCACTCGTGCGACACACCAGTGGTTTTTGTTGGCGCATTAGCATAACTTATAACCTATGACGCCTATATTGAGAACAAATAAAGCCTGTGGCAAGGTAACATAATATCGAGATATTCGGGTTATGATTCACAGCCTTTAACACCAAGTTATGTCGGCCAATTATGTGAACATTAAACACAATCCAAAAAGGGACGACCTTGTATGACCCCAATAACATTCGTATGGGCTCGCCTCTGTTCACTTTCAAGGAACTTATCCGCTGAGATTATTATTTGTGCATTATTTAAGCGCCAATATCTAATGACTAAGCATAAATCGATGGTGCTGAGCAATAGTAAGTGAAGAACATGGTCAGGAGAGGCTCAAACTCGTACTCTCAGCGTTACAAGCGGAGCGCTCTATCCAATCGGCTACCGTGCGTATATAATACTGTAGAATACTGTGGCCCATGGTAGCCCATTGTGGCCCATGGTAGCCCATTGTGGCCCATGGTACCCCATTGCGGGGCACGGTAGCCGATTGAATAGATCTGTCACCACGGCTGCCTGTCTGAATGATCGTCTAGATGTTGTGTGCAAACTTTACAACTCGAGACATAACCAGAAGTGTAGTCACGATCGGTGTACTTCCTCATACACACGTTAAACACTTAACAAATAAGGTAACCTGGGCAGTAGGCGTAAAATTACGGTTTGAAAACAGCTAATGGCTTCGTCTTTGCCACACCCATGGCAGAAACAGGCCATCGAAGCCACCACCTTAGGCTCCACGCCACATAGATCCAGTTCTGGGTCATTAATGTATTTGTACCGGCAACTAAGACTAGAATGGGTGATCGGGCCTTTCGGGTTGCTGGTCCGCGCGCCTGAAACAGGCATCCGGCATCCATTCGGGAGTCCAAAAGTGTCAACCTCTTTAAAAAAACAGCTGAAATTGTATTTGATGCATAACTCTTAGTTCTTGGGCCGACTTTTGACTTTGTAAAGCACCCTAGAAGTAGCCTGCTACTTACTATGCTATATCAATTGTCGTCATTACATTACATTACAATAAATCAACGCTGATGCTCCACCGTCCGGGATCCCACACAAGGCCTTAGCAAAACATGCCGATGCCCACCCCTCCGGGTGTACCAACCTCCCAGTAGACAAAGATTTCGCCCTTCCTTTGGGAGTCTGCTAACTAATATGCAGTTTGACGACTTTATGTAGTCATCGTCGAGAAACGAAAGACTAAGTTTTCTTTTCTAGTCGTCAAAATTTCTCAAGGAAATTTTTAGTCCTCGCTGCCAGTGGCGCAGATTTTAAGATTTCAAGACGCAGAAATAACTGAAGACCTTTTTCCCATCCATCTTTGCAGCCAGTTTCAAATCATCGAAATAACTGTCTTTCAGTCGTCACCTTTCTTGACCGGTCTTTCTGCACATCTGCCTGACTTCTTGCTCTTTTTGCTTTCGATTTCTCTGCTTTTCGTTTCGTGCATCCTTTTTGTAGATTTTTATGACATATCCATTATAGGTTTTCCATTTGGCTTTGAAAAACACTGACAAGAGTGTGGAGTAGCGATGGGACTTATCAAATGACTTTAAGGTTGAGGTATGCAAAGGTATGGCAGCGAGCAAATTTTAGTTGTGATTCACGCAGAAGAAATGGAATTTTCATTCTGTGTTATGAATATAACAATTTTGTCATTTTGTCTTCATGTTGTTCTGAAACAGAGACTCTGGCTACCCAACCCTCAACCCACCCTGCTTTTCAGAATGATGATTTACCCAAGAGCTCTCAGTCAGATTTTCAGAACAGCGTAGAGACGTTCATTCCTCTCATTCCTGGTGTCATGTTCTGTCCTGGTCGTCCACTGTCCTTTGCACATCGTCGTCTTCTTTTCTTCTACCATGCAGCAAGGGGGTTGAAACATCATGAGGAAGCAACATGCTTTGCTCTTTCAGATTTCAAATTGAGTTGGAAATCATCTTGAAAGCCGGATCTTATTCTGAGACCCGTCTTGGTGTAACGAAAATCTTTCTCTACATATCACTACCATCTACCCAAAGACACGAGTACTTCGCCTTGTTATTTTAATTCCTCCTCCAAGGTACGACAGAGACGAAATCGCTGAAAACGACTCTGGCACATGATGGGCATTCATGCAGAACCAGGTAAGCAAGTGATAGCAGGTTTATTTGAACCCTGGAATGAACTCAATGTAAAGAAACAAGCCATAATAAAGGCACCTAATTGTACTTTAGCTGCACTCCAGCGCTTAATTAAGATGCTTAATTAAGTGCCTTCATACATGCATACTTACACACAACCAGAGAACGAAATGACATATAAACCACGCTGAAATTAAGGTGCATTTCACGCGACACAATTTCGCAAATGAATGGTGCTCAAATCACAGAAAAGTCTCCATTGGCTGGCTCTAGCAAACGCGTAGAACCAAACCAATAGCTTCATACCCACGATTGACTGACGACAGGTTCAGAGTTCCTGGTCCGTACTGCACTGGAACTGAAGAATGACAACATCCAAGTGAAAATGAGCCTTATTAAGTGATATATTAAGTGCTATTAACTGTTACATTTACCTGTATGAGCCTTACTAAGTGATATGTTAAGTGCTACTATGTTATGTTTACCTGTATGAACCTTACTAAGTGATATATTAAGTGCTACTATGCTATGTTTACCTGTATGAGCCTTACTAAGTGATATATTAAGTGCTACTATGTTATGTTTACATGTATGAGCCTTACTAAGTGATATATTAAGTGCCACTATGTTATGTTTACCCGTATGAGCCTTACTAAGTGATATATTAAGTGCATTTACGGCAGACGACTGGCATTCTCTGAACTATGCTCGAACATATCGCGTCCGAATCCACAAATTCTACCCTTATTCCACCTCTTATACTTACATATCTCGACGCTCGAATTCTAAATACCATCTGCTGTAGCCGCCGGTCTACCTGCCAGACCCTTGGATCTCGACATGGAACCATACCTGATCTTGCCTGCCTATCGATTATGTTTTGCCTGAGCACCTATGAATAAGCTGGTTCCCGCGACTTAGCTTTCTTTGGCCGCTTTAGAAATCTTCAGTTTATGATTACTAGTACTAACACTTCTCCTCAGGTGTATGCAAATGCAAATGCGCTGCAGGGCTAAGAGAGCCATAGCCTCCCCTCGGACAGCTGGAACCATTAGCGCTTGCTTATTGGCCTTCACTTTTGACCCAAAAAGAAAAGAAAATTTTTGATGTGCTTAGGTTCGATATGGCGTTAGAAGTTAAACTTTTGAGTGGAATTTGTGAAGCAACGGCATAACAAGCAGCACACGTTATGATGCAAAAAAGAGGTTGATCATCGAAAAAGGACCTTCGATTAAAAAAATCGGCAAAGATTTTGGCGAAGGAAAATACGACCTAAATCCGATGCCCCCTTGCCAAAACTTCCTGATCAGCCACTTTCGCCCCCCCCCCATTCTTAAAGCCCGTGCCGATGCCCTCGTGTCGACGCTTGTACGCTATACAAAATAATAAAACATGAATTCACGAACTACAATGTCAGCTATAGGCCCCATGTAAAAGCCGCAAAAGTTTTGAGGTAACAAATATAGACCTGCACATGGTTTAAGGGTAATTTTCTATTGGTATTCACACTCCATGGACCTTTTTCAACGCATACATGCGCGTAGGCTGTACCTAGCTATATATAGACCTTAAGGAAGTACAGCTAAAAAATTCCCATAATATTTTTATATAAGCTTAAGCAAACAAGGCATTGACATGAAACTAACATTAAATCTATGTACCGTAGAGCCTATGTAGATATAAAAGAAAATGTTCGTGATCGTGTAGATTTTACCCATGACTGCTGCAAAGGCTATCGTCTTCTTGGCGCCTCAACATCATGCATCGGATCCTAAAGAAGGTAAGAGTTGAGAGTCATATGCGGAAGAGGCGTTGATCTACATGTCTGATTTTTGTTTCCACGCAGGAATTTTCATTCCAGTACCCATGTGTAGGTGGGAAGTGGTTGATTTGATACATCCATATATCGAGAACTCGCTAGTGTGGCCATGTTCGACTGAATAATCGCGATTTCGATCCTGCAACTGCGAAAACTGACTGCTCGGTGGCTATAGTTTATGCCGTCTGTTGCGGGCAGCACAAACCAGGGGCGTAATCGAGGGTCTTCTCAACATGGTTTACTTGCACTGAGGAAGCAGCGGTACTTGTGCGTTGCCGTCTTGTCACTGATCAGCGAACAGTTCAGCGAATACTGTTCAGCGCTGCCATCTTGTCACTGTTCAGCGAACAGTTCAGCGAACACTGTTCAGCGCTGCCGTCTTGTCACTGTTCAGCATCTCCAGCGAACAAGGAACTCCGACTGCGGTACCAACTGTCTACATAATCGTATACGTTGGATGGATTCTCGTTTGTCGGTGTCCTCGGGTCAATGAGTGCTTGTCAACAGAGACGATCCTTGGCACTGCGAGCATCATTTGAATACGAATGAGATGTTCTATTGTATTGTACACGATGGTTGATTTGCGAGTTGGCGTAAAGAGCGTAGAGCTCCTCAACTAGCCTTTGAACGCCCATCAGTCAGGAAATCCGTCTATCTTCATTCTCTTCCATCCGAGCAACTTGTCACGTGTCTAAAGTCTAGGGTTCCGTAGAGAACGTAGGACTCTTAGACATCTTAGCGTCTCCTCTTCCATGGCATTTTTAAATGGTAAACATTTTCAGCCTTACTTTATTTGCTCCGATTTCCAACCGCAGATATTTAATATATTTTATTTACATCTATCATATCTCTTCTTCATTTGCGCTTACATCTATCATATCATCTCTACTGCTCCATTTCAGTCACAGCCCGTATACGAAGAGGTTGCGGTCGCTCAGCTCAGTCTCAGCGTTTCATAACATGTAGGATCATCAATGTTCAGTTCAAGAAAATCTTCCCACCATCCTATGCCCAACTCCATTGATTTGTAACCACAACAATAAGCTTCGAATTTCGAAGCAGCCAACTCATTCCCAGGCGCTCTGTCAAGACAAAATCAATAGGCCAAAAGCAGGTTGAGTCGATTATGTTTCCTACACAGTCGAACTCCAAAGGTCATTCAGAAAGACAGACAATGGGACGACGAGGGTAAGGGACAGAGATAAGAAGAGTTCATGAAAAAGAATGAAAAGTGGTCAAAAGATAGGATAATGTCGGATCCAGAAGTTTAATTAACTAACTCTGACGACCTTTTTAGTCGTCATAATGACTATTTATGACTATTTTATGCTATCAGTATGTTTGAGTTTGGCTAGCATTTTATTCATCAGCACATTTACACATTCCCATCCTGCGTCTGTCCTTTGAAAAGTTGTACTTTACTTCATCCATCGCACTTTCGCGTTTTTTCAGGATACGTATCAGTAGTCGTTGAGTTCCTCAGTGGGATCAGAGGAGCCAACTTTTTTAGGGTGTTTCTTAACCATTTTCTGTTTACTTTAAACACGTCATTTGTGACTAAACGAATGAAGTTACCCACGGGAGTTAAATCGACACAACTTTCCAAGGCACCGAGACTGGAAAGCTTTACTTTTCACTTGGATGGGCATTCCCGCTGCTGCGAACTATTGTCGGAAGACAATACAATGAATTGTTTGTTGACTTTACAAGACTATTGGCCTCTATTGCTGCAAGGTTATGCTGAACTCAACCAACCAAACAAACTAAAAACTAGAAGACTGCTATTGTACACTGTCGCATCAGCCGTTTTGGAACTTGGCCTTATAACTGTGTGTTATTTATTGAATTATGTGATATGAGAACATAGGCCTACAATGCTATTTAACTTTGCGGCGAAGTTAACACCGATCCCCAGGCCGATTTTTTTATCATGATCGACCTGGCGTTTGAATTTTGGCCTAGAGATCGAACCCTCCAATTTCCCGTCATGTCTAACTTCGGAACTACAGTATCTGCTGATGCATGTTTGTCAGATAGCGTCAGTGTTAATGAGTTTATGATTCATGGAGTCTGTGTAGAGTTTTCCATAGAGTCTATGTTTAGTTTCCCTTAGAGTCTGTGTTGAGTTTGCTGATTTTCTTAACACGTCACGATTGAAACTCATATTATATTATATACTTATATCACTTATATTATATAACCTATATTAGGTGTTTACATTTCTTGAGCTGCTGTAGAAGAACAGTGCGTATCCTATGTGCACAGGATAAGCAGCAAATGACTTCCTATTGACTGGCATAAGAAATCGGGTGGTATGGACCTCGCACATATTATATAGGTCTGTGTGTGTTTATAGGCCTACATGGACATGTTTGTCAGCAGACTTAGATAGACCTAGTTCACATTTAGGCCTACTGACTATAAACATAAACGATGAATATAAAAGTAAGGATTTAAACTTTAAATGGATATTCTAGAGGCATGGTGTGGAGTTAATAAGCTCCAATGAACAGCTAAGGGCAGATCCAAAGGGTCAATTCAGCCATAGCCTGTCTGAGATTTGAAGTGGACCTTGGCCCATTAACATGAGGTTAATTACTTACGCACTGATGCTGAAATCCACTGAACACCGAAAAATTTATTGAAAAATTGCTTTTAGTTATATAATTGTGACCATTCATGAGAACACGCTCTTGGCGAGAAACATGCTCGGAATGCAAGTAGGCCTATAAGCTTATAAAAAATGGATCAAAATGAGTTCTTTGCATATTTATATTTCTTCGTGTGTTACCTATCAAACTATAAGTCCTTATTAAGAGTTTTATTTCTTTTATTTCAATTTTTGTGATGCCCTGCTACAAAAAACTTAAAACATGTACTTTGGTGCCTTAATTTGAAATTGTGTACATCGATTATGAAACAAATGACAAAATCATGTAAATATTTTTCCTAATCGAGATGTTCATAAAGATTTCATTGATGACATATCCACAGAGGCGTATGAATACGCTCAATTTATCATACTTATAGACGTTCACGACCCAATTCCTATTTATATTCCTAGTTAGGGTATATTCAGATTTATATGAATAGTTAGGTTATATTCATATTTATATGAAAAGTTTGGGTATAATCATATTTATATTCCTAGTTAGAGTATATATTCATATTTATATGAATAGGGTATATTCATATTTATATTCCCAGTTAGGGTATATTCATATTTATATTCATTGTTTGTTTGAACTTTAGCTGGTAATTTCTCAAATGTAGCCGCAAAAACATCTGGATCCTTAAAACTTGTAATTTATTAACCATTTGTGATAGAAACTTCCAGGTAATTATTCAGCAATTTCAGCCCAGTTGAGTACAATATTAAACTCAGTTTTGATTTTTTCCCGACTTTATAAGGGTTTTCTCAAGCACGGTCGCAATTGTTTTCATCTGCAGAGGACTTCGCCACTAATCGTCAGACCAGAGACTCTGTCTCTGGACCCCCCACTGAGAGCTTCGTCTCAAGCCTTCGTTACAGACTTAGTTATTTGCCTCCCAATCCCAAAGCAGATCAACAATGCCTATATCCAAGGAAACCTTAACTAGAACACGTGCCAAGAGGTTGCCTTCATACTGTGAGTGAGTGAATGAGCGAGTGAGCGAGCAAGCAAACAATCAAGTAAGTAAGTAAATGAGTGAGTAACTAATGCATAACAGAAGGTATCACGTACATATCGTTATTGTTTTGCTTGCAGATCTCTCTGAGGAATGAATCTGGAGATAATTGTCAGCTGCCCAGTTAAGGTATTTAAAAAATGTTCTCAAGGACACTTGGATCCAATAGGCAATCATTCACGATTGACAATCAATTACGTCCTCGACGGTCGCACGCCCCTGCTCGTTGTTTACGACGAACGTCGTCGAGAGCTGCTGAGGATCGTCCCAGCGACGGACATTACACGGTACACGATACTCAACCGATACAGACACGAAATCAGTCGATACAACGACACGACCATCATTCTCGACTTCTACCAAGACGACACTGACGAAGTCAGAACGTTCACAAATGTCATGGAGGACGTCTCCAGGAGGCTGGACAGGTTCAGCAGCATTGGAGAGGTCAGGGACTCGAGTTCTTCCGGGTCAGACGATGACGGTGAATGTGGTGGCGCAGCAGCGGCCCCGCAGCTAACTCCGATTGAATACTGGGAGTGCGTACACTGTCATTTTGCATCCTCAGACCCACACAGTTGGAAATGCGAGGAGTGCAGTAAGCCTAGAGTGGTCAACGGAGATCTGGAGTGGCAGTGTGGCTGTCTTGCGGTCTATTCCATCGGCTTCGCAGAGTGCACGCATTGCAGAAGGTGGAGGTGCCACAAGTGCACATTCCTTAACGAACCAACGTCTCCGCATCAGTGCGATATGTGTCACACTGATAGAATGAACTAAGTGATTATTCTATTAAATACCTTCTACAGTCTGTTTGAACGGTTCACATGACATCAATCAGATTTACGACCAAGTCACAGGTTAAGTCGTGCATAAGTTTTCTCGGTGCAAACGATTGTCGTGACCAATACTCAACGTCATGCATCTACAGAATGTTACACAGGAATACATAAGGAATACTTACATAAGTCCCGCTTTTTCATACCGTGAATAAACAACAGCCATTAAGTTTTAGTATAGCATGACATTCTCCAGCGACATTTCATAGTATTTGTCGTACAACACTCATTGGTACCCCGAGGACTTTCTAGATCAACCTAACGCCTTTGACTCCATACAAGACCGCAAAACATCAGAGTTAATTTGATGAAAAGGAACGATAATTGTTATTCGGATTACATAGGATAACAGTGCTTTGGCGAAGTAAAGCTTGCTGTGCAACTTCACGGCAAGCTTTGAATATATAAATAATTATAACATAACGCAGACGTGTTCAAAGTTAGGACCTGTTCACGTGTTCAAAGTTCAGACGTGTTCAAAGTTAGGACCTGTTGAAACTGTAGGCCGTTATAAATTAATGTAATCCATAATAAAATATACGCTCAGGAAAGCAAGTCACGTGACATTTTTGTGGGCGGCGCAAACCTAACAGCCAGATTTCTGACATGTAGCCCAACAGGTAGCTGTAGGTTGGCAATACGTTTGATTCTTCAGTTACGACAAGATTCATATTTTCAGTAAATTTTTCGAAACAAAATACTGCGTATTAGGCTACCTTATATTTTGCTGCATAGACTCGTAAAACTGGCTTTTAAAAATGAATTATGGGAAATTGTCATTAGATGGTTTATTGGCATTTTATCCCATATCTAGTCACATACTGTACATAAAACTTTCGATGCATGAATTGTCTTTCATGATGCATGGAGGACTTAGAACGATAAGTTCATGGCTTATCAGCAAAGTATCTGAGGCAAAGCACCACGATGGTTCTATGGACTGTTGAATACTCCAGTTTGCATCTGCGAAAAATGACCCCATAGGCCTTTATGTCTATGTGGTCTATTATGGAAGAGGTGAATGTGCTGTCATGTGTTGCTGCTATAGTTCAGTTAAATGGGTATTCAATTAATCGTAAGCCTCGACATACATATGTGAAGTTCTATGATTAACTGAATATTGATATAAACTAATAATAATAATAGTAATAATAATAATCATAATAATAATAATAATAAAAATCATAATCATAATAATCATCATAATCATCATAATCATAATCATAATAATAATAATTATAATGATAATAATATTATCCTTGACCTTGAGGACCCGTCGGCTGGGTCTCGTCTACCAGCTCCTGGCTTTCTCCGCTTAATAATAATAATAATAATAATAATAATAATAATATTATTATTACTATTATTATTATTATTATTATTTTATTTGTTTTTAAATACCAAGGTAAGTATAATCCCTTGGTTGTTCAAAAATTTCCGAAGAAAGAGAGAGAGAGAGGGATTCTGGAACGGCTAATCCTCGTCTGGATTCGGCACCACAAATGTACCGCGGAAGGCGACTGCATTGAAACGCTGTAATGTTATAGATAAACGTTGAAAAAGGTAACCTGTTTCTCTACCATCTCCGGATATGAGGGACAATATACGTCCCAAGTCTGTGAGAAAGGTCATACCCAAACCATTCATAGGGCCTAAAGTCTCAAAGGCCAGAGGGACAAAGTGGCATGCATTAGTGAGATGATCATATTTCAAAGTTTTTCTATCGGCCGCCAGTTCAGCTGCGCCTCCTGCTGTAACAGAGGTTGCCTGTAAGTAAGATTGTGCAAGCGTGTCGATCACGGTGACATCCCATAGCCCCGAACGCCAAGGAATCAGGGTAAGGCCATCCAGTCTCTTGCCGTCTGTTCTAGAGAGACCCGTAGGTTCTTTCACTGATGGGATGCCCACTCGCGAGCGTCAGACTTCTGTGAATAAGGTCATTGAGACAAACGTGACGTGCCATTCTGCCGGGTCCCAAACGGCAAGAGAGACCATGCGACCCCTCAGCAGTCACCAGAGCTCTATATGTGCAATTTTGTGGTTGACATAGGATAGCTCCGAGACGGAGACCTACGGCTATACGTACGGCTTCGTCATCCAGGCGAAGACCGCTTGAGTTAATGGGGAGGGCAAATAGCCAATCCCCGGCATGAGGCGATGACACCGACTTTAGACGTGCCTGGTGGTACGCGTCGTTATTATTGGTAATAAGTGTAGTTTTTGATATCTCGTATAGAAGTTTATCCCATTGGGATTGTCTCTGCCAGAGATGAGTATTAGGTTGTGGAGTCATGTTGAGCGCACACCAATGTTCCACCATAGTGTTAAGATGAAAATCTGGTGATATTTGGCCTTTGTGAAGAAAGACAGTTTGCATGGCAGTTTATTATTACTATTATTAATGATAATCATGATAATCATGATAATCATAATAATAATAATAATAATAACAACAACAATATAGCCGAAATCAAAGGAGGAGAAAAGGCGATGCATGTAGCCGAGATTAAAGAAGCGGAGAAAGCCAGGAGCTGGTCGACGAGATCCAGCCGACGGGTCCCAACCAGTCCTCAAGGTCAAGGAGCCGCAGCTCCCGACGAAGGTCAGCCGACGGGTCAAGGTCGAGGAGACGTCGGCGCTCGGGTCAGCGAAGTTAACACAGAGGCCGTCGAGGCAGACGACGGCGGCGAGGAAGATTAGGGAGAAAGAGGTGCTGGATGTCCGTCCGATCCGCATCGGAAGTCCTCGCGGTCCATCGAAGAAACGCTGGCAGAACGTTCTAGACTTAGTCGACCGCTGACTTAGACGCTAGAGTAGAGCAACTGCTTGTCTGCTTGTTTCGCACGAGACTCTCATAAACCATTGCAAAAATAATAACAATAATAAGACGATTTATACAGCGCCGAAGTGTTGTATGGTTTTAGAGGCAATTAAGTTTAGGCCTAAGTAAACCAAGTGTAGGCCTAAAGGCTACGAAATAATAATTCACACTCTTGATCACTTGGTTACATCGCGCACGCGCACATACACCCACGCACACACACACACACACACGTATATATACATACATATCGTCGTTAACGTTGTACCTCTGGCCAGTTTTATCACCTTATCAGTTCTACAACAGCAATGGGCACACCCAGCCGTTCAGCTGCGTTTTCGTATCGCTCGATCAAGCAGATCAACACAGTTGAGATTGAGCAGGCGCTGTTCAACCCAGAACTGTTTCAAAACCAGCGCAGACAGCAGATGCCTTGTAGATCCAACTCTTTACTGTTATTCTGAGGTAGCTTGATAAAATTACGTCTGTACGTAGACCTTACCTGCTTTAGAAGACCTGCCAAGCCAATCACGAAATGGCTTTCTGTTCAAGCAAACCAGGGCAGTCGAGATCGACGTTGCCTGGAACTTCGTTGGGATAAAGTCAACAGGAAGGTGACTGAATCGCCTACCGAAGAGCATACAAGGTGTCGAACAGACTAATTATAACATCTCGACAACAGTTCTACCGTGACCAGCTGGACACTGCTGAAACTGCTAGAGACCGATGGAGCACTGTAAAGTAATTGCGTCACTCTTCGAACGGGTCTTGCAATGAATCTAGTGACCAGAAATTTTGCTGGTAGTCTCGGGCTAATTTAAAAACCGCAATATTGGGACGTAGGCCTGGGCTAGACAGAGGAAAACTATTGCCCGATGTTTATAATCCCAGAAATCCGAGATTTCTAAAGCGCCCAAAGAAAGCCACGTCACGGGGACCCGCTCATTCACACTGGCAATGAGTTCTGTACTTCACCTCCCATTTGCTGGCCTGGTTGGCTCATTGGTTAAAGCGTAGCCTACCTCAAGGCGCTTCTGTGGGTCATGATGGCAGTTTGTATAGCGGTAGTCATATTTCAGAGATTAAAATCTCGGGCTAGCACTGTCCATGAGCGGGGACGTTAAATGGTGTGGCGCCCATTCAAACGGGCAGCAGTGGTGAAGGATATCACCCGATAAATTCAATGCAAAATGAACAGGGCAGAAGCCAGACGGTCGCTATATAAAATCATGTACATTTTTAGAGGAAGCGGAAATATTTTCGTCCGCGAGGTAATTTCGTTCAGCGGAATTGTCATAAGTGGCACCGTCGTGCTAAAACAAAGTTGCACGCTGCCATCTAGTGAATGATACCATACAAAACGTGTTAATCGAGACGGTTGCGTGTCCGAAAAAGATAAAAAAGATTTCGAGACGACTCTGGTGTTCCATTTTCTCGAATTTAAAGCTCCGACTTGAAGGTAACCTTGTTCAAATGTTAATTTTTGTATTTAATTCTGTTAACTGTTATTCTAGTTGACAGTTTTGTTATAACTAACCATGTCGGCGGCGGATCACATCGCCCATCGTCGTTTCATCATCCTCGACGCTACGTGCTTCAGGAACTTCGGGACTTCAGAACATGCCATCGTCTTTTAACTCTAGTTGGGAATCTGTTGGTATGGCTTTGCGTGTCTGCGCGACCTTGCCATTGGTGACTCTTCTAGTTGTCTGAGCTATGTTCACTTACAGGATACTATTCTGTTCTTAATGACACTTAGCATCATTAGTGACTTTTAACATCAAGTCTAGCGCAGTGAGCACCGCTGAGGCGCTATACAGATTTCTGATTACAATTGTTCAATTGGCGGGTTGTGCACTTGGGCAGTTTATTGAGGGACGGTATGTCGGGGTAAATTTGTCCATTTGAACGAATTTACCCCAGCGATGTCGTGGATGTTACATGGGCCTATTTTAAAATAATATTATATACACAGTCTTTATTTATGACATAATTATGTAATGTCATTTTACTGTCAAACAGATGCCAAGAACTTATAAGAAGTTTTAAGCTGCGTCCAAACAGTGTGAGCAAAAAGTCGCCTTGGTCTATTGATCTTGAACAAGCAGATGCAATCAATCAGTCAATCAGATGCCATAATATTCATCCAGGGCAGAAGCTATGCCGTTGTTGCAGAAGACAGTTCAGTTATTGTTGATCCAGACTAAAGAAGCATAGGACACGCTTAACAGAAGCCTGACAGATGCTGGATCCTCTCCAGTGAAGACACAGATTTAGTACACAAGACAAAGTAAGCTATGGCAAGAGAAAAGCTCGTGAAGTCAAGGAAGCTGCTGTTTCACTGCGGCAACTATCTTCAGAGCGCCCTCTAATGTCTTGAAGCAGACTGCAGCAGAGTGTGAAAAATGTGTTGACTTGCGGCAGTTGTTTGATGCACTAAAAGAAAAGCCATCCATTACAGATTTGAAAGGAAAGAAGCTGAAAATTCTTACTCTGGCACATCGTAGCTGACAATAGGAAAAACTGTCCAGGAGTTTATTGTCTCCATTTACGTGGTAAATAAGGCAAGATCCATCAGAAAGCAGCACAGAATTATAGCAGTTACATTGCCAAGCAAGAAGAGAACTGTCACAAGCAACAGTTGATAAAGTTATTGCATTTTATGAGAGTGATGAGCTCTCAAGAATGTGCCCTGAAAAGAAGGAATATGTTATTGCACGAGTGTGTGGGCAGAAATTACAGGAACAGAAAAGACTTCTGCTTATTTACCTCAAAGACATGGCATTGCATGAACAGTTTAAGGCAAAAGAGCCACCACACAAAATGGGGTTTCTAAATTCGGCAAATTGAGACCTCACTGGTGTGTGCTTGACTTCCAGGAGTTCACATTTGGTTTGCACCTGTGCTAGAATGTTAAATTGTTGGTTGCGTCACTGGTGTCAAAAGACTGCAAGGAACTAACGAAGACCATGGTATGCGACATCAATTCAAGGACATCACTTCACACAATGTGAGACTGTAGGTTTTTTGTCAAAGAGCTTGGCAGGCAGATGGATGATACATGATTTCATATCAGAGGCTCAGTCAGCTTATCTGTCATTGTGTAAGAGCAACTTGACGGAAGAAATAACGATAATGCTCCTGGACTTTGTCAAGAATTATTCTTTTATCGAACAAGATGCAATTCAGAGACACCACTGAAATAATAGTCAGGCAATTGCTGGATGTCATCAAATGCAGGAAAGACACAATATGAAGTAGCCTAGCTGTTTGGCATTAACAGTGCTGATAAAAGTACAAAAGGATTTAGCACTGCAGGAATTGTACGACTGATGAAGACTGTGACAGTGGAAGCTCAGATAAATCCAAAATCTGCCATTATCGTAACTGTAAACTCCAAATTTCTAAAGCACTACTTAAAAGCTAAGCACAGAGCACCAGCTTATTCATTAGTGCTGCGTCAAGTCAGTGGGGCTGTCCAACGACGCCATGTCAAGAACCAAGTCTGGCTGCCAGAAGACCAGAGAGAGAAGGGGGAAAGGAGCTGTTAGCGTGGGTTGTGTTTAAGCCAAGAGAAATGGGAAGGCAGGGATTCAGCACAGAAGTTGGACCCTGAAGTTCAAATTCCTTCTGAATCTACTGTTGTTCCTACAGCCTATCTGGAAATCACAGAAGTTTATCCCAGCAGAACCCAGGAATTAGAAGCATCAGCTATACCTGAATCATCGTGACAACGTTTGATCTATGGATCAATCAAGGAATGAATGCAATCATATCTGCAGCAAGGCAATATTGCAAAGTGGTAGCCATGTGTCTGTTGCAGTTATATCTCCATTTCCAGTTGTGCAACAAAAGAAAACCACTAGAAAGTCAAAGTAAAGTACAAGACTTGTTTTGGTGTAAAGATTGTATTTGTTGACATTGAAGATATAACTGACATTTCATGAGTCAATTAAGAACAGTGACCAAGTATTGGTGCCTAAAAGTGTCTGATTGTTGAATAATGCGATAGCTTATACAAGTTACCTGATATTACTGTTTTCAGTGGTGTTTTCCCAAGACATTTGTGCATGTAGTTCAGCTCTTTGGTATTGGGGTAAAATCGTTCACACTGGCTAAATTTGCACCTTGCATTGGGGTATATACAACAACAAAATTTATCCTAAAATATTTTATTTTGCAGATGCTTTCCACATTACAAACAAAAATAGCCTTGCAGTATATTGTGCTTACTGTGTTTATTGTTTTCGTGATTTTGTTTAATCTTAGCAGTCAAACTATGTAATTTATGTAATTACAAAAAGAAAATTTGCTGAAATTACCCAATAATTTGCATCTCACTCTGATCCTATTGCCTGTTGTTCAGATGTACCTTAGGGTTCTGTCCTGGGCCTCTCCTTTTTTCAATCTTTGATTCACCAATTTGTCAAATTACGTGCATGCACAATACGATGGTCCAGCAATATACTGACATTGCTCAACTCTCACTGCTCTCTCCGCCACAGATCCCTCAGCTAAAACGGAACTTTATTCTGTCTAGCTTCTCTTCACATTTGGTTCTGCTTTAATGATGTTGAATCAACCCCAATACATCAGAGGCAATTCTTTTTACAATTCGTCAGTAAGTGCAGTCTTTCTCTTCTGTTGAAGTCGGCAACCAAAATCCCATTATCAAAGTTAAAACTGTAGATGTCACCAATGATAACTCACCATGACTTCACAAGTTCACACGTATAGTTGATTTTCAGGTCTTGTTTCTACCACATCGGGGTTTTTCATCACACCAGGCATTCTCTGACTGATAACATGGCAAAACAATGGCTTGCACACTTGCTGGTTCTCAATTGGACTATGCAAATGTATTATATGATCTCTTCTCTTTTAATTTAATCTAAAAAAGCTTCAGGTGAACTCTCTACGGTTGCTGTATGTTCTTATTCTGATTCTTCATCAAATGCTACAGATTGCCTTCGTGAGCTTCACTGGCTTCCTGTTGACTGGCGTATTACATTGGAGACTGCATGCTTGACCTTTAAAGCTAAGAATACCATCTTTCCATAATATACTAACCCTCCCAAAAACACCATATTGCCCTAACAGACTGTTGCATTGTTCTGGCACTGGCTTGCTGCTAGAACTGAGATGCAGAACAAATGTAGGATCACGTGCTTTTAGCTGCTGTGCTTGTATTTGGCATTGTCTACCACAAAAGGCCTTACCTGCCAACTTGCTTTCATCATTTAAGTCATTTGTCAAGACTCACTATTTTACTCTAGCTTTTGCCTAACTCTATCATGGCCGCCTAGCAAACATGCATCTGTGCCTCAGATTCAGGTATACTGACCTCGTCCACATTTTAAGTGCTTTTAATAAATAAAATCAACCCTTTGATTGCCACTCAACTTGTATCTGGTGGTTACAAATGTCGTTCATTGAGTTAATTATTATGCTGGGGCAAGGCCATTTAAAGAAGTTGGTGGGGTTAAAACTGTTGTCATGTCACAGTACTATAAAGTTAAACACCAAACAATAAATATGCTGTTTATTTTAAAAAGAGGTTTCTAAAACAAGATGGAAATGTCCAGATATACACAAATACAGGCCTACATATGAATTTGTGCGAATCCCCCAGAGGCTGTGGCTCAGATGAAAAAAGGGTCTCACATTTGATTAAGACATTCAAGTCATGTTAAGGTACAAACCCATTATACATCTATACACACACATGTACATAAATATATATATATATATATACACAAGTAATTGATTGAATTTGCAAGAAAATGCAAGAAAAAGTCAGCATTAAGAAACAAAAAGGAGTCAAAATGAAAACATCAAACCATTTGCCTCACCACTGATAACTGATTACATAAAACACCACATTTTCAGAAAACATATTACAGCTGAGTTAACAGTAAAATTGAGAAGGAGAAATAGTGCTAGTAAGCAATTTAAAATAAGTGTTGCAAGAAAAGCACATGAAATACATTGCATGTGATGTCACATGTCACCAGTGGATGACAACTGACAGGGGTTATCCATAAAGGATGTCTGCAAAGAGGGAGAAGTAAGCCAAATGCCTACAAGGGAAGAGGTTTTGCCCAATGCAGACATCCACATCTAAATTTGGTAAAACGTTATTTCAGTATAGCATGTGCAGCAAATCCCAACTTAAGTCAGACAGTCGACAGTCTGTATTGCGTTGGATCTAATTAGTCCTTGCTGGATTTGGCAGTATCACAATACCCCACTCCATAGCACTGTTAGCTGTGGAGGATCAACAGGACAGCCTAATCTAGGGTTTAGCCCGAAGCTGGAGGAAGAACGTCCACAAAGGGGTGAGCAGGTTAGTGTCAAATGCAGAAATATAAGGACAGAGTCAGGGAGAGGTCGTAAATATGTCACTTTATGCAGATTTCCTTTACAGACAACCCCATGATCAAACTCCAACAATGATTTTGTTGTGTGAAATGGAAACAACCAGACACTCATGGAAGATTTGGAAATGGAATTAAATTTAAATGACAAAATGGATTTAGCTGCTTGGAAAAATTTATGAAGCACCAAAGGAGTTTATTTGTTCTAGAGTTGAACCTAACTTATACTATCACTTTTGATAGTTTTTTGATAGGTTCTTAAAAGGTGCTTTACAAAAGCTCAGCTCAGATACAAGCTTGGCTCAGACAAACCAATTCTGCCTGGCAAGCCACTCTGCCAAAGATGCAATTCAACGGCACATACAGGTTCATAGCCAAGTCACTGCAATAAACACACAATATGTGGTGCAGTTGAATTCACAACAGTCCAGTCCAAGCCAAATGCTGCAGTACTTGGCAATTATCTAACAATGAAGCCAATAACAACTATAATGCCTAACCTAAATAAAACAAAAGCTAAGTATGTTTAAATCTAAGCCATTAACATGGCTCACAAAATCAACAAACAGGCCAAAGTTTTTTAACCAAAAATTACTTTGAAGTTCTCTGGTGAGATGTCCCAATATTAAGACTTGCAATAAAGTTGTTCTAACTCAGAACAAATCAACAAACACTTCTTACATCTTTTCATGACCATGGGGATTTTTTGGAAAATCTATAGATTCATAAGCGCCATCGCGACAAGAATCGCTGTCAGTCTCATATGGCTCCACTTCTGCAGTGGTGACAATTGGTGCTGGGCCTTGCTGAGCATGGCCAAAGTCTACACGCGAGTACTCGTGCCCCGGGATGGTGACACTGCTGCTAGTACTGTCACGCTGACCACTAGGAAAGCAAGTCACAGAGGGTTCTGAACTGTTCTCGCTGACCGGCAGCTGGGGAAGGCTCCTGTCCAGCAAGGAGCTTTCGCCTGTAGCCCGCGAAGACCCCTTAGTTGGGGTATTAATACTGCTGAGCAAGAGGACTCTGTTTGATGTGGTTGGGGGTGAGCGTGACGCTGTTCTAAGTAATGTCACTGGAGAGCTGGGTCTGGTATGGTCCAGAGCTGATCTTCCACTATGTGCCACAGGCGACGACCGTGACGACACCCTTGCTGGTGGCTTTGGGACACCAGCAGAAACATTTCTGTCAGTAATGGCACAATGACTAGGTACTTCTGGTGATAACCGTGATGACACTCGGACTGGTGTTATTGGGGTACCACTTGCATGACTGACACCCCTGTTATGCACCACTGGCGACGGCCGCGAAGAAACCCTAACTGGTGCCACTGGAGCATTAATACTGTCAGTGCCATTGCCTCTGCTTGGCACCATTGGTGGCAAGACTGGCATGAGGCGCCGAGTATCCGCATTCACCTGCACTTCTTCATACAGGTTGCGCTGCTTCATCCGAAGTCTTGGACTCGTGACGTAAGCCCCTTCTAGTCGTCTCTGCATCCCTATTGGGTCATGGTGGGGCACATATACTGGGTCGTAAGGATGAAATGGCCTCCAGTTCGGCCCAGGCTCAACGTGTGCATGGCACGAGGGCTTTAAATATGGGTTTTCGACACTTGCTGCTCGCCGTCTGCCATAGACTGACGCTTCAGCCTGGGGTTCTCGTGCAGGTGCATACAGTCCAGAATCTGGAGAGCCAAAGCATGCTCCCGCAAAATTGTTTCTTGCTCTGCTGGCTGTGGAGGAATTCCAATCACTCTGATCATCCGAAGACTCGTGGGAGTTCTCATTTTCAGGTGAATGACAGTTGTAGGCAGAAGACGCACTTGCCAGTCGACAGTCAATAAACAGCTCAGAATTTGGCGAAACAAGATCAGGATCTTCAAAGACCAACTGATCGAGTTCGTTAATGGAATGTTGGTCATCTAGACTTCTTTCAAGCAAAGCAATCTCGTCAGGATGGCTTGAGCCACGAGCAATTCGGGTAATCTGAGCATGTACAGATTCTGATATCAAATCAGGTGTTTCTGAAAATCAAGAAACATGTTCTATCAAACAAGCATATGAAAAGTTACCTATGCAGCAAAATGTCATGGCCAGGATGATTTAATCTCTCCTCTAATAATGAAGTCATATACATCATCTGTGCAATTAACAAATGACTCTGCATTGACTGGTATTTGAAGGCAATTAGTAAATCAGCCATTACTTTATACCTTGCCAGTATTTTAGAAGCACCAGAAAACTAGTTATGAAGTGAGAAAAATTATCAATTATAGAAACTAAATTATAGTAATGGTAGTCTAAACACACGAATTTCATATTTGTTGATACAAGGAGTGAAAACTATGGCCATAACAATGATTGCAAGTAAAACATTGTTAATTACATTCATAACTGAAATGTTTGTACTGAAATTATTTTCTAATTTAGAAATTTACTTGCTGAAATAAATAAATAAAAGACATGCCTGTGAGATGCTGCTGGAGTCCACGGTAATGGCGATTTTCAACACACGAATAAGAACAAAACTTGCAACGACCTGGATGTTTACTAAAAACACAGACCAAACAATATCAGAAATACAACGAAGAAACATCAAACAAGCCTATAGTTCAATTAGCTGTTTGAGGTCACTATTTTGGGGAGATTTCAGGTTCACCTAACAAGACTGTGATGCAGTCTTCCAGTGATGATTCTGCAAGTAAATTTTAAAGTAAACACTGGAACAATATTAATGAAAGTTCCAGGTAAACAGTTGGGAGAGAGAATAGTTCTTGAAAACTGCTGTACATAACAAATGAAAATGCTTCACAGACAGTACTCATCCGTGGCCTCTGATTTGCACTCCGGTGCTGGGTTAATTAGTTAGTTATCATGTAGACACTTAATATATAGAGCCTTCAAGTACCTCACAATGTGAACTAGTTACTGCAAAACAATAACAATAAAAGCGAGTCAAAGGAGACGGTTAATGAAGCGAAAAAGGTGTCCACAAAATCAGCAAAATTCACTGCAAGGCAATGATTTGCTCACCACAGGCCAGTTTGGCATGGATAATAATCTTGACATAATCTTGGCTAGCTAAATACTTCTGTGCTTATAAAAAGTCTGGAAATATGGAAAACAACTATTTCCTGTTTGTGGCAAATTGTCTTGCGACAAGCCGTGAACAGCAACTGTCATTTTACCATCAGTTCTTTTGTCCATAGCAAACTGTCCTGCAGAGATTTTGTCTCAACACTCATCAATATCAACCTGATTCCAACCATTGCGGCAACAACAAAGACAACAACATTTAAACCTACTCATAATGAGGTGCTTTTCAAACTCTGACACCAACAGGGAGAAGACCACAGTTAAGTCCATGCAAGACACAGAGGCCTTAAATAAATCATCAAAAGACAGAAAACCGTGTCTCACCTACAGCAACGATGAAACTGATGGCAGTAATTACGGAGCAGACAGTAGATGAGAGTAGACACAGCCAGTATGAACACAAGTCCGAATACCAGAGACAGACTAATAGCAAGCACAACATTTGTACCCAGGTATGAATCCACAATTCCTGTCCCATTCAGAGTGCTGTTGAAATCAGACACAGTAGTTTGGTAATCTGTAAAGTACATCATTGAATGTAATGCTGCAATAATCAGATGTAATGTAATGCAGCAAATGTAATGCAAACAATGTCTCAAATGCAAATAGGAAAACTGAAGAATTGACTGTCACCAGAAGAAACGACTGTCACCACAAGTGTGACAGAAGAAGTCATGCAGAACCTTTCAACACAAATTTTAGAAAAAAATGTTGTTGCATGAGAATCTCCTTATAACAAAATCACTATAAACAGAATTCTGATATAATGTGGTCTAAGATAGTGCCACCAATTTTAATCTACCATTAATCTACCATTAGAACATGACCCTTAAAATGCAACAAATTTTAAGGCGGTATTTGATATACATATGACTCCTAAAGGCAGCATTAAAAAAGAATTTAAATTAGGGTTTGCAACTTACTTATAAGATTGGCAATGCTGCCATTACCAAAAATTACTGGTAAATTACTGGTAATTTATGATTCACTAAATATTATTTACAGAAGTACTTTCTTGCAATTATGTATCTGTTAGACGAATCACATTTGTATGTAACTGAAACTGAGCTTAACTAAAACCTAGTAATTTAAAAAACAGTGCTGCAAGGGCAACGAGTATTTAAAGATAACTAACTTGTTTACATGCCTCTATATAAATCCCAAAGAAGCATCATGGTTCTGAGGTTGAAGGATAATATAATTTGGCTGAGGCACAAACACAAGCAGCAACCCAACAATAGGACACCTTTTAACCTCCCGACTTGCGTTGTTAGTCATTTTACCGACCTCAAACAGGAAATACGACTGAATGGGCACCAGATGGCGTGGTATTCCAAGGACAGTCACCCATCCGAGTATTAACCAGGTTCCACGTTGCTTAACTTTACAGCACTTCCCAACAACATTTCGACGATGCTAATTGGTCACCCAAATGCAGGAAGCATGTATCACTATGTCCACAATGCAACATGGTATCGCTGACATAATTGGCCCCTTGTTCTGGAAAAGGCTGTCATGCAAACTGCAACATGAGCTTCTTCCCCTTCCTTCGAACCAATTTCACCAACGGTTGAACATGAGTTTTTAAAGAGGTGCTATATAAATCTGCAATTATGATTACATTAATTACTGTAATCAGACATATAAATACAATACGAAAATGTAAGCAGTATTCCTACTTTTAATCTCATTAGTTGTTGCTAGTGAAGACAAGTCACGTTGACCATTAATCTTTGTTGAAAAAGTATATGAAAACGATGACGAAGCTCGAGACATTGTTGATTTCTGGAAGGCCAAAGAAGAAGGTGAACTCCTCTTTATCGTGGAAGTTGTAACAAAATCACTACTTCTACCAGTGGTCGGAATGACTGTTGTACTAGAGTCTTTTTTTGATCGTTTGGTGGAAAAATTAACAGATTTTGTGGTGCCAGTGGATAGTCTGCTCGATAGTTTCACAGATTTTGTTGTGCTGTGTGTTCCAGAAGCATCAGGCGTGCTTACTGAAGAAGCACTGGCTCGAGTGGTAGTACCTAACTTAATTTCTACTGATGGATCTGGAACAGTTGATGTTGTTACTGGAACATCGCTTGACATCTCATGTCTCATTATACCATAATTACTGGTACCATTTTGTGTGCCAACTCCATTCAGCGAATCTACGGTAGATGTAACATTACATGCCAAAGTGCTGTCGACGTTTGATGTTAGTGTTGAGAGTGTTGTAGTTAATTTTAATGCTGCAGTTGTATCTGCTTTTGATGTTAAAGTTTCACTATCTGAAGTCAATGCTGTCATGAATTTTGATGCCGATGCTGTTTGAAATTCAGACTTTAGTGATGTAGTGGCACTTGATGTTAGCATTGTAGGAACTTTAGTGTTCTGTGCTGTCATATATTTTGAAGTCTGTCTGGTATCAATGCTTGACTTTAGTGACAAACTAGCACTTGATGTTAATGCTGTAGAAACTCCCGTTGTCACATCTTTGGATGGTAAACCCGTAGAGATGTTTGATGTAGTGGCAATTTTTGATACTCCCACTTCAGACTTCGGTGTAGATCTGAAAGACGATATTACCGTATCTGGTGCCATTGTGGTTTCAAATTGTGAATCAATATCGACAGACGTCTTTGCAGTTTTGACCTCTGGTGTAAGGGTTGGTGTAGTACTGGTATCTGATCTATAAGTCGATGAAATTCTGGCTACATAGACGTCTTGCTTAAGGACATTTGACACCGTTGCCAAAATATCTTTTGAAGTCATTGTTGTAGCTACAGATGATACTACGACTGTAGCAACTTTAGGGTCTGAAACCATTGAAGTTTTGACAAGTTTACCCAGTGGCAAAGTCGATGAGGGGGCTTCAGTAACTCTGTCATTCTTAGTTGTAGTTAAAGTCATGTCATCAGCTACAGGAGTCAAGGCTGGCATTCTTTGTTGACTTGTAACAGTGGTTGTTTTCAACTCATGTAGCAGAACACCTGAGGTGCCAGTCAAGATATCCAGATCAACATCAGCAGACTGCAGATGTTTGCTGTTGGCTACTGTAGCAGGAGATGATGATGCAGTCGTCATTGTACTTTCATAGCAGATTCGACAGAAACTCGGACTAGGACTAATGAGAAGAAATCACATCAGGCTGGCTGTGTTTTATAGCATCATCTACAAAGAAAAGAACAGCTCAAATGCATCACCAGCATGTTCAAAGTCAGACTCTGATATAGGCAGTCACATACACAGTACTTTTTAGGAGCAGTTGAAGATGTCACATAAATCCTGGCATCACACATGGCAGGATCAAGGAAGCAAGCCAGCTACATACATTCCAATTTAGAAAAGCCAGTGCAAAAAACAGAGCCATTAAGCTAGGGAGGATCACAGAGCCACTCCAGCCACATTCCCTAAACTCATTTGGGGCATGGCAAGCATGGCTCTACTGGATCTGCCCTTGACAACAGCCAAACCAAGGGTTCACATGTCAACTGAGGTTATACTGCTTATGACAGACACAACTGTGCATTAACAACCTTCTAGGGTTGCTACACAGCATCTGTGCCAGCAGTAACAACAAAAAATCCGGAAGCCTCTGGGCATCACCGCTAATAAAGGTAAGTCATGAGAATGGAAGAAAGCCCTAGACAGAAGTGCCACTGATTTTACCACCACATCACACCCTGGAAATAAAAATGTACCTTACTTATGCCAAGAGCCACTAAAAAATTAATAAAAATTAATAGTTTAAAATAAAATTCCTACAAGATAATGTAAGCCCTCACCGATTTGTTCTAAATCAAGGAGTCTATGAAAAATTCAGGAGTATCATAAATTTTATGACTTCAACCATAAAATGTTCTCTTCCCAAACCTATATTTATTACTGCTACTGCCTGTACAGCTGCTAATACTATTAATCAGATATATTACTGTACAAATAATAATAATAAGAAGAAGAAGCTTTATAAAGTGCTGTAGTAAGGCAAAGGCCAAAAAAGGGTGCTGTACAGGTAGTTAGCTATTTCCTTACTGCAGCCACATGTGGTGCAAGTGTCAGCATATGCACCTTAAATTTCCTCCTTTCCTGTCTCTGCTTCTCCTCCAGGATGTGATCACAATCCTCCGGAGCTGCAGCCAGACTCTTTTCCTTCTCTTATCTTTCCACTGCACCCACTCAACTTTCTGCTTGCAAGAAAATCATGCACCAATCAGATTTCATCGGGTTTATTTTATTCACTTTCGAGTAACCAATCTCTGCTGTTGCATCAAACTGAGAACAAAATGAGTAATCAAGGTCAGATCTGCTCATTCATTACACATTCAAATCAAGAAAAAGTAGTCATAGGCATCATGGTCATAGAGTTGCATCTTTTGAGCAATCCCAAGTAGTTTGTTCTGTAAGAGAAGCTAAATAAATTGATAAATACAGTACAGTAACAACAAGCATAACAACAGTGCTCCTATAGCCATACCGACCTTTCCTTAGTGGCTACATGGTTCACCAGGGATACAAATCCCAACACAGAGGAGAAAGGCTACTGGCCAACACCGACCTTACAAATGATGAACTGCAGATTCGAGTAATTCACAGAACCTTAGATGCACTCATGTGCAGCACCTTTTTTTGGACTTGGCCATGCTATGGTGCTATATAAATCATCTTATTATTATAATTATTATTAATGGATATAATTATTATTAATGGATGGTATGGTGTTTCCAAGTTTCTGCCAGCACCAAGATATGAACCAAGTAACTAAACAAACAGTGGTCGTCTCAACTAATACATCAATGTGAGCACCTACGATATCAAAATATAACAGAAACGACTAATAGCCTACCACCCACTGTGACCTAATGGGAAAGCCAGCACACCAACACAGAACAAGAAACAAGAATAAAAAACAAGTTCATTTACCGGACACAGACTTCTAAGAAATTTCAGTTGCTAGTGTTGACAGGTGACTCAGGTCTCATGCCCTGTTTAGCACAATAAGAGAAAGATCTGCAAAACGTCTTGATATACATATATGTAAGTCAGAGATTACTGAGCTCTGAGAATTCTACACTTCTGGGAAAGCTTCTTTCATTTTGGTGAACATATATCAGCCACCTACACAAATAACTAAGCTATACTTTCGAGCCACTGCACACAGAAATTACTACTCATTTATAACTACTTGTAATACTGGTGTATACCATACACTGAATGAATTACCAAAATGTTAGATTGCTACTGTGCCTTTTCAGTATTCATCTGTACTTGTACAACAATCCCTTCATCTGCATGCTATCTTTCTCTCCTAATCTCTTTCCACAAAATGATTAACCTTATTTCATACTCTCATAATTTGAATCCATGCTCAATAATTAGCATACCATATCATAATGTCTTAGAAATAGTCTTTCTGTAGTACTAATAATAAAAAATAGTAGATTAATGTCATGTAAAACATAAAGAAAACCACATTGCCAGATAGGTCAATGACCTTGACAGCATTTAAGCAAGACGAATCAGTGAAGGCCCTGCTGGCTTCAGACACTAAATACAGCAAAATATACCAGACATTAATGGCATGCAGACTATTAAAGGTGTGCCTTCAAATTCACTGCAATAAATTTCTGCCCAGACGATCACTGGAGAAAAGGTGTTCCATTGTTCACACATCAGTCATGCAACACAGCTTCCTAAACTGTAGATGTAACTATAGTTCAGTATGTATTTAGCTTTACATTTACATGAAACCTTTCAAGAATCTCTTGAAGGCATTCCACACCAGCCTAAGTGGTCTCATAGTTCGACAATAAGTTCATCTGCCAACAAATGATGCAGATTTAACAGAAAAGTCATCATCGGCACTCTCTAGACACAAGCAGAACCAAGCCAACGGAATCTTAGCTGTGATATGTTGATGACAGATTTCGAGTTTCTCATCTGGGCTTGTGCTGAAGACAAGGAATCATAACAGCCTAGTGGACAGCATTCACATCACATGGATATGCTTATCAACTGGTACTACAACTGCCTGCGCCCACGGTAGAAATTGCTGCATCTGATTATCCCTCACATCACCAGATCCATCATGCAGGCTGAAGCATTCATCAGCAGATGCTTGGGTGGTCAAGAAACCTTCCTGAAGTGGACAGTCAGAGCCAGTCTGAAAAACCTCGCTCACAGCTGCATCAGTTAACCCATGATCTTATTTTATTTTTGTAGAAAACATAAAAATCTGGGCTCAAACCCAAACAGTTTATGGTAAAGTAATAAAGCTCAAGCCATAACAAAATGGCAGCTCGGCTTGACAGTAGTACTAGATGTAGGAATTACATCAAAAAATGCAAATTTGTGGCAAAGTTGAAGAATTAATTTCAAAATTGCAACACAGAACACAAAAGCTGACTAAAGATTTGTGAAATATCAAGCAAACTTTAATTAAGACACTTTAACTGCCCATGTCAAATAAGATGCTTGACTTTGGCCACCCAAGCAGCAACAGCCACCTGGCAAGTATTTACACAAATCGTAAACTCCAAATTTCTAAAGTGCTACTTAAAAGCTAAGGACAGGGCACCAGCTTATTCACAAGTGCTGCGTCAAGTCAGTAGGGTTGTCCACAGATGCAATGTCAAAAACCAGGTCCGGTTGCCAGAAGACCAGAGGGAGAAGGAGGGGAAAGGAACTGTTAGGGTGGGTTGTGTTTAAGCTGAGAGAAATGGAAAGCCTGAATAACTACACTCGGCTTTGGCAGGATGTTTACAACATTTGCTTTGCAGCCTCTTTGATTTTACAGTCATCTTCTGCACAATTATAGTTTCAAGAAGGCTCAAATAGTGTAAAGAGCACCTCTGATTAATTTCTCTTGAAGAAATCCTATATAAATATCCAACTAAAAAAATTTGCAATTACAAGTGATATGAAAAGTACCCAGTACAAAGCATTGCTAGTAGAATGCTACAACTGTTTAAAATAATGTGAAAATGACAGCCGTAATTCACAGATGACCCATACAACACTTCGTTTGAAAGAACATAGCAGTAAATTGTATTTTCCACCAGAAACAACCCAGAAACATTTCAGCATTTGCATCTTTTAGAACTGTTAGAAGCCTTTTACAGATTCTTGTAAGAAGCTATATAAATGTTCAGATAAATGCCAGTAAACATTGCATAAATATCTCTAATGCACAGTTTCCACCTAAAGCGACAGTAGTGTAATATTTTTTAGCATTTAATTACCCTAATAATTGTCTATAGTGTTTGCAAGAAACCAGAGCATATAGCCCTTTACTGCAAGTGTTACTCATCAACAAATATTTGACACTGCTATACAATACAATACAACTTATATTTATAACACGCCTTAATAAAACAATGTCTTACTCAAAGGACGCGTTACAACATAATAATTAGTTATAGTACTGAGAGAATAAATGAGTCTTAAGTTTTAATTTAAAAGTATCTATTGAAGAGCATCTTCGAATAGATTCAGGTAAAGAGTTCCACTCAGCTGGACCAGCTACTTCAAACATTCTTTTACTGCTAGCTTTGCAACAACTGAAACAAAACATACCCTGAGAAAAATCAGTTTTATATGTGAAAAATGACACCAAACTACATGTAAGCGCAATAAAAAAGGTGGAGATATAAATGAATGCACTTCAACCAAACCAATCCAAACTAAAACAATACAAATCACAATACTGAGGAATAGTAAAATCATAGAAAAGCTACTAAAAGCAACCAACTGAATAAATGTAGGTCCACATACTCAGGAATAGCAGTTTGAAAAGTAATAAAAGCAATGGTCTCTTAACTCACCTCCACTTCCATAATCTAGCACCCAAAAGGAAAACAAGCGCAGAACTAAACCAAAATCAAACAGCAGAAAACCGCAGACTGAAATACATATCAACAACTTCTGATAAGAACCCCATATCTATGTCACATGCATAACTGTACAGTTAATACATAACTAACAGTTTATCATATTAGTGTGCATCTCTATTTATATATATATATATACATATATATACATTACTCTGTGAGTGAGTGTGTGCGTGCGTGCGTGCATGTGTGTGTAGTATCTTTATCAGCAGCAATCAGCACAACCTGACACTTTAAAATTTCCAGAATCCAGATACATGTATAAACACCATACAAAGATACAGATTGTCTGAACATACAGTACACTTTTCTGTATATACATACAATCAATCAATATAAACCTTGTGAACTACAGGCAAACACTTCAGACTGACTGATTTATATCTAAAAACCAATGTTCAATTTCTTGCTGTAGTATACTGAAGTTAACGGGATGTCAGACAGTGACGTTAATACTACATAGCAAACAAGTTTAACAATTATTTCATAAGTGTCGGCCGTTATCCAGCACTCAAGATGCCAAAATCCAAAACACCTTTTCAAAATTTCATGAAGCATCTATCATTGTCACTACAATCGTTCACTTTACAACTTAACTGCTCTATTACATTTGTTAAAACTCAAGCACAGTGCTGGTCCAGATGGCACAGAGCCGTACAGACCCTGCTCCACGCCTCTGGAATAAACTTCTGCCAGAAATATGATAATTATCTGATACATCATACAAAATCACCATCACTTCACCCCTTGAAATCTCTGCACAGGTCTTCCACTCAAAACTGAATATACTTATCTTCTGCAGATCCTATCCTGCTTCCTCTTCTTCCCTTATCTGTCCTGCAGATCCATTTCCAAACACCATCCACCGTAACCACCCGACTGCCTCCCTGCCTGACTCTTGGATCTTGTCCTGGAACCAAACCCTTCTTGCCTATCAATTTTGTTTTGACTGAACGCCTGTGAATAAGCTGGTTCCCACGACTTAGCTTTCATTGGGTGCTGCATAAATCTTGGGTTTATGATTATGATTATTTTGCTGCACCTATAATGCACCTCATAGCTTCACCAATAGCTCAAATAATCAATTGTTCTTTTTTTAACTGGTACTGTTACTAATGAAACAAAAGTTGCTAAGGTTATTCCAACTTTTAGGCGATTTTTGCGAAGGCAATTACGATGTCAAGGAGTAAAGAAATTGTTAGTAACTACAGACCAATATCTGTACTCCTTTCTTCTCAAAGTATTTTGAAAAGCTGATTCATATCATTAGATTTAAAATTGCTGAATTTATGTATCGACATGAGCAAAAAATGTTACCTTGTGTTTTGATGGCTATTTCTTATATTTTTCTCCACTTCATACTTATTCTACCAGATCACAGGGCAACTTCTGTAGCACATCTGCAAAATCAAATACCCAGTATTTTAATATCAAATGCAATTGGCTGTCTACATGGAATGAATTACCTCTGCATATTTGAAAATTGCCTAATTTGCATTTATTTGCAAAACAACTGCATAGTTTTCTCAGTGATGACCAATGACTCCAACTGTATAGGCTTTTTAAAGTACATTTGTTGTATAGTGTTTTGATTCTTCATTATGTAGCTTACATAAAAGACAACTTCTTTTCTTTAGTTAAGATTTTGCTTTAGTTAAGATACATTAAACACTTCCTGAAGTTCTACACTGCCATCTGTATTGCTTCATAACAGTTGGCCCTAATTAAGCAGGACTATGAGGGACATACTTAAATGGTCCATCTTAGATCTATCCTTTTGTGACCCAATACCTGTTCTCTAAATAAACTAACCTTGTATTTTTGTCAATTTTTGGAACAATAAACAAAGAAGAGATGAGATATATTATATTTATGCTTATCACACAGTCCTTGCAATATTATCCGTATTTCAATGAAGTTTTTGCTCTTATCGAACAGTAACATCATTCAAGGTAGCCAGGAGTGCCTTTGAAAGGTCTTCAGAAGGTGCTATATAAATGTTGAGATAACTAACTAAAAAACTAAGTTAGATGGAAATGCTTAAAGAAAAATTTTTTAAAGTAGGATTACATTTCTGTGGAACGTTGAGAGCAAAGATTATCATTGTTCTTTCATGCAACTTTCTCCCCAGATCTGAGAATGCTGCATCACCTAACAAGCTGCTTATGTCTTTGCGTTTACACTCTGCAGCATCTCCATTATCTACTATCTCATGACTTCTTTAGCAAAGCCTGTACCAGTGTCTGAAGTTTAGTCATGAGACTATATCTCAAATCAAGTTTTCAATATCAAGCTAGCTGAATAGTGTTGAATCAGTCCATCTGACACATACTTTGTGGAAAATGCATAAATGTGTATTGCATGATATCCTGCTCAATCAAAAATGTTATTAAAAGCATACAGTGGAAAACTGGTGAGGATGACAAATACAGATATTATGCGCATAACAATAGCTGAGTTATAAAGTTTTGCAAATTCAATGAAAATAATGAGAAAAGTTTGACTGTGTACGTCACAATCATCAAAACTGTAAAATGCAAAAGAACAGCAAATACTATTTACCTGAGAAAAGAATATCCACACTGCTCTGGTTCACTATATAGTGATATTATGGAAAATATAAAGTTCTTTATATGCACAAATGATTACCTTTTAAGAACTGCAGCTGCACCATATAAAAAACTTACCGCCCACACGACTTGCCGTTGGCAAAAGTATACTCGGAACCTCATACACCGACATCGTTAGCAATTAACAATTTTTACAATCATCGTTCTAAGTCATCGGCGGTCACGATTACTGCGGGCAAGTTAACACCGTCAAAATTTAAAATAAATCGCCACATCAACGAAATTACGACACGTAAGTGACTATCTTAACACATGTATTAGTATATAATTAACCCACACGATCTAGGCTTACAGTCCGTAAACAGTATACAAAGAAAATTCCACTGCATGGTACAACAGTACTTGGCCTTTGCTGATACCTTGTCACGCGATGACATCAACGTTCTAGGCTGATGATCACTCAACCGTGACAATCAGAAATTCGCTCAACCGTCACACTGCAATAATAATGAAGTACACTGTTATTTATCCCTCTCCGCCCTCCGGACGCCATTTTTGCCCATGCGTAGACTGGTTTCCTGATATTGTCGAAGCCGGCGCGCTGGTTGCCCAACGAATGCGTGTTAATTATAACATGTAATTTCTCTGGTGTCCGCGTCTAAATTGTAATTCATATAAGGGAAGCTGGTTCGTCTTTTCGTCAATTGCAGGACTGATCGAAGTACTCTTTTTCAATCGAGTTCGCTAGAAAGCATTAGCGGAATGGTTGTTTTTTAACTGCTACTATAACTGATAGGCTTAAATTTGAATCGGTGACTCACATCTGTAAAGTTTGTTTTTAGCTTCAATTCAATCCCTTGATCCACAGAATGAAACAAATCTGACTGCACGGACTTCAATCGGTGAAAGACACACAGAGGGTCGTTGTCAGTGTTATGTTATTTTTTATTGCTGAGCTGTAGTGGGTGGCGGGGGCAGAAGTGAGCGTGTGTGCGGTTCAGGAGCTCTTTCACTGGTGTGTTCAAGCAGGCGAAGGGTACGGTCTTTAGTTCAATATGTGCATCGGTATGCGAACCGGCATCCTCACGCCCAGAGGCGCCTTGACGCACGCTTTAACCAATGAGCTAACGAGGCCAGTGATAGAGGCTATATTTCGTAGATTTAAATCTCGGGCTAAAACCTTAAATGGCGTGGCGCTCATTAAAAATGGCAGCGACGGTGAAAGATCTCACCCGATGAATTCATTGCAAAATGAGCAGGGTCGAGCCATACGGTCGCATATAAAGCACTACATATTTATATTTGCAGTTATGTTCTGTTTGTATATCGATTTGAAGTTAGTAGTGGTTCGTCCTTCGTAGTGGTGACTGTTGAAAGGTGGAAATGGTATTCTCAAAATAGAGATTTAATAAACTTACAAATTAAAAACACACACTCTATAATTTGATCTAGAGATAGGTCACGCTATCTCATGCCAAAGATATTATAGGTAGCAGTTAGGACGTGAAGTTTAATCAAGGAGAATAGGGACTGACCCTAAAGTTCGAGTTGCGGGCGTCACTGGTTATGCCCCAATTGTCTACATTTTCATGCAACAGAGTAAGTATATTCCAGTGTTTAACGAAACCTTATGACTGCCAAGGCCCGTGACATTTTTCACGTTAATAACTTTACGTCATCAATAAAGCACTTGCCTTACGTACTTATCTCAACAAAGTAGGCCTAAACCTATCTAATTGTCGTCCTATCTCCAACCTTCTTTATTACCTAAGGTAACTGAACGCATTGTCCTTGCCCAGCTGAACGAATACCTTTCTTCTAACTCACTTCTCAATCTCTACTACTCTGGATTCACTTAACATCACCCCCACTGAAACTCTGGTTGTCTCTTTATATAATAAACTAGTCTTTGCCATCGGCCATCTGCAAGTCTCTGGCCTCTGTCTTCTCGATATTTCTGCTGCTTTTGACACCATCGATCATCGCGGTATACTGGTAGATTCCCTAGCATTGTAGTATCGTAGGATCGTACAATAAAGTAGCATTGTAGTGTCTATATGTGTGATGTCTGTCTATGGCCGCCCGAAATGTCGGGATAGTCGATCAGCAGTAGAACGAACACATTCGGTTGCATTTGTAGACGTTTATTCGACACCAGATGCACAGCTAGACACGAACTAACTGCATGCTTAAAGCTGGTCTTTATATAGGCTGGTCAGGTTATTTCTATTCCACTTGCCTTTTTGGTAATGATAGCGTTTTGGCGGGAGATTCGTCACCCAGGCCTTGGCGTTCCAGGCCGACACCCACACAGCATTCCCTCTGCCTCACTGTCTTCCATTCTCTCTCTCTCTCTCTCTCTCTCTCTCTCTCTCTCTCTCTCTCTCTCTCTCTCTCACTCTCTCTCATACCCTAAGGAGTCTACTGTCACTAGGTTTTTGGCCAGAGTTTTAATCACCCTAGAAACCATTAGCAGACAGGCATTCTGTCACAACAAAATCGGGCTCCAGCGAATAAGCTGGTTCCCGCGATTTAGCTTTCGTTGGGCGCTGTAGAAATTTCGCGATTACGATTACGATCGATAAGTAGGCCTAGGGTTATAGGTTTGGTACCGAGCCCAAATTCAATTGAGAGATACACAAATTAGGGCGGTGGTGATTTTTGCTGCAGGCATAAGCTAATCTCCATCCCTGTATGCCGCAATCATTATTATTTTAGGAGGCAATATATAATCAACAATGCTTCTCATTTGGAATAACTACGTGTATGCGCGTGAGGGCCAGTAAATTACTTACTTGCTTACTTAGCTCTTAGCGAATTAACCGTAATAGAGATGACGCATATAATATTAAAGACATCAGTTTACAACTGTTATTCCGATGACGTCATCGCAACATAGATGACGTCACTATTGTTTCTTGCCTTGGAAACAAAGTTCATTTGGCAAATCGACTCGAAAGAGATGAGACGAAGTTATTTCGAACAGAGAATTGTCGAAAATCGTCGAACAGATAGTAGCAGATATCTGAAATTCGATATGAGAACTGCTCCTGCTGAAGACAAATCTATCATAAATCGAATTATCGACAAAAAATTGTCGTTCTTAGCAGAAAATCTTTGAAAATCATCGAACAGGAAGAACCAGAAATCCGAAGTTCGATTTGAGAACTGTTCCTATTGAAGACAAATCTACCAGATATCGAATGATCGACATAAAATTGTCACTTCGAACAGAAAATCATTGATCAGACAGAAATCTGAAATGAAATGTAAGAATTGTTTAACTTGATGGCATAATTGATCAACAATTTAAATACTAATTGATCGATAGATTTAAAAATCTCGTCAAACCTGGAAACTTCTAGCGCCTTAATTTAAATAAAATGCACACTGCATCAATCGACTGCCACTTGAGCAAAACCGCACATTCCAAAACGTTCCACTGGAACCAGTTGAGATCTCGGTGACCCTCTGAGACTTCAAGAAGCCTAATTAGCCTACTGATTAGCCTTTATTTGTAATCTGACAAAAAGGTCATACCAAGTAAGTAAGTGAGTGAGTAAGCAATTAATAATGCATTTGTTAACACGCCATATGTCCATCGACTGAGCGAGGACTCATAGGGTTTGATGAGTCACGGAGGTCAGATAACGAAAGCAAAACGTACTAGCTCGTTCTTTTAATTTATCCCAGTTTCGAATCATCAGCAACATGAAATATTCGACTTGAAACTCCAATTCCAAATGGCAATAGAGTTTAGCTTAGTCCAAGTTTAAAGTTTCATTAAATCATTATACGGACTTACTTAATTTTCTTACTGCAAATACGCATCCTTGGCGACAAAGAATCTTCTCAGATGAGTTGCGAATACCATGGTGCCTCAATCAGCTCGCTGCCTATCTTTCTGTCGTCTCTGTCTGTCTATGTTTGTGTTTGTGTGTTAATCGTAGAATTCGATTCCTCTGGCGTGGTGTAACACCCCGTAAGCCAAGTCGTAGATTTTGTGTTAGTCGTAGGACCCCATGGGGCCTCTGGCGTGGCGTAAAACCTCGTAAGCTCCTGGGATCTGTTGGGTCACTGGCGCGGCGTAAAACCCCGTAAACCCTAGTCGTAGATTTTGTGTTTCTTTTTTGTCGTCTTGTGCCCAGGGGAGACTCGAGGTAGAAGAAAGAAGGGAGGGAAGGAAGGCGAAGAGTCTCAGGAAGCGGAGGCAAGAGCTGGAAGACTGCCACCGAACAGCAACAACAAATTAAATCGGACAACATGTTACACTGTATTAATTCTAATGCAACTTTATTGATTGATATTAACGTTTTAAAGAAACTTTTCAATGTATAGACTCTTGAATGAATTAAAAATGTACACTTACTGAAACAATCAACGAGCTAATTATTACATAGTCTAGGCACATTAGACTGATGAGTTTTGATTGCACGTGGACAAAAAATTTTAATTGTGAAGACAGGCAATACAGTACTAGTAGGCTATACAGCAAGATTATTGCCTAATGCGTTTTATAAGAACAAAATGAATCTTACAAATTCATTTTCGGTTCTGTTGACACCTTATTTTTAGTAGGCCTATTTTCACACTGATTTGCGAATTTTCATGATATAAATTATGACATCTAATTAGGCCTAACAGATTCTTAACGTCTGCCATTTTGGCAACTGCAGCCAATATCGCCCTACACAGTCTTAATTTTTTTATAATTCTTCTCTATTGTAGCAACGTAAACTCTTGGTTTCTTCAGTCCAAAACAATAAGGGAGGCCTATGTCGTTCATTAATGCGAGTATTAGGCCTAAAGCAGGCCTGGATTAAGGTTCTCGGGGCCCCTAATTACAAAGTAATGTGGGCCCCCCTCCATCCCCTCCGCGAGGCGACTCCTCAATGGTGGAGGCGTTTGGGGGCGTGTTGAGCTCCAGGGCGGGGTCTTGGGCAAATCCCCAGCCGCCAAGCCTTTCCATGTGCTTACTTGTTAAGTTCGTTAACCTGAGCTTTCTGAAGGTTCCTTGATCACGATTACCGTGCTGGATGAATCTCTAATTATTCACATAATTGTAATTATAGAGTGTAGTTTTGGGAGAAGCAAATAATCTACCGTATTTAGAAGACTGCAGTTTAATTAGGCTTCATTAAGCTTTCACAGTAGGAGAGGCGTCGATCAGTCGTAAACACTGGGGGAAGGGCCCGGGCCATTATTAGGGGTCTGGATGGTCTGTTGGGTTCCAGAGGGTCAGGAAGTAGGTCTAATGCAGGCAGACATACATGTAAAACCCAACATGTCGATAATATTATTTACAGTCGCATGTCGACTTAGGCCTACAAAACATTTAGCCTACGAACAGTATCGCAGTAATGCTAAAGCAGCGCAATATGAGCACATAATTATTTATTCAACATTGAACTTGCCGAAAATGTTTTCCCTGATTGTGCTTCTTCTAGCAAACTTAGCCGCTAGTGTAAGCTTCAGGTTACCTGTCATCTACCACAGTTTTATCACTCTAGTGTCAGAACAGGGAGCTGAGTCAGATTGTGTAAATGAAAACATAATCATATTTCACACTTAATATTACTGTAATACCGCATTTATCTAGCGCCTCGCTCTACCTCTCAAAAGCGATATAAATTTATCAGTTACTCATTTACACCTAGATGTCAACATAATGAGGCAGCTGTTTAACCCATTTATGTGATTCTTTTCTTTTACATATACAGATGGAATGGGTAGTTTAGGCAACTTATGAAAGTTTTCTATACCTGAAGTTGAACCTTGGAAAACTAAGTGACTGGCTTTCAATTTCATCTCATTGCATCTACAGTGAGTGTTGAAAAGCTGCTGAGCCTACCCCCACATGTGCAATTTCACCATCGATATTGTCATCCGGTCGTTTCCGTTTTGTAACAAATTTATCCATGGTTCGTATCATCAAATCCGAACGTAATGCGTCTATAAACGTTATTTGTTCAAAATCATCCAAATCTCATATTCGTGTATTAAACAGAGGGGATTTTCTTCGGCTAGTGATGCAAAGGACTATGTGGGGTTCATAATTATAAGGGTGATTATACGAATATGGGTATATATGTACCCACCCCAATTACAAAACCATTGGTACATAAGGTACATGTGCGTATATGGTTTTATAGCTGAAGAAACTAATTCAGCGCGTCGGCTTACACCCCTATTGCCTGACTGGTCAAAGATGACATCCAGATGGCAGTGAGCAATGAGGGCGATTTATTTGCCCTGTATTCAATTAATTTTTCTGGATTCTTTCAATTCTTGCTATATATATTCAGTCTAGCGACCTGTATGGATGAAAGTCTGTATTTCTGATGACTGCCTGTGACTTACTTTGCTTGGTCGACCTGCGTATAACTATGAGTACATAGGAGTCCTATGTATTTATATAGTACATACTCATATATCTGTCTTTCTGCCTGTCCGTTTGTCTACCTAAGCAAAGGTAGGTAGAGACAGCAATACCTAGAGAGGTACAATTGGAAATTACGGTTTGGCATTGTTTACTAACGTCTTAAAGTGAAGAACGAGAACTTTTATCAGTCCACAGTTTCCGATTTTACAGCTAAAATAATGCCGGAGCCCAACCAATGGCCCCAGGGGCACCCATCTGATCGACGCCTCTGATCATGACTTACTTCTTCAAAGACTGTCTTCCTTGTTTGGAACTCTGATATTGCCCTTCTTTAATTCCACTCTTACTTATCGTCCCGCTCCTTTTTTGCTAGAATAAATGCTGTATTAGTTACACACGTTACACACTCCGAGCGCAGGTCCAAAATTATAATTTATGTTATTGCCCACACGGGAGGCCATTGCGCCTATAGCAAAAACAAATTAGAAGGAACATTGCTAGTATTCCACCTAGCAACAAGTCTCCTCGCTCACTTTCACCTCTGATTCTTTTGTAGGCAATCTTGGCATCACATTTGATTCAGATCTCTCGTTTACAAATTACATCTCCAACCTCTCGTACACCTGTTTTTTTCATATTCGTGACCATCACCGCAATAACCTATCAATGCTGAATTTTAAAACTGCATCTACCATCGCTACCTCTATTGTTCACTTCAAGCTTGAACAAACTCATCCAAAATTCACTTGCCCGAGCTGTCAACAGCATCACCATATCATTCCTATCCTGAAATCAATTCACTGGCTAAAATTCCCGAACGCATCCATTTCAAAGTTCTTTCTCTAACCCCTAACTCTCTCCAACCTACTTATCTTTGCAAATCACTCTTTACCATCCAATTACCTCGCTCTGCCCGTTCATTCTCTTCCCTCACGCTTGCCCGCCTACAGTTATTAAGCCTACTCAATTTAGTTTCTCAACCGATCCACATACCACACTGCACCTCAACTCTGGAACGATCTCCCTCCTGAATTTCGCGAATTCTCCGTCCCTCTACCCCCCGTCGTTCACCTGCAATCATCTGTCTCAACCGCTTCCCTATTATTACTCTTCAGGCATTCCATTCAAAAATGAAATCCCACCTTTTCAAGAAATCTTATCCTGATTCATCCATCCGCCGCCTTTCCATTTCTCTCAACCTAAACACAACCCACAGTAACAACTCCTCTGCCTCTTCTCTCTGGTCTTCTAGCAACCGGACTTTGTTCTTTACGTGGCATGTTTGGATAACCCCTCTGACTTGACGCAGCGCTCGAGAATAAGCTGGTGCTCTGCGCTTAGCTTTTGGGTAGCGCTTTAGAAACTCTCAAGATTTCGATTACACTTATCTGCGCAACTCATATGCTACGTATTTCGCCTTCTTTTGAACCTTAAGACGATTCGGGACTCAGACGATCTGGCTCCAATAAAACAAACGGTCAGCAGACTTAAGATAAATGTCAATGTAAATATACACTTTTTTCTGTAGCGACCGTTCGACCTCGACTCTGATCGTTTTTCAATAAATTAATCGGGTGAGATCCTTTACCACCGCTGCCCGTTTGAATAGGCGCCACGCCACTTAAGGTCCCCGCTCATCATCGTGCTAGCCAGAGATTCAAATCTCTGAACTAAGCCACGATCAGGTTGCGAGCCGGGGATGCTCACACACAGAGGCGCCTGGACTGAGCTCCAATCATCAGGAATGCTGGTTCTAGCATACAAATGAGGGCGTTGTGTCGGCAAGAATAAGCAATGCATTATAGAGATCAATATTTGCGTTGGCCTATTAGGCCTACTGTATAATGAGATCGCCTTCAATGATGAAACCGTTTACTGCTATCGCTATTACAATCGCCGCTCTACAATTTTAGCATAGCCTATTTCTGCTGAGATTACGACGATTATTTAAGAAGTTGCTTACATAATATTGTAAACAAATTTTAGCCATGCTCTCCATACTCTAGAATAGGCTGATCCCAACTAAACATTCAGAACATATATATCGGTTTTAGAAGATCCCTCTTCTTATAATACAGTAATATACTTCTCAAAATCGTAGCCTCAGTACTAGAAAACCACCGTGCACGTAGCCATACCGACGATGCTGCGCCATAAGCTGTGCTTACCATCATAGGAGTGAATTTGTCCCAATCATCGGGGTTCAAATATATTTGGCATCCCTTTAGATCCATCATAATATCAAGACAGCCAGCTAATTCCCACAGGAAACGTTTAAATTGTCTCATTCAGACGACTTCCCTGTTGAAATTCGGCTTTTATTTACGCATCTGTTACTATTCATTCCTACTGCCTCCTTCCGTATTGATGACCAGTGATATTATGGGGCTCCTATCGGGTTCCACCAGGGTCAACGGTGGCGTAATTGGGCATTGATTGATTGAATAACGTCGAGAGAATTTCTATGAATAAAAGCCTAGGCTGCGCAATATATTATAATTATACTCTATATAGTGATATATTTAGCGTATAATGTAGCACGGTATATATGTGTATGATGATAATTTAAAACATTGCAAGTAATGAAGCTTAAACTCACAGAGCATGACTTCATGTGAATAATTGCATATTTTTACATTGAACATGTCACAAGCTTTTTGAAAATATTATTTAAAGTTGCTTAGCTTTTTACTCGGCACCGGAGATGAGATAGATCAGTATAATTTTGAGTTATGTGCCTTGTTAGCTACATTGGTGAAAGCGTACGTCAAGGCGCCTCTATGCGTGAGGATGCCGGTTCGCATAGGCTACCGATGCTAGCTTAATTCAGATATCTGAATCTCGAACTAGCACGGTCCGTAGAGGAGCCTACACGGGGAACTTACAAATAGCCTAAATGTACAAGTTTTTCTATAGCGACCGTATGACCGCGACCCTGCTCATTTGTAATGAATTAATCAGGTGAGATCCTTCACCACCGCTGCCCGTTTCAAAGGGCGCCACACTATTGAGGGAGCCGAGTTGTCCGTGGGGTGAATAGGTGACACAACTTATGGCCAATTTCGATCTGCGACACGTGAACGTTCTCACCCATATGCATGGCGGCTGCTTTGACCTGATGAGTACACGAGATGATGGAGCAGTTACAGTCGCCTTGTTCTCTGTCATGGCTTGCTGACTTACACGGTACCACGTAGACTAATGCACTTCTTGTGCATTGTCTCCATCACTGGTTTTGTGTTTCTGGCCCTGCCCTAAGTTGGTTTGTTACTTATCTCAGTCCAGCAATGAAATTTTGCTACTGGGCACTCCATAGCAACTGAAAGACTTAAATCTGCAATACTGGTTGACTCACTTGTTGAGTTGCTTTTATTCTGCTCGTAACTTGGGCGTTGTTTTTAAATCTGTGTCTCCCATCGATTTATGTAAATGGTATGTGTACGGCGTCATATATGTATATTTTTACATATGCAGAATTAGGCGTTATATCCCGATGTCTTCAAGGATGTCTTTGGCAAACGCATTAATATCTAGTAGCCTAGATTATTGTAACATGCTTCTTATCGGTATCACAAACATGATGAAAAATTTTAATGAGTTTAGAACTCTTTGACTAGAGCCATAACTATTGCGTCAAAATATGAGCATTTTACATCTGTACTTAAGTATTTGCATTGGGTTTCTTTTCAGCAAGGATTTATTGCAATTTGTGGCTTTTAGTTTATAATATATTGAACTCTGGCCAAACACAATACTTAAAATCGGTCATCGTGCTACAGACTTATCATCATTGAACCTGGTCGTCTGATTGACACAGCTACTTAGCTTTCGTTGTGCGCAGTAGAAATAGAAATCTCGAGTCTTTGTCTGGTTTTACGAAAAACTAGAACTTTTCTTGCGCCATCGGTCGATGCTTTGTGCATTAGACACCAACACCATAAAAGTTGTTACTTAATAATAACAATAACAACAACAATAATAATAACAACAATAGTAACTATAACAATAATAATAATTATTATTATTAATGTTATTATTATTATAATATAATATGTGGTTAATCGTACGGTTGATTATATGGCTGTATTTATTGATTAATAACACGTGTTATTAATAGGCTATCGATTGTGCCCTTGCTTAAAGCCGCGGTGTTTTAACATAAAGTAATAGGCTTTTATTCATGCATCATTTACAGGTTGATTTTTCAAATGAACATTTTCATCGATCGCTGCCTTGTGTATTCACCGATGCAGAAGTCTTACGGTTAAAGTAGTCATAGAGAACCACATATAATTAATTATAACAGCTGATAAATGTAATTTGATGCCAGTTAAATTATATTTATTATCTGTAAGATCTACACAGATAGTACCACATACACATTGCACATACCTATCCCTCAGACTAAGAATTTATATTCAATCAATTAATGGCTAACGGTACCTTAATTATGTTTTGTTATTCAGTAGTAAATTACCATCAGCCACTATGATTCAACCATCTCATGTCGTCCACTAGGCTGTCTCTTTGTTTCCATCTCGTCTATCCGCCTTTCCATCGATTCAGTCTTCGACCCGTCCGTCCGTCCTTCCGTTCGTCCGACCGTCCGTCCGACCGTCCGTCCGTCCGTCCGTCCGTCCGTCCGTCCGTCCGTCCGTCCGTCCGACCGTCCGTCCGTCCGTCCGTGCCCTTCATCCATTCACTCCGGCCTGGTCAAATTTAACCATGTGTTCACAACATTGTCGTAGTTACGATCATATCTTTTCTTTGCGATTATCTTTTGAATGCTCCTAAGCGAATGATGTAAAGTATACTCGATCATCGTCTAAGTGAGTTAGCAAGTGAATTAGAAAAGAGATTTGTCGATCTGTTCGTCTATCCTCGAAGCATCGTCTCTTCGGTGTCACTCGGGTGTAGGTAGCGCGTGACGGCGCCGTGTAGATCGTCGACGCTGAACTCCTTCCGGCATTCGAGCAGCCGCCGGAAGGCATTGCGGAAGTCGCGGTTGAACAGAGCGTAGATGACGGGGTTCAGGGCCGAGTTGACGTACCCGATCCAGAAGAGAGCCGCTATGACGATCGGTGGGGACGGTGGGCAGCGGCGACCGCACATGGTCACCGTAAGATACCAGGTGAAGAAGGGCAGCCAGCAGAAGAGGAATGCACCCATGATGACGCCCAGGGTCTTGGCCGCCTTGTGCTCTCGCTTCATCTGGCGCCGATGCTGGCGACTGCACTCCGCCGGGTCGTACTCCATCGGAGAGACGGGGTCTGTCTGATGGGGCTTGCCGTTGTCAATGCCACCCGTCCCTCCTCGATGGTGGGAGGAGGAGGAGGCAGAGGAGGAAGGGAGGACCGAGATCGATGTCGTCATCTGGATGTGACGCTCCTGTCTGCGTGCAGCGCGATAGATCTTAACGTAGGTGAAGACCATAACGATCGCCGGCGTCCAGAAGGAAATCGTACTCGATATGATTCCTAGATCAGCACAGAAAACAACCAATCGCTTATCTGCCTAATCATGCGCCTATTTATGTCTGTATCTGCCTCTATTTATATAGCGCCTTTTAAGGACCTCACAAACGCGCTAAAGTATGGCTATCTAACAGTACTAAAAGAGCCTTTTTATTTAGCGCCTTTTAATTCCTTTTAAAAGCACTTTCATTTCATCAGCACATGTAGCTTGTGAATATCTCGTAATTCATAATTCATTGAAGAAGCAGGGTAGAATTCCGATGGGTCAGAGAAACCAGAAGCCAGGCTATGGTGGGTAAGCGAGTTGAAAGGTAGACAGGTAGGTGGGTGGGTGGGTAGGTAGGAAGGTAGATAGATAGATAGGTAGCTAGATAGATATAGGTAGCTAGGTAAAGTCAATCAATCACTCAGTCACTCAGGCATGACAGGCAGGCAACCAAGCAGGCAAATGCGTCGACACGGTTTTGAGACTGGGGAGCCACTGGCGGATCCTGACGATTTGAAAGGGGAGACCAGTGAAATAAGGCAGATTATGCTTTATGTCGGCAAAACTTTTTACTACCTTTTTGATCACCGCCACTCACCTATGGGGTGAAAGACTTGCTTTTTCCCTTATCTTCCCAGCAGACCTCCGAAGCAAATTAGGCCCAAAATGTTTACTTTTATAGTCAAGAGTAGACTCCACTGTTTTGCTTGGGATCTGGCACTCTGTTCCCCTATGTCTCAAAGCTCTTGTAAGCCGATAAAAACCTTTCAGTCATTTATTGTGTCGACTATCTTTCGTAGTGTTAGCGATCGAGCTTCGAACTGTCGCCTTGCCCGATTCGTTGCTTAGCGTCAACTCCAGTAAAGGCAAACAGTCTTTGATTTTAGTAAAAAAATAGGTAAATCGAGCAGTTTAATCACAACTGTACTTGATTCGTCGCAGTTTCTAAACGTACGAATCTATCAACGACACTTGTCACTCAAACTTTGAAATTTACAGTCCAATACTTCGCGTTCTCTTAATAATGCATTTGCATCCGCTTATATAGGCCCTTTCCGGCCAAGGCGGCAGACCAGTACAAACTGGATTATAACGGCCTCTCTATATTGGGCAATTGTAGGTATCTCGAAAAACCCGCTGACTTATCACAGCGAAATCTTGTTCTTTTTCTCATGCTAGCGCTCACGTGATAAAATGCGCGTCTGCCAGAATCACTGCTTCCGTCAGCCCTCTTGTTGACTAAGCAGCGCAATATAACGTTCACATATTGAATCACATCCATGGTTTCTTAATAAGCAATTGTATAGGCTTGATCTGTATATCTTTTGAATGATTTTATTATAGGGTAAGTCCCTTCGTCAGCGCTGATCGTCTAAATTGTAGCAACTCCTCGTGTACGAATGACGACAACTCAAAATTCAAGACTCTGTCTCAAACAGGATGGGATTCGTCAACTTATACCGCATATAGTATGATAAACATTACGCATAGAGGAAAATCAATGAAATGTGCAAATCGAATAATAATTGATTGGCCAATTATTCTTTCCTTCAAATAGCCGTCTAAATGCTAAGTGAGATCATTTTATTTTAATTATTAGTTAATTAATTAATTTTTTCCCCAATAATTTCCTCGTGCCTGTTTTTACTTATGGACTAACCGTATGGTTTGTTGACTTGGAAGAAGCACTGATCAGCAGCTGGGCAACTATCATCGTCTGGTGAGTACTGGTTGTAGAGAGTAACCGTATGCCACTGGAGATGAATAGGTAGGTGCGACAGGACGATGGAAGCTGACCAGATGCAGCAGAGCATGACGGCAACGCGTCGCTTCGTCATCTTCTTCTCGTAGTGAAACGGATCAGTGATGGCGATGTATCGATCGACGCTGATGCAGCAAAGATGCAGAAGGGAGGCTGTCGAGAAAAGGACATCGTTGGCGTTGAAGATGTCGCAGACGGTTCTACCGAACACCCACCGACCGGCCACTTCTTGTGAAGCGTTGAACGGCATGACGAGACAGGCGACGAGCAGGTCGGCAAATGCCAAGGACACGATGAAAGAGTTCGAGATCAGACGAAGCTTCTCGAAGCGGAAGACGCTAACGATGACCAGGAGATTTCCGAACACAGCCGATCCGATGATGAATAGCACGACGACAGCCTTCACAACAGCAATTGCCACAACACACTCGTTATCATTTTCCGGCGCAAGACATGCCGCGCCAACGCCAGAGGTCGCGTTCCTTAATTCCGATGCCGGGTCGTTCATGGTTTCCATCCGAAGTAGACCATCGGCGTCCGTCGCGTTGCTGTTGGTCCACATTTCCCAATGGCGACACGAACCGGATGTGATGACGATCGAGTTTTTTCGCCGATAATTCGCAGTTAATTAAGCACTTCCTGTTCTTTGAGACTATAGACGATTATTCACCATCGGACTGCTTCTTCAAAAGTACCACGCCTCCTAAGCCATTCACCAGAAAAAAATTCTAAGTTAGGGGTGAAAATATTCTGACTAGTGATATGTCTAAAAGGCAAGCAACCATAATTAATATTAGAAATAGTATTGTCTGTTGAAAAGCGGTACCTAAAATGAAAGAAATGTCTTCTGAGTTGTCTCACGGGAAATAAGTGAGAGCCTCAATGCTATAGGTGGCGGTTAATGTTTATTAATAATTCAAGAAAGTTTAACAAACTTTGCAGTTTAAGAATCAGCGTAAGGGGTAGGAAACGACATAATTAAACATTAACAAATGAAATACAAAGAACTTTAATGAATGTAATTTTTTGAACCGTTTTGTAAACGCGAGCTAGTAGGCCTATAGGACATTTTTTATGTCACGTGTATGAGTCATCATTGGGACGTTGACTTGTTTATTGCCCACTCTCGCGCTTTACGCGCCAAATTTCTGTAAGGTAGCCTGGACGCGTTACCTTGTAAATTTTTTTGTGATTGGCTGGCGTCCGCATGCATTTAAAATATACGCTCTTGATCGGTAGGCGTTCGCGCACAAATTTTAAATATGTGCGTCTTTTTGGTCAGCATTCGCGCGCGAAATCTGACGTTAGCAGTAACCGTTGACTTGGTGAGAAATAGACTATAAAAGCGGACTCTTATGCTTTGTTGGTAGAACGTTCAAATTACCACAGAGAACAGTGTTGTCTGTTGGTGGTTTGAAAGATTCGTGCATTTAGAGACTTTAACGATTTAAGTAAGCAAGTATATCCTTTATGTACTGTTGTGATTGAACTGTTCGCTGTACAACAGAAAATCAAAGACTTTGTGTTTTGTTGGAAGTTAAAGTTACGCTACACACGGGGCGAGTTGATAGATCGAAGTCCGACCGTTGTCAACTTCGAAAGATCGTCTACACCTTTCATCTACACCCATTCTGATCTAGCATAGCATACTAGAGGAAGAGAGAGAGAGAGAGATTTTATTGACAACCAAAAATAATTAACAAATACAATTATAGTCTGTCACATACAGTGGTGCCAATGGGCTGACCTAAAAGGAACAAACAGTTCCGCTACGAAGGTCACCTATTTACATCATGGATTACAAATAGGTGACAGTATATACTGAGTAAAACAATTAATAGTCTAAAATATAAAGTAATTATTAAAATCAATGTCATTGCATAAACCTAAACAAAAAATTAAACACTTAACTAAGCACCAAAAATACTTAACTAAGTGCATTGAGTATACGAGATTTTAGACTTGTTTTAAACTGGTATAATGTTGGCAAGCTAGTAAGAACAGTTTGCAGAGAATTCCAGAATTCCAAATTATAATACTAAACTGTCTATTAGTAGTGTGAACAGAATGTTTATGATACATATGTGATGATCGTGTACAGTAACCATGCACATCTGAATTCATACAAAAGTATTGGTAGAAGTCCACAGGTAAAAGATTATTTTTTAGTTTAAACATAAATAAACCTATTTGCAATTTATTAATACAATCAAGAAGGCAATATTCCTTGACTATGAAAGGACAATCGAGTGCTGGTTCTGAAGGGTAGAATAAATATAATTCTGATGATGCGTTTCTGTAGGGTTCTAAGATTAGACAGGCGAATATGATATGTGGAAGCCCAAACAATGTTGCAATACGAGATATATGGATATATTGAGGAGTAATATAGGTTTAATAATATATTTTGGGGTAATTTGTGGCGGAAACGAGAGATAATACCAATACTTTTTGATATTTTTTTAGATATGATATTTATGTGTTCTTTCCAAGTCAAATGTTCGTCAATGTGAACTCCTAGAAATTTTGTGGATGACACCTGATTTATATTCACATTATCTATTTTTATACTGAGATTACATTTAGGTATAATTTTCTTCTGTGAGCTAAATAATATGAAATTCGTTTTCTTAATATGACTAGGATTTTAAGTGGTTCAGCAGATACATAATCAGTATTATACCCACTGCAAATTAACCGGAATTGCTTAATGGCCATTCCTTCTTGGCTTCTTCTTAAAGGTTGTGGCAGTGTCCACTGAGACAGTATTGTTATCAAAACTAATCCACAAGTCTGCAACACTTGCAATGAAAACTCTCTGCGCTAATGTTCATTTCGGTTTCTTAAATAATTTATGTCTGTGTCCTCGAGTCGCTTTGTTTCGTACGAATTCAAAGAACGCTCCCACTGCGCTGCCTTCTTACTAGTGATAATCCAATAAGCTTCAATTCGGTCTCCTCTGCTACTTATTCTCTCTAGTATTGTCAGCCCATACCTTTTCAATGTTTCTTTACAACTCAGATCCATGTAACCCCGAATCATTTTGATAGCTCTCCTTTGCACGTTTCAAGTTGTTCTATGTCATATTTGAGACGTGGATTCCATACCTAGATGCAATAATCGGTATTTTCCAACTGTTTCCTCCCCATTGATTTTACATTCTCAATGTTGTATGCTTGTTTCTGCTAACTATTGTCCTCTTGATTATGCATAAGATTGCATTAACCTATTTTGCTGCTTCAGCAGTCAGCACATTGCTTTGAAGGTTTTCAATTCTTATGTACGATCACTTCCAAGTCCTTTTCTTCCTCACTCACTTTCAATACCTTACCCCTCATTTCTCTTTGTTTCTCTTCCCCACATACATCACCGAACACTTTTCCAAATTAAAAAGCATCTACCAGTCCATTGAGGCTTAGACCATTGGACATTCTTCTTGACTTTCTCGCAGTATCTCCGCTTCTTCTTCATCGGCCAAACGCTCTGCATTGTTTCGATTTATCCGCAAACTTAGACTCTGGTTAAAATTCCATCATCGATGACATTCGTAGCGAGTATGAGTAGCAGTGGTCTAAGCACTGATCCTTGTGGCACGTAGCGTAGCAAACTTGTCTAACTAGAATATTTGTCTCCTATGCCCACTTTTTGCCTTCTGCCTAATAACCAGCTTTGGATCCACATTAGTATCTGCCATGTAATCCCACATGCCTAAAACGTTTTGGCCAGTCTTACGTGAACTTTGTCAAACGCTTTAGCAAAATCTAGGTCAATTACAGTCACAGGTTTATCCTCATCTATCCAGAAACTTCCTCCAAGAAATCTAAGAGATTTGTCAAGCATGAACTACCTGTTGTATACCCATGTTGACTGCCTTTAATTATATTATACTCACTATTTATCATTAATAATTCTTTCCATGACCTTGCACACAATGGTAGTTAAATTGACTGGTCTGTAGTTACATGGTTCACTTCTGTTTCCCTTTCTAAAGAATGGTACTATGATTGCAGCTCTCCATTCCCGTGGTAATTTTTCAGTCTGCACTGATGCATCGAAGATCTGTGCTAATGCTTCTCTGGTTTCTTTTTTCACTTCGTGTAAACATTTAGGATGTAATTCATCTATTCCTCAACTCTTGTCATTTTCTAACTTTTTCAGCAGTTCCACCACACTTTCCTTAGTAAACAGTCTGAGGCAATCCCTTCCCACTACTGCCTACAATTGTTTTGTTGAGCTTAGGGTTGTTTCCTGATTCTCCCAAAGTAATAAAGAGCTGAAATATTTATTGAACACTTCAGCAGCCTCCACATCAATTACAATGAATTATTCATTTCCCTCTGTCTTTTTCAACACGCCAACTCTTTCCTCCCGTTTCTGCTTGTTTATAACATAGTTGAAAAGACCCTTGCTGTCCTCCTTTACATTCCTTGGTAACCTTGATCTAGAAAGTGTGGGTACAGTTTTTTCCCTCCATTCCCCTTTCGTACAATAATTGCTGTTTGACTGATAGCATGAAAAGTCATTGGAGAATGCCAAGCTAATAATAAACTTAAAGGAACGATTTCTTCTTGACGATATGAAAAGTAGGGTGTACAGGACCCAAGTCCAAAAGTTGGGGTTACGGGTACTTCATTCCCTCCGAAAATTACACCTGTGCGTCGGCGCATTTGTCACCTTTGCGCTTAGCTTCCCCAAAGCAAAATTATTTTCCGTATCTGAATGCGTCCTTAACACTAGTCAGTTCTAAATGGCTGTGATTACTGTACTACTATCTTACTATCAATATTGCTATTGCTATTAATAATATTGCTACTCTTGTCATTGCTACTGCAATTACTATAACTGTTGCTTTTACTATTACTATTAATTTTATAGCGTTATTACTGTTGTTGTTGCTGTTACTGTTATTGTTACTAGGCCTATAGCTATTACTGCTACAACCAATATTGCTACTACTGTTATAAATATTATTGTCACTGTCGTCGTCGTCATCATCGTCCTCATCATTTGTTGTTAACTTTAGGAATGATATTAGCTTGGATTGCATTATTACTGTATTTTTGCACAAGATACTGGCAAAGAACACTAAGATACGGCATTCATATTCTTGCCGCGTAACTCTCGTATGTGGGGGGGTCAACAAAGCTAAACAGCGGCGTCACCTAGCGGAAGGCATGGTAGAGGTCAGGATTAAATGATTCAACCACGTTCATTGAGGCCCTTTAGATAATACGACCTCGCTGATTGGGCCCACAACTTTATCAATTGCAGTGCTGGTAAGGGCCTTTATAAGGTAAGGGCCTTGGACATTAGGATGAATTGAGTGTCATATCTTAGTGTAATCGAAAATCTTTGTTACCGGTATCTTTTTAAGGTAGTATATTATCAACTCTATCATTAGAATTCTTGTGAAAAGAAGAGCAACGACAATGATGAATAGATAACGACTACCATGTTGGCTGGATGTAACCATGTGCGTATCCATCTGACCCTGAACTGAACCCTTTCTCTTCCTCTTCTCATCATTGCCAATCGATTCCCATCCTCGAAAAGTCGACAGAGAAGAAACTTCGTTTCGCGCCGCGCATGCGCTCTGTACAGATTCGGCACCTAATGAGATCCAACAGATGGCGTCCTTTCATCGGGTCGTGCAGGGTCCTTTTCTCCGAGGTCCTCTGAGCCCGACCCGACGTCCGTCTGGTGGCGATCAAGTTGGGCTCAGACCGGCTGTCAACTCTGCCGCAGACGCCAATGAAATCCATATCAGCTTCGACACTGAAAAATTGCGGAAACCTCCACCATCATGCGCCCGATTGCGACGGCCTACCTCCCTCTCTGGCTCCCACTCCAGCTCTTGCCATCTCGCACCATCATATCCGGCCTGTCTGCATTCCTTCCACGCATTCTTTGACCCTCTCTAACACACACACACAAACATACACACTCAATCTCTCTCCTTATCTCTCACTCTCTTTCTCGTTCTCTCTCTCACTCTCTCTGTCTTTTTCTGTCTCTGTATCTGTCTCTCTCTGTGTCTTTTTTCTCTCTCTCCCTCTATATCTTCCTCTCTTACTGTCTCTCTCTCTCTCTCTCTCTCTCTCTCTCTCTCTCTCTGCTGTTCTCTGTCGTGGTCTGTCTTTTCTCGCTGTGGGTTGTTGGTTGTGGGTTGCCGACTCGCATATTGATTGATCGCCGCCAATTTAAAGGCAACTCGCAAACGCCGACTAACGCGATTCTATCGCCAATCACTGTTTACACTATCTCAAGTACTACAGATATAATACATTACTCACACATACAGGCTTCATACGCACACATGCATGCATGCATACATACATACATACATTAAAACATACATACATACATAAAATATACATATATAAAAACATACATATATACGTACGTATGTACGTACGTATATATGTGCCAGATATCTCGATCACCACGAGTTATTTTATTTATTACAGGCACTTGACAGACGCACAAACAATCGCGAACTAAAGACACAGGAAAGCTCAATGAAAGAGATACGGGTCTTAAACAGTGGCTCTAATCTGATTTAGACATAACCTTATACAGCAAAATAACTTATAGTTGAGCGCTGGTACTGGGCTACATCAAGACAGTCATTGCGCCAAATCTACGGACAACGCGACGTGTTATCTGCAGCCATTAAGCAATTGATGACGTGTCGGATAAACTATTTTGTCTGTAGATGAGTAATTCTGGCGAGACAGTTTATCGCTGTATCTATTCCCTGTGCGTAGCTTCAAATTTCGCCACCCCTTCCCAGCGGATGACTCAAATGGGCCCTTTTCGCACTTTATCGCCCTCTGAGCGGCCCCTTTCTTTCAGATTACAGGCCCAGGTCCTTACAGTTGCGGGCCACATGGGCACCTAGTTACGCTACTGTCTGTGCGATTGAGCTCCTTTAAGCCTGTTGCGACGAGTATTAGGGTGTGACGCAATATAGGGACACCTCATCGGTTATGTAAAATATGTAGAAAGTATCATCTGTTATAAAACCAATAGATCAAGAGAAGTGCAGTCCGCAAGAAGTTATAGAGCCAATAAAATACCAATGTCAAAAGTAAGGAGGGCCACAAGAAATCAATACCATAATATCAAGTCCATTTGGTATTATGTAGCCTATATTTGCAAATAGGCCAAGACCAAGAAAAGGCCAAAAACAATAAATATATTTTATGTGTGTAAGTTTGCATCTGACCAATTATAATACGTCATTCGAGAATCTGTCAAAGGCGTTGAAATTTGGTTAGCTCACGCATCTGAAAGATTGTTCTCGTCTCACGCCTCAGTGCTCTGAAAAGCAAGCCCTCCCAGAGCCCCCGTATTCAGAGGCGAGAGAGACAGCAGGTCCACGTCGACTGCAGTCAAGTCAAAGAACAAACAAAGAAAAACTGTCAAGGCCAATGCATGTTAAGGCCGATACATAACAAAGAAAAGATAGATTGAGGCTGAGAGATAAACTTCAACATAGTGGTATACGCAAAATAAAGTGCAAAGAGGAGTCAAGCCACTATATGAATAAAGGGTATTGCAATTGAAATGGAGCGAAATCAAACGGGTTAAGGCTGAAAGAAGTATAAATTCCGAAAGACTGAAGTCAATCGCAGATCGAAAAGTAGCCGAAAAAACACAGTCCGTTCTTTGGCACCGTTGTTACGATATATATCTACACACGTCAGTTTTATGACATATATCAGCTTTAACCCATGTACAACTCCGCTACAACATCACCCACCGTAGCTGCCATGCTGTATCGCTGCCTGCTTTTTGGATCTTGACCTGGAACCCTTTTGTCACCGACCTCACTGTTTTCCTGGCATCCATCATGCATCTACAGAGGAAAAGTGGTCTTATTATTACCCCTGGAACACAATGGTTCAGAAGTTACTCGCTTATAAGAATACCAAAACACGCAAATAAATACATGGACATGGGTCTTGAAGTATATGCAAGTAAGCCTGTGTATATTTTTAGTCACCAACAGGTTATAGCAGATGTGATTTAAAAGGTTATCGAAGTCATTAGACTGCAAGAATAGGCCCGTGTTTACACACAATAATGCAAACAGCATTATATGTATACATACATGCATACATACAGTTATATACAATTATGTTATTGTGTGTAAATATATGAGGCAGTCACTACTGAAGAATATGAAGCGTACTTAATTCCTGGTCTTTACGTATGAATTGCAACAGTCGCCATCTATCTACAGTACAGATAGGCTGCATATGAGTTTCAGCATCTATTATGTACGCATCATATCCGTTTTACTGATGCGATGCGGCATCGTGGGTCTTGTATTATCGCTCATCGAATTCCATTTTTACTCCTACCCGCCTCAGCGTACACAGTCATACTCAGCGAGACACCGAGACAGAGGCAGTTGATCCTGAGAGATAAATGGATCATTCTGCAACTTGTGGGCCATGCAGATCCCGAAAGTGGTTTTAAATTAACACGAAGGCTAGAATGGAGTTAGTTGCTATGTCTGTATACAGAAGCTGTTATTAACTACGGAAATGTCTGTGCGTATTCTCTCGAAATAGTTAGGCCTTTACCTATGCCTCTGCATATAATTTTGTGCAATTATTAATGTGAATTGTTAAATCGACCTTCATTGTCCATATTATCTTTGTACTAATAAGCAGTAGCCGATTGGTTTGAGAGCTCGCCTTGCAATGCAGAGTGTATGGGTTCGAGCCTCCTCCTCTGAGACGATTATTGCGAAGAGACCTTGAGCAAGTCCTTCACACACAATTGCTCAGCGTCAATGATTTATGCTTTGTCATTAGATACTGGCGCTTAATAAATACAGAAATAATAATAATAATAACAATAACAATAATATGTATAGCATTTGGACTACTAGGTCTACAGCTGGGCTGCATACAAAAGACGATAAGTTAGTCAGAATATAAAGTCATTATACAGGCATATCGTGAATCGTCATAACGTGCATGTATGACAGTTATATAATTTGTATTTACTCAAAAAGGCTAGTATTTATACAACTTTGGCTACTTTAGGATATATTTCAGGACGCACTCTTAATTCTTCGCGTATTATTGATGTATCTGAGCATTTATATGGCGCCTCGGATAACTAACAGGTAAGACAAATGTCTCGAACATTTGACACATCACTCAATCCGCTTAGCAGTAGGGCAGGCTAAAGTGATGCAATGCAATCTATATTTCCATTCAAAATATCAGGATTTTCGATCGCCAAACCATTAAGTTAGTAGTAAATTAGTAAAGAAATACGTACGTTGCCTCATCCACAGCAGTTTTTAAATAATCTATTGGATTGAATAATATAGGTTTAAGAGAATATGAAGGCTTTCAAAAATTAACTCCACCACGCTGTACTGTCTTTGTTGCAAAACTCGATCGACTGTCAATGGTTAAATTTTGATAGCGATGACATCTCGGTGATTGAATTGAAATTGAAAAAGGTGTGCATGTCTAAACTCTTTGACCTCTGGCTGAAGAGCTCAACTTTGTTAAGGGGCAAGACCAAAGGCCTCATTTTGACGCCGGCGCTTTATGTAAAAGCTTACTTACTTAAAGGAAAGTACTCAGTACATTGTAAGGTCAGGTGGATCTAATGGCCAAAGTTCTTTGAGCTGAAGACAAGCGACATGCTTTTGTGGTAACACTGATGTTGCTTTATTCTGCTTTGACTATACACTGTAAAAATTACCCGTATTTTTTTGCGCAAATGAGACTGTCACGGCCGTGTCAGACTCCCCCCGACTCATCGCTACTGCAGCAGACAACCCAGATGATGACGATCGGAAAGCCACTCAAGGACGGCGACTCCTAGTGCTAATGACGGCAAATGGACGCTATTCGTCATGCATACGACGAACCTGCTGGAACGAATGACTAACGGGCCTTCGTCAACGAAGCTGGGGCCCATCCGCCGACCGCCACTAATGAACGCTCAGCATCCTAATGAACGAGTGGCACCCAATTAATAAGATAGTAATTGGGACATCTGGTAGATGCCATAAGATCGTAATCTCGAGTAGGCAATTAGATTTCACTGTATATAAGGAACGGTTAGGTCTTACTCGAGAGATCATTCTGGCGAACATAGCAACAACCGAACATTGGCAGATCCTGACGAACGTCTCATCTAGGCCAGTTAACAGAGAGTGATTCTCAGACGTTGTATATAGATCCGTCATTTGATTTAAATAAAATTCTAAAACTTCCTTTCGGCTTGAGAAAAGATCACGTCACGATTCTCGACGCCACGACAGAGCAGACAGGGTCGTGACAGAGACGTCAACAGAGCTGCCAGAACATTACCCGCAAGATTACAGGCGTCTCGTTTAGGCTACTCGTTTCCGGGCTACATGTACATTGACGTAAAAAATCTCGTATAATTAGTTCTAGAGTTAAATCAGTCTAGGATGACATTCGTTTACGAAACAAAACGCAATTTTGAGCCGGCAGTGTAAATGAGAATCTAACCGAACGATCGACTTCAGAATTGACATTGGCGATTGGGAGGAGACAACCCTGACCTGAGATAATTTGGAAACAGTCTGTCTGCTAATGTAATCTAATCTAGTGACTTCTATAGCACCGTTATCGTAATGCCCAAGCACCAACTGATGGTCGCTTCGTGTGAAATCGCAATCAAAGATCATAAACCGTTGGAGAAGCCATGTCGATTCCGGTTGTTCAGTAAAACCAGAAGTTAGACTACGGTGGGTAAGCAATTTGAAAGAGACGAGTCTTAAGTTTAGACCTGAAAGGCATCAAGGAATTGACAAAATGAACTGATTTTGGTAGCGAGATCCAAAGCTCTGGACCAGCTACAGAACGTCCGAGAACCCAACCCTGTGCTGGTGCGAGGTACCGCAAGAGTCAGTGTCCACTGATCGATTGCAATCTAGTCTAGTCCATAGTCTAGTCTATAGTCTAGTCTAGTCTGCATAGGTTGGTTTAGTCTATAGTCTGTATTAGTCTGCTTTAGCTTAAAACTATATAGGTTATCCTGCAAATGGCATCGGTGAATGGCCGCTGCTATGAAATACCGACTGGATGTAGTAAATTCCCGCACATTCCAGTCAAAATTCAACAGTGTAAACCATGGCACAGAGAAGCAGCTTGCGATAAAAATGATGTTGAGCATATATAGCTTTCCGGGAAATATACTTATCGGGCCTGTATTGCGTTGATAATTCACTGCGAAACAAACCAATTAAGGTTATTATCGTTGTCGTCGAAAGAGTGATGAGGTTATGATTACCGACCCTTGGGCCGGAACTGTACGGTATAGTGCGGACAGTTTTTTCAAAATCGTAGATCAGTACTTGAGTTTGACGCTAAGAATTAATTAGTTTTACCTTGCCCGTATGGCAAACCAGTTTCTGTTAAATAAGTTTGTGTTATTTGATGAAGTCGGCTCCCGTTAAATGCGTAGGGTCCTTTTCTTAAAGAGTTAGGCCTAGGCCTACTTATCGGGTTTACCATTCCCGCAGAAACGGGTTTCCGACGTCGCAAGGTTTCAGAAAACTTTCCGAACCCAGATTATTAGAATTTGGCAGATCGATCCGATCCCTAGAGACGTTCAGCGGTTGGCCTGCCAGACAGTTGATTTTCGCTATAGGGCTCTTGCACGGCGAATAAACGCAGCCTTAAGCTAAGAGCAGCCTAAGACTCAGCTGGTCTGAACGCGATGCGCTATCTGTAATTAAATCTGTGATGTTCGATCGAGCATAAAACTTAGACCTATTTCGATATACGATTCAATTAATGGATTGCACTCATAATGCTCTTCTGTACACATGCACATGGAAACTAATGAAAACATCAAACATTTATTCATACACACACAGCTACTGATGAATGCACACATATGCAAGCAAGTCAAACATTTTATGCACTCGATCTGTTTACATGCAGTAGATTATGTGGAATGAATTATTGAGGAGTCTAGATGACTACACGTGAAGAAAGTATGCAAGCAAATACGTGACACGCCTGCGATACACAGACGTCCTTGACGCTGTCTACAAAAACAAATTATGCGCACGTCTGTCTGTCTGTCTGTCTGTCTGTCTGTCTGTCTGTCTGTCTGTCTGTCTATCTGTCTATATTTACACTCATCTCATCTTCGGTGATGCAAACTAGTAAGTTGACAGTCTAAACCCTTTGCGTTTTTGTCAATTCCCGAAAGCGCTATAAAATTTCTCTATATGAAGAAATACGTCGGGCCTCTAGTGGGATCAGAAGTACTAGAGCCTGACGTTATTCACTAGAAGTACGGACGGACGGACGGACGGACGGACGGAAGGTATGTCATGTATTGGTCAGTCTGCACCTATATTTGTCGTCGTCTAGAGGATGCTGCTATTGCAGCAGCAGTTGCTGCTATTGCTGAGAGACAGACGATCTTGGCACTTCTTCTTCTGCGCACCTGCAGATGCGCGCCAACTACTGGTACAGTTGTTGGCATCCGAATAAACTGTTTATCCTTCAACTCGAGGGGAGCGAGACACGGCAACTCCCAGTGCATCAACTCTGCTCCTCTGCTGGCCTCCAAGGTTGAGCAGCTCATGCAAGAAGAGAAGCTTCGTATGTTGAACGATTGCTTGCAAATCTAATGGAATCGTATATTTATTTAGCGTCTCTCAAAGTGTTGTTGGTAAATACGCATAAAAAGTGGAGGCCTAAAAAGGCGCTGTATGAATGTCTGGTTTTCTTGCAGTTTGTTCGCGCTTGTGAGAAGGCATGTTCATGATTGATGCGTATTTTGCGTATATGCGGTGGTCGAAAAGTTACAGTGCGGACCAAAAATCTGCGTCTGGAGTTCGAAGCCAGAATCACAATGTCAGACTACAGTCGAAATCTGTAGGCCTATTGATTTATATGGCGACATCGCATGTGATCACTCTAGGTGTTAAATTGCGAATTGTATACAAATTTAACTTCAGACGAAGAAAGTGTACAGCGATCGGTAAATGGACATCCTATTTTCTAAAAATCACGCACTTTCACTTTGGCGTTTAATCTCAGCCATTTCTCTTTGAGGTTAAATTAATGTTCAACCGTAAGTCGCTTACTCTGGGTCCGAATGGCCTTTGTTTGGATCTGCCAGACTAAACGCATGGTGTTACTTAACTTCAAATATTGTCACATAATGTTGTGATGTATATCCCGCGTGTTGTGTGTCTCTATAGCGCATGCCTTCTAAGTAGGCCTACCTCTTGAAGGATAACAATAAGCTCGTATAATGTAAAACCAGTTTGATGATGAAGCGCATACATTGGATTCTTATGAGGGTGATCACTGCTAACTATGATTGAATTACCATTCCTCAATCGCCACGGAATAATTGCATTGTACAGTCCGTGTCTAGTGTCACGTGTTGAGCTGTAATTTAGTCTAGTGATTAATGGTCCATGGCTTTGGAATTCGCTGCCAAGTTCTATTCGTTCTATCAGTTCTTTATTGTCATCCAGCTCTAAGCTTAAGACTCGTATCTTTCTACTTGCTTACCCACCGTCGCCTAGCTTCTGGTTTCTCCGAACTATCGGAATTCGACCCGGCTTCTCCAATGGATTGTGATTTTGATTGCGATTTCCCTTGAAGCGACCATCGATTAATGCCTTGGGCATTATGCTAACGGCGCTATAGACGTCTTTAGATTAGATTATTGTAATGTAAAATCAGACTCGCTTTGTACGCCTCCATGTTTTAAGGCAGAATCAATTAATTGCCGTGGAATCACTGTATCCACTTCACGCTGATGGATAGTGTCCTTGCGCCTAATAAACTGGACTATTCCAATCTGACGAGCAACGCCCCAGTGATACGAAACAATTCTTTCGGGAATGGCAGATGTCCAAGACCAGAGATGTGTTGCCATTGCTACCTTGACATACTCATGCTGTTCCAAGGACGGATCCAAGGAGCCAAGCCGATCATGCTTACCCCCTTCCGAGTTTAGGGGGTTGCAAGGGTGCAAAGGTGGATCAAAGCCATGCTACCTTTCCATAAACTCTCGTGGGAAGGACCATGGCAGGTGTGACTTCCTCTTAGTACCAGGTGTACTGACTCAAGAGTTGCTGATGCCACTGGCGCCGAGATATCGCAGACCGTGTGAAGATTGCAAGATATAAAACCAGTCTTTCCTCTGGCCTCAGCCTAGTTGGTCAAGGTCTTCGCCTTGCGAATCTTGGCCTCGTTAGCATAACTAGCGGGTATCTAATCTAATCACTTCTATAACACCGTTATCACAATGCACGAGGCGTCAATCGATTGTCGCTTCAAGTGAACCGCAGTCAAAATCATGATATACTGGACAAGCTCGGTAGAGATCCTGTAGGTCAAGGACGGCGCAGTCGTCTGGGATGGGATTGATTTTGATTAAGTAAGCAGGTCGGCTCAGACTGGATCGATTGCCCATAATATTCTATTTAAAATCAAGTCTCTGCGCTCGTCTCCCTCGGTTGCAAATGACATCGATTGTCAACCGATGTTTCCAAGCCAATGCCAACGCTCCCTGGGGAGTAAATTTCCCAAGTGGCACCGGCTACTACTGACGAAAGCAGTGGCCAAAGCAGCGTCACGCCTTGGAGCTCCTTACTTCAGAGTAATCATTGGCGGCTCTGTTCAAAGCATCTCGACTTAGGAAGTGAACTGAGGGAATGCGCTGTTGGCAAACGCCACCAATTAGGGCGTTTGATATCGGTGGACTTCCGCGCTGGGAACGGAAGACGTGTTTATAATCTATTAGAATGTAGGAAGAATATTAAGAGACGACCGTCGGGAATAAGGCGCCTAAGCCCAGCACCACATCCGAATGAATGGACGGGCTTTGCTACCGGATAAGATAAACTGTTCTTCAGAGACCAGTGCCTTTCTCTGTGTATCTGTGTGTGGGTCTCGATGTACGTCTCCGTCTCTGTTTCTTACGCCTCTTCTCTGCCTTAGATTCTTTTGTTCGCGTCACTTACTGCGTTTTGACCATTTATAATCGATTCTTTTGTCTCCATCGCTCTTCTTTCAAGATCGGTCTCGACTACTTCACGTCTCTTATTTGGCTGCTTGTAGGTATAATTAGTGCGTGCGTCCACTCTTTGATGCACTCTACTCCTTTCCTTCTTCAGTAACTCCTTTTTTGACGGTGACTCCTTTTTATACTGCATGCTTTCACTATCTTTCTGTATCTTTCTGTCTCTGTCTCTCTGTATCTATGCCTGCCTCTTTCTCTCCCTCTCCTTTTCCCTCTCCCTCTCTCCCTCTCACCCTCTCCCTCTCTCTGTCTCTGTATCTGTCTGTCTGTCTGTCTCTCTCTCTGATACACACTCCGCCTGTCTGCCTGCTTGTATGTCTCCATCTTGTTGTCTTTTTCTGCTTCTGTTTGCTCTCTGTTTTCTTTCAGAGACAAAGATGATAGACCGTTGCACCACAGAAACCGAGGTTCACAGGACCTAGAACACCACTGAACCAAAGGTCTACTACAGTAACAGACAGGCCGACATATTGTAACTGTAACTGTAATCACGAAAATTTATGCAGGATCGTCAATAGCAAGCTACTTCAAGGGTGCTTTACAATGTGCGAGGCAGTGGACATACGAGGGAACGAGAAAGATGAACGAACTCCCATATGTCCATCCGATCGCCAGCCGCTGTCTATAAATTTTCGTCTCTCCGTAAAGTCTCTCTGATTGCTTGTCCTAGTGGCTTCCAGTGTTACTGTCCTATTGTATGTCAGTCTGTCTATCTTTCAGTCCTGTTGCATGTTGAGTGTTTGTGTCTTTATCTGCCTGCCTCTTCGCATGGGATGTCTGCCTATCTGTTTGTCCGTCTCATCTTATGTAATTCTAATACAGACGAGACCATCTTGCCAACGAAATAAATGCCCTTCTAAAACACAGATGACATGCTAATAATTACAAATGATAAACATATATAACTATCATGGACGTGATCAGCACAAGCACAATTGTCATTCTTCTAACCCTAGTCAAATTCGCTGACCTGCAGAAATAAGATGGACGTGCATACATAACCTGCCATGATACCAACACGAAGCTGCCTTAAAAAGGACTTTGTCAACATCTGCGGCCAGGTGACGCCACTGTCTCCGAATGGTGCTGCGGGGAACGGGCGCAATATACAGACTGCTTACGTGTGGACGAAAATGCACTCAGTCGGGCGAAAGAAGACGATTCGAGGTCTAATCGGATAAAGGCAAACAAATAAGCGAGTTATAGTAATAGCAGAGAATGCACCTCAGGTAATGTTCGGGCAAGACATTATCAATTCTCTCTGTCTCTGTCTTTGTCTGTTTGTCTGTCTGCCTGCCTGCCTGTCTGTCTGTCTGTCTTTTCGTGACACTCTTTTGACTTCTTCCTACATATGAATTCTAATATACTTCCTCCTTCCTGCGTGCTGTTCTTCAATCAATCCGTCTGTGCTCCAGTCCATCGATCCATCCATTTATCCACCCATCCGTCCGTCCGTCCGTCCGTCCGTCCGTCCGTCCGTCCGTCCGTCCGTTCGTCCGTCCGTCCGTCCGTCCGTCCGTCCATCCGAACAATACTTTATTTCTAAACTCTGTTTTTCTTCGTTCTTGTTTCGTTCTTTTTCTCCTCATTCCCCGTTTGTCTTCCGGTCTTTATCTTTCTTACCTTTTATTTTTCCTTTCATTCATTCATTCATTCATTCATTCATTCGTTCGTTCGTTTTTTCTAACGCCACTTCATTTCTCTCTTTCTTTCGTTTTTCCTTCCTTCCTTTCTTTGTCTGTAAAAGTGCTAAAATTAGGCATAAATTTATCTGTTGTGTCTGTCTGTCCATGAATGTTGCATCTATAGGCAGAAATTCGTTGAGTTGTGACTGGAAATTCTATTGTTTTTATTTCGTAAGAGAACAGTTGGACTCGTTAAGGCGTCGCTCGTGTGGACGATAAATCACTGTCCAGACAAACACTGGCGCCGAAGTCAGCAGAAGATGGAAGACAGACACAGGTAGCCGTGCCACAGGGAAGAGTAAGAGGTCAAAGGGTGTGGATGACTGTCGGCAGGAGACTCAGGAGGGCAGATGACGAGGGAGATTCTTAAGGGTGGGGTAGAGGGCGCGGGGATGGGAGGTGTTTCACAACATCGATTGGGCCGAGAGGCGATTTGTGTTATGCGATTTCCAGGCAGTTCGCTATACCGGAACTTGCGAGGGACTTCTTTCCAAGGGCTCAGACGAAAGTGAAGGGAAGGAGATTTGCTGCTGAGTGTCATGGGTGATTCTGTGGAGGGGTAGCTGACGAAATCCCGTTAACACGTCTCAACAGGACCTTATGTCGAATGAATTGTAGCCTACTACCATGGCAACGCTCTGACTCCTCCGTCTCCCCGTTTCTTTTGCTTCCATTCCCTCCTCCGCTCACCTTCCCCACGCCGTTCTGCCCACTGCAAATAACTCATGCACTTACGATAAATTACAGATCAAGACACTCTCCTCTAGCCCATCGATTTACCTCATTTGTCAAACCACTACACACACACACACACGCACACGGGCTTACGTATATATGTATATATATACTTATTTATATATAAACATCCGATTTGTCATAGTGACTTATATACGTGGGTAGCAGTCTCTTCTAGTTCTTTTTGCAAACTTGTAACTGCAAAATTGTGTGTATATGCATATTTTGAGAGACTTTAAGACTTTTTTCATTTTTATTCAGATAATTAATTGAATGTAGTCCATACAGACCAATGTATTTGATATCACGGTTGACAGAAGGCTGAAAACAGAGGCGTTACTTTGGTCTGTAAAGTGGGGGTACTACTTTTTCTCATCCTTTACCTATTCGCGACTGTTACATAAACATAGCGTCGCCGTTTATGCGCCATGCATAATAATAATAATAATAATAATAATAAAGATAATGATAATGATAATGACAATAACATTAACAATAACAATAACAATAATAATAATGTTAACAACGACAACAACAATAATAATATAAAAATAATAACAATAGATTTGTTTCATAATTGAAGTGACGTAAAGATAGGCCTGTATCCGTTTCATAAGTCAAAGAATGAGGGTCTGCAAAGAATGATGGACCGTCTGCACACCACATCAATCGAGTATGGTAGGAAAATAAATATCAAAAGGACAAAGGTCATGAGGATAAGCAAAGGAGAAGAAACAATAGTAAGAATAAACTTCAATGGACAGGAAATAGAACAAGTAAAAGAATTCTGCTACCTGGGGATCTTTGCCACGCAAGATGCAAAATGCCACAAGGAAATTAAAAGAATGGCATTGGGCAAGACGCATTCTCTATACAAAGAGTTGTTGAGAGGAAAAATTAACAAGAACTTAAAGAAACGAATGATTAAAGCTCTGATATGGAGCGTGGTGTTGTATGGATCTGAAACATGGACCATGAGAAAGGAGGACATCGAGGATCGAGAGATTGGAGGCCTTCGAAATGTGGATTTGGCGCAGGATGGAAATGTTAGTTGGAAGGAGCACATAACAAACGAGGAGGTGCTGAAAAGAGCTGGAGAAGAAAGATCTATGATAGCTACAATGAAGAGGCGACAGAGAAAATTGATTGGTCACATACTGAGAGAGGACTCACTCTTGAGAACAGTCATTGAGGGCAGAATGGAGGAGAAGAAGACAAGAGGAAGACCCAGACAGATGTGGCAGGATTGGATGATGACGTACGGATACAGCAGGCTGAAAGAAGAAGCTCAGCACCAAGAGGAGTGGCGTCATCGGATGTTTGAACCCGCCTGAGGACAGAGAACCAGAAGAAGAAGTTAAACGAATTAACAATAGATTTGTTTCATAATTGAAGTGACGTAACAATAGACCTGTATAAGTTTCATAATTTAACGGAATCAGCAATAGTTTTGTTTCATAATTGAAGTGACGTAACAATAGGCCTGTATCAGTTTCATAATTCAAACGAATTAACAATAGATTTGTTTCATAATTGAAGTGACGTAACAATAGGCCTGTATCAGTTTCATAATTCAAACGAATTAACAATAGTTTTGTTTCATAATTGAAGTGACGTAACAATAGGCCTGTATCAGTTTCATAATTCAAACGAATTAGCAATAGTTTTGTTTCATAATTGAAGTGACGTAACAATAGGCCTGTATCAGTTTCATAATTCAAACGAATTAACAATAGTTTTGTTTCATAATTGAAGTGACGTAACAATAGGCCTGTATCAGTTTCATAATTCAAACGAATTAACAATAGTTTTGTTTCATAATTGAAGTGACGTAACAATATGCCTGTATCAGTTTCATAATTTAACGGAATCAGCAATTAATTTGTTTCATAATTGAAGTGACGTAACAATAGGCCTGTATCAGTTTCATAATTCAAACGAATTAACAATAGTTTTGTTTCATAATTGAAGTGATGTAACAATAAGCTTGTATTCGTTTCATAATTCAAACGAATTAACAATAGATAATAAAAATAATAATAATAATAATAATAATAATAATATAATAATAATAATAATAATAATAACAACAACAACAACAATAATGGCCCAGTTGCACATAAACAATCAGCATGGGATCGTCCTTTGATTATGAAGGACATAGCCACCTTACAAGCGTCTGCCGTATCGTACTATCACAGGGCGCGGGTCATGGCGGTGGCTTCACCTCATTCTAGTGACTGGTTGTTTGCCCTCCCAATAAGTGCCTGTGGTCTAAGACTTGGAGATGAGGCAGTACGAGTGGCCGTGGGTTTGCGCCTTGGTGCTGAGATCTGCACCACTCATAGGTGCCCTTGTGGTTCACTGGCCTTGACTGATGGTTCTCATGGTATGGCTTGTCGTCTTGGATCCGGTAGGACTGCCAGACATGCAGCTCTGAATGATCTAATCTGGCGAGCTTTAGTGAAAGCGGGTTTCCCTCCTCTAAAGAACCAGTTGGGCTTTCAAGATCGGACGGTAAACGCCCAGATGGCGCTACTCTCATTCTCTGGCATAAGGGCAGGTCTATGGTCTGGGATGTTACTGTTGTCGACACTTTGGCGATTCTTACTTGCCTCACACAGCCACAAATGCAGGTACAGCGACAGAGTTGGCTGCTCAGAGCAATATCACCAAATATACCGATTTATCGGCTTCCTATCAGTTCATCCCTTTGGCCTTCGAGACCCTTGGCCCGATAAATTTACAGGGTCTGGAGTTCTTAATTAATCTGGGTGGTCACTTGACCAGGTTTTCCGGAGACCCAATGGAGACGCTTTCCTTTTCCAACACGTTGCCTGCACAATTCAACGTTTTAATTTGATTGCCTTCCATGGCACTTAGAGGAGCCAGACATCAACGAAGATAAGCCATCCCAGAATACAATTTTTCATCCGGATAATTTTTCAGCTTCCTGAGGGATCATAAATACCTCGGGGCAAAAAAATAATTAATAATAATAATTGTTTTTGTTGTTTTAACGGTTGTTTTCAACAAAATGACGCTAACCTGGGTAATCAAATATTTCTCAGAAGTAAATAGATGACAAACTGAAATACACCTAGCATGGACTGTATCGGCCTGTTTTAACTAAAAGAGACTGCAGGACTGCAGGGTCCATTCAAAGAATCACGGACCGTGGGTTTAGCGACCTCTGAACCCTTCTCGTTGGGCCTGAAAACCAGATCAGATGAATGCTAAATCATCTGGATTGTGTTAATGAATATAAGCCATTTTTACTTTTAAGTTGAACGTCTGTTACTAAACGCAAGCTCATACGAAACTTAACGGGCGTTGTTTATTCGGTATAAGAATGAGGGTACTATACCCCGGTCCAAAAAGTGGGGAAGACCCTCACAAATTACGCTTACAGCTGAAAAAATGGATCCAAGATCGTTGATTGATGTGGACATGTCCCCCAAAGTTTAAGTTAGGGGATGCCAAGGTTTCCTTTTCCAATTTTGTCATATGTCAAGGTTATTCGTCGTCTCCTGCTGGAATGAACAGGGAACTTGTAATGGCTTAAAGTTCAATAGTTCACTCCATTGCCGAGACGATATTGGGATTACCAAGGCTTTACTGGAGTGACTCGAATTCAATTGCCTGAACCCCGCTCCTCTGTCTTCAGGAGTCATCATCATCATCATGATATCATCGTCGTCGTTCTTCGTCGTCGTCGTCATCGTCATCATTATCTACTATATATGCCATGTCTATGCCCAGTCTTGGCGGATCCATCTCAAATTCATCTTTTGGAATTCAGATGGATCTATGACCATGGTCTAAGCCATCACGTCCGCCTACTAGGCCTATATCGTTCTGAAGAAGGATAGGTGAAAATGGGAAGAATGTTTCCCACCAACGTGAAGAACTAGCTAACAGACACAACTGGACGAATCGTAGGTCCATGTTTTCTTTGTTAATATTGCCATGCATACGTGCAAGCATCCGAGTTTAGCTTATAAAATACATTACATCGAGGCATACCTTTACAGGCAAACTGTATATGTGAAACTGATTGCTTTCATTTTGCAATTATATGTGTAATTGCTACACATAGATGCGGTGCGAAGAAGATTGAAGTTTATTTTTAGGGGCAAATGCTATCAGAGACTGACATCTTCTAAACGAATCCAATATTCGAGGTGACATGTTCGGTGGCTAACCTATTTGTCCCTGTCACTCTTTATGTCGACGTCTTTCGCTTGCAAGTAATCCTCCGTCATTGCTTTCGATAAATTGGGTCAAACTGTGCATTTTGTGGGTTTTCTCCTTTAAAACTTCACCCCATGTCCATTCAGCATGCAAGGGGGAAATACAAGATTAGGCCTATTTGTTAAATTATCTTAGAGCGTGCATATTGACGGGCAGATCCATACTAAGTAAGTAAGTGAGTAATGCATTTGTTAACACGCCACATGCCCATCGACTGAGCGTTAATCCATTCATGTGCGTCACTAATTAGATGACGAGGCATTTGGCTACATTAAGAGAGTCATACGTGCCTATATGAAGAGGAGGTTATGGCAAGCAAAGGAAAATGTGCTTAATGCTAAAATTTTAATTGCCTTTATTTAGTCGTCGAGACTTAGCTAACCGTTTGCAAGTCACCACTAAATATTTGATGAATATGGTGCCATTTTCGGATTTTTACGCTGTTATCTTGCTGATATAAAAGCCCTTATTTCACTATTTTATTGCTTATGGCTCATCTTTAACTCTGTAGACTTAGTAGCTATCCTTCCGAGCACATTTAAATAAGAGCCGTCTTTAGAGACCTTTCCTATGCTACTGAGGAGAGACAATCAGAGAGTGACAACCTTCGTTGGGATATACTTATGCTTAAGTTTAAAGGTTGTTGCATAAAAAGAAATTAGCTCTTTTTAAAATAGCTCACTGCAACAAATGATTATAATAAAGACTAATTTTGTCTTCCGACGGATAGGCTATTCCTTTTCTACTTAAAGACAACATCTCCGACATCAACATATGGTCAATCTCTCATACACAACAATGTGTCTATAAAATGCTGTTTCAAATTATTTGTTCAAAATCAACGAAATCTTATATTCATATATTAAACAGAGAGACCTTTCTTCAGCTAGCGATGCAGAGACTGTGTGAAGATCATAATAATAAGGGGCGACTATACGAATCTGGATATATATGTAACCACCCCTGAACCATAATATGTGCATAAGTAGGCCTACATATATACTGTATGTTTTTATAGCTGAAGAAACTAATTTAGCGCGTCGGCTTACATCCCCACTGTATGACTGGTCAAAGATGACATCCATATGGTAGTGAGCAGTGAGGGCGAGTTGTCTGACCGCATTCCATTAATTTTTCAGGGTTCTGCCAAATCTTGCTAGCTCTGTGCCGCCTGCATGGCGATCAGTCAGTCTGGCGACCTGTGTGACGGAAAGTCTGTATGTCTGACTGCCTTTGACTCAGTGCGCTTGGTCGAGACCTGCGTATAATAATAAGTAGGAGGGGCCTACATAATTATGTGCTTATGTAGCACATAATTATTCATTTATCTGTCTTGCTGTGTGTCCGTTTGTCTACCTAAGTACTCATACTTAGGTAGGTTTGTCTACCTAAGTACTCATAATCCAGAGATTTCTGCAGCGCCCAACGAAAGCCACGTCACGGGGACCAGCTTATTCACAGGCGCTCAGTCAAAACAAAATCGATAGACAAAGGGTTCGGTTCCAGGTCAAGATCCAAAAGTCGGGCAGAGAGACGGTGGGTGGCTTTGGGATTGGAGCGGAAAGAGAGATAAGATGAAAAGAGGGGAGAAGCAAAGCTAGGCAGAGGCAGCAATACCTAGAGAGGTACAATTGGAAATTACGGATTGGCATCGTTTACTAACGTCTTAAAGTAAAGCATGAGAACTTTTATCAGTTCACATCGCTTCCTTTTACCGATTTTAAAGCTAAAATATTGCCGGGGTCCAACCAGTGGCCGGGTCATCATGCTCAAAATATTGCAGGGACCCTGGCCCCGGGGCACCTAAAAGATCGATGCCTGTGGCAAAGAGCCTAGCCTACTACGCTGACAGGCTAGCATTTTCTTCATGATCAGAATGCAATTCGAGATAAAGTATATTCAGTGACGGCGCTATGTAGGGGGACCACGAGGGACGGGGGCCTGCATGGAGGCAGTTGGTGCTTGGGTTAGCCAAGACTGAAAATGCTCGAACATGTTTTGACACCGAGTCGCATTGACAAGAGATCTGAATTGGAGCTATCGGAATCACTTTATTTAAAACATATAAAATGTAAACATTACATGTACTTAATGAAGTACAAGTTTATGATTGTCATATACAGAATCAAACGCGTCTACCAAACCATACATAATAATTTACTCTGCACGAAAACAGAATCAATTGAAAGCATTGTTCTACTGTTTAAACGGATGTATCCGTTATGGTGCTACGTAGACGTTTTAGAGCAGAAAAGTTTCGCTCACAGGCTGCTGATATTACAGGTAAAACAATGGCTATATTCAACAGTCAGTATAATTCATGGGAAGCAAGTTTATATGGTTCTGTAGAAAAGAAGCAAGGTCTAACATTGTAGCCATATTGGTTGCACTTGAACCTGAACGTTGGAACAAACGCCTCACTTGGGGAATTTCATGGCCGAGGTCTTCAATGTTACTTCAATACAAATGCGCAAAAGCTTCAATGTTATTATAATTTTAAAAGACACATGTTTTGGTATCTGCGCTTAACAAGCAAAGAATTATCATTTTAAACTTTACTTATTATAAATACGGCAACCCAGCAAACAGAATGAAATGCATCCATATATTCTATGGTTATGATTAGAAGTTAAGCAAGTCGAGAAATCACTTGGACCTACGGCCATTGGTTGTCTGTGATGTTGCTGTTTGTTATACGTAATAGCTACCCTACCGGGTCGGACCAGCCTGATTTTACCTACAAGCAACTACGAGAAATTGTAATAGTATCATAATCATAATAATAAACTCATAGTTACTCACCTCAGCTTCATCAGTATTCTCTGCATTTATTTCTAATTCTATAACTACATCCACCAGCACCATCGAGCTTTTCGTGTTCCGTGAATTTACCGATACCGAAGAAAATCAGTCCAGAAAGCTCGTTTGTGAAGGTGGCGTCAGGTACAGACTCGTGTCGTATATCTTGCCTTCTCTTTAGGATTATTAAACATTTGACGAATATCGCTCACCTTGCACCAAATTGACCAAACTATGAGAAACCAAAACGAGCACTAGCGGAAAATCGATATTAAGATTAAAATTTAATATAGGATTTTATTAGAGATCGGGTTAAATTTGGGGGACACTGGAAGCCAGGCACTCAGTTGGGGGCACTGGCCCTCCTCTGGCTTCCCCTATACAGCCGCCACTGATTATATTTTTAATTTCTTAAAGAATTTGTCCTTGAAACAAAAATCATATTATTCGCAAGGTCATTGCGTAATTAAGTGCAGCAGAACGACATAGGAACAGCGTTTTTGGTAAGTGGTTATGTCGCTGTGTTTTCACAGATTGTTGTTTGCCTGTGTGCTTATCACCCAAGTACCGTCACAAGTGGATGTAGAAGTATTGCTTTTGGCGGCGATTATATTATCTTCTAAATCCCCAGGGCTGTCCAGCCGCCGCCTGTATACGGTACCATTACTCGTCTATTATCTGAGTCAAAACTTAAATTTAAAGCACGTGTGAGGGGATATGAGGCGCTATACAATTCCCGACGCTAAACCATAACTCTGAGTCTAGTAGAAGCATAGATCTTAATTCTGAACACGCTGGTGGCATACACGTAGAGCATCCTCAGAAATCGCCAAACCAGTTGGGCGCTCTAAGTCGGACGTACGGTATGCGGATTCATGTCTCGATAATACACGTCGTGTGACTCCGCGTATCCCACGTGCTCATAGATATAACGGAGACAGAGAGCAAAAACGCTGCTGAAACACATGTTTCAGGAATGTTTTATCACTTGCCACATCTTGCGTCGGCGCCGAGATCCGTTCCAAGTGGCCTTGCAAGCCACTCGACAGTCTGCTTGCCTACAGTTTCTGTCGACGTTTCGATCTTCCGGCAAGGTCGAGAGAGAGAGAGAGAGAGAAACAGAGAGAGAGAGACAGAGAGAGAGAGAGACAGACAGACAGAAGGCAGAAAGACAGACAGAAAGACACACAAAGACAGAGACAGAGATAGAGACAGAGAGAGACAGAGAGAGATAGAGAGAGAGACAGAGATGGAGACAGAGAGAGACAGAGAGAGAGAGAGAAAAGAAGGAAGGAAGGAAGGAATGAAGGAATGAAGGAAGGAAGGAAGCAAGCAATCAAGCAAATGAAGGAAGGAAGGAAGCAAAGGAAGGAAGGAAGGAAGGACGGAAGGAAGAAGGAAGGGAGAAAGGAAGGAAGGAAGGAAGGAAGGAAGGAAGGAAGAAAGGAAGGAAGGAAGGAAGGAAGGAAGTAAGGAAGGAAGGAAGGAAGGAAGGAAGGAAGGAAGGAAGGAAGGAAGGAAGGAAGGAAGAAAGGAAGAAAGGAAGGAAGGAAGGAAGGAGGAAAGACAGAAAGAGAGAGAGAGAGAGAAAGAAAGAAAGAAAGAAGGAAAAAGAGAGGGCGAGTTGGATGGGGACACAGAGGGATATCGGAAATGCTTAAATCCTATTTTACATCTGAATGACACGTCGAACACTTGAAACCCAACTCAACACTAGGGTGGAAACAGACCGTAAATGTATCAGAAATTTAAAGACAATACTTTCTATCGATTGCTTCCGATCAACGTTAATCCGCATAACTTTGGCTCAAAACAGCCTTAATGTTAAATTTATATGCATTGTAACTGTTTGCTTTTGTTTCTCTAACTTAAAAGGCTGCTCTCTTTTCATCTTCCGACGATTCTTTGTCAGGCGATATCCTTCACGACTACTCCAATCATTTCCAGGTTATGCAGTACGGACCTGGCTGGTACGAGAAAAATTTCAGAAATTTATTATAGCTACGATTGAAAGGCAATTTTGTCCGGGCTTTCGCAGATAACAGTGTTATATGGCTCATAAATTTTGATACGGATTTCGTCCAACTCCATTATGCCTTTAAATTCAGATTTCCAAAGGAACTGGTTTTTCGGGTTCATAGTTCATTCTCTATTCAAGAAATTTTCGTAAAAAAACATCGATAGAACAAATTAAATTTTATTTGGTATTCGATTTTATGCTTATTCTTTTCATTCCAGATTTGACTGACAAATAGGCCTAAGTAAAAAATAAATGAACGACTGTTAAAGAAGATAATAGCAGGTTACTATAAACAACTGAACGGTCGTTTTTGCTGGTCAGCTGTGAAACGGGTCCTTCGGTTTTGGATGTGTTCCGATCGACACAAGCAGTTTCAGAAACAAGTTAGGCCTACTACATGCCATCACAATGAAAGCGGCCTTGAAACGAAAACAGGAGAAAGTATGCAGAAACAACTGATGCCAGCTTGAAAAGAATCTATACTACAAGCCAACCGAAGGTAAGTGAAGAAGAAACGAGGCTTCTAAACGTTATCATTGATCTCAAGTAGGGTTATATTCAGTCCATGGAAAGTTTGAGCTAGTCGTACTGTAGCGTACTTCTTCTGGTGATATATCTGATCTTTGTAAGAGTAGGCCTGAATCTGTCGAGGAACTTTGCATTAACATTACGCCATTTGGATATAGATATATGTATGTGAAATGATTGCTACATCTCAGGGATATAGTTTCGGTCTCGAGTCTCGGTCCTGAGACGGTTTTTGAGACGCACTTAAGGTCTCACCTCGGTCTTGTCTCTGACAGATTGGCCAATATCTCGGTCTCGTCTCGGTCTCGGGCCAAGGCGTCTCGGGTCTCAATTCGGTCTCGTCTGTGGAGGTCTCTTGGGGAAGTCCCGAGACCAAATATTCGTAACAAATTGAAGAAATCGCAATACCGTTCAAAGTATCAGTCGTAGAATATGCGTAGCCGGAAATAAGTTTACCGTAAGAATAGCTAATTAAGTCATTAGCGCTTAATTGCAGTCGGCTGTTGCGCATATTGAATTTGCGTCGCATTTCAATACAACAATTTTCTGTTCCGTAACAGCATTCAGCCAACTTCACGTAACAGCCATGCAGTAGCTAGCTTAAGTGGATTGGCAGCAGCTTATCGTTGCTAATTATTAGATTTAAACAATGAGATTGAGAATACGCCATAGCTTTCTACTGTGTCAGTATTCAGTAGGAATACATCCTGTCTACCTGACAAATGGAACTTGGGTTCAACCACGTTCATGCCAAAATATAATGATTGATTTCGACAGAACAGATGCGGTAGGTATGAAGTTGCTAGCCACTAATAGACTGCCAATCTGCCAAAGTGTAATATTATTTTATTAACTAAGTTGCTAACTACTTTACTAAAATGTCATCTCTTCCTGCACTCATTTCCTCCGTATCCTGTTTCTGTGCCTTCTCGGATTCCCTTCTAGACTTTTCGACCGACTTACCCTAGAATTTGGATCGCACATCGATTTGGCTTAGTAGCAACCATCGACGGATGCCTTGAACATTATTAAAGTGGCGCTATATAAGTTCTCAGATTATTATTATTATTATTATTATTATTATCATCATCATCATTATTTATTTTATTATTATTATTATTAATAAGATTTCTCGCATACAGTACTTAATAGGTTGTTTAACCTTTTCTTGTGTGCAAAAATATATGATAATGACGTTATATGAAGTATTTCTTCGATTCATGTAATCAGAAGAATACAAAGCACCCTGCATGATGTGAAGTTTTTAAGGTAACACTAGGTTCCCAACACACACACACAGCATATACATATCATATATATGACTTATATGGTTTATCGCATATATACATTAGGGTTTATCGCATTTCTACAATAAATAAGCTATATCATATATCTGCAACATACATCTTACATCTGCAATATATATATATATATATCGTATATATAACTGCAATTTACAGGTTATGTCGCTGTGGTATGCATGTTTGTGGAGGCGGCGTAAACAGTGGAAGGAAGGAGAGGAGGGAAATCTGTGATGTTATGATACGAAGGTGGACGAATGTGTTCAAAACTGTTGTTCACAGGTCAAAGTTTATCCGAGTCTTTGTATTCCGGCGGATTATGGCGGCGATTTATATCCGATTAGCAAAGCAGACGAAATATGAAGAGTGGCGAGACTTTTACGCTGTTGCATGCGTCGGCGTTCTACTGATACATCCGGAGTTCCATGAAGAATTTCCGCCAAATAAACAACTCTTACTTTTAAATGAGGTTGTCCTTCTGCGTTTATCTGTATATCTGTGTCTGTATTTCTACCTATCTGTCTGTCTGCCTCTCTGTGGGCCTAGTGGTGTCTGCATTTGTCAACCTTGACGGTAGGACCGTCGAAAAACCGGAATGATCCTAAGTAACTAACAACTTGCATCAGCCAGCCAGCCAACCAGCCAGCCAGTCAGTCACTCAGTAAGTAAAGAAGAGTATAGTCTTCAGTCAGTCGTCGGTCGTTCAATATGTGCGTCCAACCGTTTCTCTGTTTGTCTGCCTGTCTATCTGGGTCTGTCTGTCTCTTTTAGTCGGCTTTTTGTAGTCTGCTTCTCTCGAAGTACAGTCTAAAAGCCGAAAGGGCTATCGTCCTCTGACCACTCACCGAAGTGGAGCTGCTACTGCGATGGCGGCAAATTGCATCTCCATCTGCACATGATTATCGGCGGTGACTGGTGCCAACTCTCGCTAAATACGGCGACGGCGACGCAACGGAGTGGCGCGCATGCCTAAGTCTTTGGACGGCTGACGCCGATCCAGTCGAGTGGCGCACATGTCCTCTGAAGGATGTCATTCACGTTGGAGAATAGAACGAAATTGCAATGTATGCATGCATGTATGTATGTATGCATGCATGTATGTATGTATATATGTATGTATGCATGCATGTATGTATGCATGTATGTATGTGTTTATGTATGTATGTATTGCAATTTTGTTGCCCTATATAGGTAGCCTACATTGCAACGAGATAAGCATATAGAAATATATATCACATATATGATGTGTAGCTTATACTCATATATCCCTATGTAGAACTCGTTTTATATAAACTACTGTAATATAATTTTTACATAAACTACTTTAATATAATTTTTATATAAACTACTTTAATATAATTTTTATATAAACTACTTTAATATAATTTTTATATAAACTACTTTAATATGGGGCGAGATGATAGCTGAATGGCAAAAACACTGATGCGAATATCAGAAGGACGCGGGTTCGAATCCCGCTAGCCCCATAAGGTCGACTCAGCCTTCTACTCCCTAGGGGCAGCAGTAAAATGAGCAGCAGTTCCATTGCGTAGGTAACCGTGGGTTCGGTGGAAAGACCTGGCCACCTACCGCCGATGCATGGCAACGCCATACACGGGCTGACGGCTTAACACCAGGATCAGCTGCGGCCCCGAACCTCGATTGCGAGTATGGGGACATCTTTACCTTTACATTTTTAGTTTTTACCTTTACTTTAATATAACCGAGAGCGACGGAGGTAGACACAGACGGACGGATGGAAAAACTGACGGACGGACGGACGCACGCACGCACGCACGGACGGACGGACGGACGGACGGACGGACGGATGGAAAAACTGACGGACGGACGGACGGACGAACGGACGGACGGACGGACGGACGAACGGACGGACGGACGGAGGGAGTTAATGCATGTATGACTTGATTCGTCAGTGGCTTATCACTGATCGGGCAGGCAGCAGTCAGAGTGATCTTGGCTGTCTGAGCAATCGGTCGTCACAGGCCATAATTCCCAAGACAACTGCCTTTCACCATCGGCTGACAGGTCTCACCATTGGTCTCTCCCGGCTCAACACCAGGCAGGCAGGCAGGCAGGCAGGCAGGCAGGCAGGCAGGCAGGCAGGCAGGCAGGCAGGCAGGCAGGCAGGCAGGCAGGCAGGCAGGCAGGCAGGCAGGCAGGCAGGCAGGCAGGCAGGCAGGCAGGCAGGCAGGCAGGCAGGCAGGCAGGCAGGCAGGCAGGCAGGCAGGCAGGCAGGCAGGCAGGCAGTCGGACGGCTACGGTGGATGATGTTTGAAATTGAAGCGAGAAGAGAGATAAGGGAAAGAGGAAGAGGAAGAATCAGGATAAGATTTTTAGAAAAGAAATAAATGTTTTCAGTCTTGCGTGAAGGACGAGCGCAGAAACTGAAAGAGGTGAAGTGTTGGTGAGTTCGTATGATGGATCAGATAATTGTCGTAAGATGAGCATATAAACTGATTTATGATGGTCTTCTCTGCCTTAATTAAAACTAACTCTGCCCTGACCGTCAGATCTTTACAACCGAGACTGGCGCTATAGAAGCCATTGCGTGACGCATTATGCGGATGAAGTTAATAGCCAGCAGATGGCTTTTCTCTGTTCGTCGAAGTCATTGCGTGCAACGAAGATATTACTTCCTAACTGCTCTGCTATAAGCGCCGCTCGAGCAATTCATTCAGTGCAGCAATGGCGGTCCCTTAATTCAGCTTAGCGTCGCTGCCACTCCAAGCCGGATTAAGAATGACTGACGGCGCCGCCCTGCGATGAAAGTATGAGTCTGTGCACATGATTCGATTTGAACAAATCCGTTTTCATTCGCAACGAACCAAGGGGACGCCACTTTGGTCACTGCACAGTGCTTCTGAGAGGGGTAAGAGGGGTAAGGGGGGGGGGTGGGGTCGGTGGGGGCGAAAAACTTTGAAGCGAATGACGTCCGCATTAACACACTAATGCACCTACTGATGATGCCTACTGGTGTGTTTTAGTTGCTATGGATTGAGTGCATGGTTGGGGTTGAAGCTCTCTGGCCCTATTGTGCACTGGGCAAAACAGAATTCCATGCTTCAGTTCAGCATCATATGACGTATCGATTATACGTATTGATACCTTCATATTTCTTGATTACTGCAACTCGCTTCTTATCGGCAACAGAGTCAAACATACAGAAACTTCGAAAGCAGTTTATAACTTCTTGGCTAGAGCCATAACTATTACGTCAAAATATGAGTTTATAACCCCTGTATCAAATTATTTGCATTTGCTTCCTGTTCAGCAAAGGATTTGTTTTAAATTGGGGCTTAGGGTGTATAAAACCTTGAACTTTGGTCAACCGCAATACTTACTCGTCCAAATCCCCAGACATAGCATTATTCAACCAGGTGGTGGTGGTGGTTGTGGTTGTGGTGGTGGTGGTGATGATGATGATGATGACGACGATCATGATGATGATGATGATGGACAAAAAAGTCTGTAACTACACATCATATACTTCATATTTCTATCAGTTATGCGCTTTAAAGAAGGAATTTCTGTTACAGCCTGGGTTACAGTTCAAATCACACAAAACAGGTCACACGAGATGAGGTAGGTTTAAAATCAGATCTTATAGATCAGATGAAGCAGATTAGCTCATTTTTGCCGTGATTTGAATTTGCAAACCGACTACTGACCAGTAAATCATATCGAGCAGATCAGACATGTAGATTGCATCCGACAGATCATTTTGTTCACATTAGATCGACAGGAAAATCACATCAGATGAAGTCAGAAAGTAGATTTAGATTGATACGCTGTGCCTGCTTGTCTATTAATAGGATCTAGATGATGACATCAATGTGTTTTTGCAGCGCTATGTTTTCTTTGCTCATTCAAGCAATACCAACAGTTGGTAAATTTTACATTCGATTGCTTTCGTCAGAGTTACGCACCACCGATTACCATGCACGCAATTGATATAGCGCTACTGCTAATTTTCTGACAAGTCGCCAGTATACGGATGCTACCTTTAACGGCCGGCTCTTCTGTCTGTTCCCTGATGTCGATTTCCTGTTTCACAGCCGGAGTGAGTGTTCCACTTACGGTCATGCATGCATCTTCGTTCGAGTGCATTTTTGTAACGCCAAAATCCCGACACGTTTCACTAATTCCGGTCCAACAGTTTCGTCTTCCCATCGCCACCGCAGATGCCAAGCTTCTAAGCCTTCGCTGACGCGACCTCTGCGAACGCTTTGCCTCGCAGACGACCGCATATAAGTTTGGGCGCCATCGTAGTGGCGGGCAAATGTCCGAATCGATAACTAGATCACTATTATCGATCAGGTCAAGGACATTTTTGTTTTTTTTCTCATACACTGCCTGAAATAATCGTTATATGTGAAGGGGTTCCAATTGTATCAGTTGCTGGGTTCAACGTATCAATGTTTCAGAAAGTTATTTCAAAAAGGATCTGACGGAGATTAGCTTTGAAATAAATGTAGCCATACACGCAAAACACTCATAAACAGATAACATGGTCTGCTTGTTTGCAAGCAGGACACAGCCGGACACTTCTGTCTATTTGATATGAAATATGAAATCACTGTCTGGATGAAGGCACCACCACTGTCCGTTTTTTGCTGAAGTTAAGTGTTTCTTGGGTCGCTGTTTGGACTGTTTGTTGTTAGCGGACAGGAGGTAATTGTAATTGTAATTTGAGAGTCAAAGTCAACCCTGGCGCAAATGAGGGCATGGACCAGCGTGGAGGTCTCTACCGACTGCTAAGCATACAATCTGTTTTGCCTCGAAACTCCTATTCCTTCGGATGAAATGTTTGATCCGCTTATTAATGCAGGAAACACGCCAAACGTAAAGTGTCTGAGGAGTTGAGACAAAGAACATGTTGTCGGAGTTCTACGTCACAACTAGATAGGCCTACAAAAAACTATAGGCACAGCAGTTGTTGCTGTTACATGCGGGCCACACTAATTGTTCTGTATATTGAATGAAGCGGAGGAGAGATGCGTTTGATTTTAGGAAGTGGTACGCCTCTTTGTAGGAAATTGATTTTTTCATAGGCATAAACTTGATGAAATCGACTAGGCTTGAGCTTCTCGAATAAGTTATGGCCTAAGCTTCCTATAGTTTAATCTGAACACATATTTTCATAAATAAATGCAACGCCAAGAGCTGCCGAAAAGAGCTACAGCCCTTGGTATACATCAAAAATAAAACAACCATGCTAATTCACCAAGCTGCAGGTAGAAAACTTCATTTTCAAGTACCCTGGAATGTCCACGACTATGTTTCACTGCAGACAAAATGTATTATTACTGAGACAATATTTGTTTATACTTTGTGTATACTTTGACAATATTTGTATAAGTAAAAACTATCATGATAAAACCAAGATAAACCATGGATCTGAAACCGTGAGATGGGGTGACCGAAGCAATTCATGTTATCATGGTGTCTGTCTGTCTGTCTGTCTGTCTGTCTGTCTGTCTGTCTGTCTGTCTGTCTGTCACTTGGCCCGTGTATATGATGCTCTGTCCATTTTTAGCGTCGTCCTTTAGTTATAGAAGCCATACATGGCTCTATATAAATATCTAACTAAATACATTCACCTTTGTCTACGCCTTGATCCGTCTGTCCATCTGTCTGTATGTCTCTCTGTCCTTCCATTTACCCCGTTCCGTTCGATACCTTTTTCCGCTGCTCACCATTTACGAACGATCAATTTTTTTTATCAAATAGAGACGATCTAAGTCGGACAGCAAGGGCTTTATCTCTAACACCAGTTACGACCAACGCAATCTCAGCAGCCTCGTCATCAGGCTTAGGCCCACCAACATCAGCATCACTACCACCAAAACCATCACCACAACCACCATCAACCATCATCATTATCATCACCACCACCATCATCAACTATCATCATCATCATCATCATCAACCATCATCATCATCATCAACCATCATCATCATCACCATCATCATCATCATCATCATCATCACACCATCACCATTATCATCAACCATCATCATCACCACCAACACCACCATCATTATGATCAACTATCATAATCAACCATCATCATCATCACCACCACCACTATCATCACCAATCATCATCATGACCACCACCATCATTATCAATCATCATCATCATCATCAACACCAACACGACCATCATTATTATCAACCACCTTCACCAGCATAATTATTTGGTGAGCACATATTATTTATGAATATCATCATAATCTTCATCTTGATCACTTAAAACGTTCATCTTCATCTTCATCGGTTGCATTAAGACAATGGCGCCATAGAAGCTTTAAAATTAGTTTGGCGAAAATACTTACCGATGGCGCAGTGTAGCTTCCTTCGTCCTTGTGCTGTCAGCGCTTTACATGACAACGAATGGTTGGCCACAACGAAATGCTGCATTTGATACAATGGCTTTGATAACCCGAATGTATGTAGACGCACACCTAAATGACCAGTAATTGGTTTCCACGGCAACCTATCTAACGAACTTTATGAACTGAACAGCGTCTGGTCTAATCCGATGATTTTTTGCTGTGATTCGCCTACAGAATTAAAAATAGCGGGGCGCGGTCTGTGTCTTAATTGAGTGGTCATTCTGAGACTGACCAGTCTCAGCCTGGCCATTAAGCAGCCGAGCAAACAGTCCGACTCGTAGATGGCGCACCCTGGTCCAAAGCATCCTCAACTGAACAATTGCAGTATACGTTGACGCCCTGATCGAGTGAGCGAATCCGCGTTCAAGGCGTTTGGCGCCAATGCAGCAAGTGTGCCGAGTGCAACAGATGGGCAGGAAAATTCCTGGAGGCTGTGGTGCGAGTCGGTGCGCGAGCTTCGTAGTAGGCAGTCTGGGTTGGAGAGGGTGAGAAGTAGGGAGAGTCCTCAGTGCCCGCCCTGGCCCTCGCGGACGGATCTGTGTCCAACAGCGGGATTTTTTATACTGCGTACACTTGAATAAACTAAACAGACACTGATACACGCTCGCACGCAGGCATGCAGACACACAGGCACGCATACAACCGCCGTTAGCAGACTGTAGAGATCTTTTTCATGCCATTAAAGAAGGTAACTGGCGCTAACACTGAGCATCTCTAGTACTTTCCTATTGGTATAATTATGCTGCGATACCATTAACGACGCATTTGTGTGTATACGGCTTCTCCCTTGGCATCTGTATCGTTTATTCGACTGCGATGTTTCTCATTTGGCATCTACGCAAGCCATTAGCGCTTTTTGTGGCCAGGGTGATAAGACTTCCACATTGGCAATTGTCGCATCATCCCTTCTGGGCATCTGTTAAATAACGTATACACTATTAAAAGTAATGTCTTGTATATCAACATGCTCAAAATTGGCCAGAGCTATCTATCTATAAGCCTACATAAACTATGTACTAATACAACATAGCAACGAGACTATATATATATATATATATATGTATATATATATATGAGTCACAGAGTAAAGTTACAGTGCTAAGTCTAGGGTAGGCATTGTAGGACAATTTCTGCACAATAATCAGCATTTACAGGAGCTCAATACTTCGTCTTCGTTCGTCAACTACTTGGATACGTTACCCTTTGTCAGCCTAGGAAGAGGTGGTGACAACTTCTATGAGAACTATTGCTTTACTTTATTTACTTTCACAGGAGCATAGAGAGTATTTTATACGAAGACGTATGTTGCCTTCATATGCATAAACCTACATAAGTAACGCGTATGTCATCTAGAGACACACGCATACATCCGTGGATTGCATCTCATCTACCATCCATATACAAGCATGCGATTTCAATATCACATCACATTACGACACAGGCCCTACACTACATTCAACTTCATTTTACATCGTATCACATCCATTGAATCATTCTGCCTCAGATCGCATTCGATCCTCATCATTTTAATCTCAGCTCATCATATCACATCACATCACATTACAGTATATATTTCACATTACATTGTGGCTCATTGCTTGCTGATTGCGAGTATTTTAGCGGATGCTCCGTCGAAAGAGGACGCTGCCTTGCCGCATAGATTTATGGGATAATGATCGAGGCGCCTCCTGTCGAGAGGTTGGTGTCTGCTGTGCAGATAGCTCAGCTGTCATGTCAACAGGCTTCCTCTGCATACGTCGGTTAGTGTGGGCCATAAACGAGTGCAAATCAGTTCAGAATTCAAGCAAGAGCAACGCAAACACTGAGATTGAGAATGAATTGCCCCCGTGAACCGACTTGAAAAATTGGGGGTGCACTTCAAGGACATTGCAGTCAGATCTGGAAAAGGTAGCGAAGACCTGCTCTAATAATCCAAAGAGCTATTAAGGCGCAGGTGATTAGTACACGACTTATTAGCAAAAATTCGCAAAATACTGACTGACTGACTGACTGACTGACTGACTGACTAACTGACTGATTCACTTATTGACTCACTCACTGACTCTGACTGGCTCAAAGTTAGTCTGTGTGTGAATAACTGTGTAATTGTCATTTTGACTGACTGACTGGCTGACTGACTGACTGACTGACTGACTGACTGACTGACTGACTGACTGACTGACTGACTGACTGACTGACTGATTCAGTCATTGACTCACTCACTGACTCTGACTGGCTCAAAGTTAGTCTGTGTGTGAATAACTGTGTAATTGTCATTTTGACTGACTGACTGACTGACTGACTGACTGACTGACTGACTGACTGACTGACTGACTGACTGACTCGGTAGCTCGCCCACACCCTACTAGTGTAGCCTGTCTGTATGCCAACCTGCTTGCTTGCCAGCATGCCAGCCTGCCTTCAGCCTGCCTGACGGACTGAGGCCGAATGACTGAATGACTGAGTGACTGTCTGACTAGCTTGCTCGCTCAGCTACCCACTCACTGGCTGCGAATTGTGGTTAAGATAGGCGAACGCTGGCAAATACAAAATGACGGAAATAATTCTAGATATAGTTCTATGTTTAAGCTTGTGTAGAATGAGTTTTTTGCCAGTAAGCGTATTTCAGAATATATCGACTGCAACAAAATGAAGGCAGTCTGCTAATTGGCCCTATTTTGATCTATAAATCGTAGCTCGTCAGCGGAGTTTCTCCTTGGAAGGCTTTGATCGAAGTCTATCGCAGACCTGTCCTTTAAGGCGAACAAGATCGGAAGAAAATGACGAGAGTTACATGCAAATCTAGGAGTCTCGTGGCGATGTTCAGCATCACAAAGTAGGATAAGAGGACCTTTAATGAAGGACGACTTCCCGGAATCTAAGAATCGATCAGGAAACTCAGGCAAAGACGGGCGACGGCGAAAGGAGCAGCAGCTGACTTGTTCATTGAGCCGACCTTTAGAGGGCACAAGAATCAAAAGCACCAAATTCTTTGTTCTCTGCCTTGTCCTTTACTTCTCATCCATTCCAGCAGCATAGTTCTCGGTCTTTCGGTATTGTTCCTTCCATTTATCTTCCTCCAGTAGTGTCTTCAGAAGCGAGTTGCCATTGTAAGTACATACCAAGGCCTGTTGTATATTCTTTAAGGTGCAGCGGCGAATGTGGCTATAGGCGCGGGGGGGCGGCGGTTACCTCGCCTCTCTTGGTTATATGCCGGCGGCCCTCAGACCGGATCTGTGCATGGTGGACTGTCAGAATGTGCCGCCCCTCTGGAAATTCCCTTGCTCCCCACGCAAGCAATCCTGGATCTTCCACTGTTATGATGGTTAACCACGTCTTTGTCCTTCGGCCATTTCCAGTTTTATATTCTGTCCTGGCGATTTTAGTGTGCATTTGGTAACCTCATATTTCGAATGCTTTCAAGTTCTTCCTTCCTTTGGGTCCACATTTGTTATCCATAGATCTATGCCATTTTCAATATGACTAGAATTCTAAAAGGCGAAACACGTGTTCCCAGTCTGCCCAAGTCTCGTGTTCATGACGCGTAATCGTTAAGTTTGAATGGGCCTTAAATAACACTTTGCGCTTTGCATGCATGGAATGGCCGGCTTCAGACAACCTATTCCAGATATGTGCAACATATTTTGAAACAGCATTTTGAAACCAACAGAAGAAAAGTTTCAATCTTACAATTAGCTCAAATATTGTGAAAATCCATACTGCAGCAGTGACATTAGGCTATAAGTTAGGTCAGAATAACATAATATCATAAGTGAAATACTGAAAACTGACTTTTAAATCAGTGTAATAGCTAAGCATAATGTTTCAAGACAGCCTCAGTTTTACTCGGTGGAGTAAAGTAGCAAAGCAAAGGCTAGAAAGCTTAAATAAGCAGTCCAAATCCGGTCTAGTATTGTAGATTACTTAATTTATGGTTCATCATACCGTAGTACATAACCGCACACTACCGTATAACACCGCAGTGCTATGCAAGTGTAGATGCCGACCAACGAAGGTTACATCACCAACATTAATGCAATTAGGAGTCAGTCATTTCTAAGGAATATCTAAACCGTCAACATCAAGGCACTGGCATGATGCTCCATGTCTTTTTCAAGCATTTAACTTAGCCTTCGGTGTCTAGGCCTATATCAGTCTATCAGTGATAGCAAGTCAAGAGACAGACAAGCACTGTAGGGCTGCAACCGAATATACAGTAGTTACCAATTTCTCTGATAAATAAGCAAAGAAGATTCTCGATTCAGTTTCAGCTTATCGTCTCCAAGTAGAAAATATTTTGCGAAAAGTATTTTTAAAGTATTTTTATTTTTTACAATACTTTATTTTAAAGTGTTTTGAAATATTAAAATAAAATACGAAAGTATTTTAATTTTAAAAATTTTAATTTTAAAATACAAAATAAATACAAAATACAAAATAAAATACTATTTTCTATTTTCGAAATAAAAATACTATTTTCAAAGTAGTATTTTGCGCATCACTGGTATATGTGAAAGAACCGGCGTTGGTTACAAAGTAGGAATTTGGAGGAATTGAACGTCGTCTGTATCCGGATGGAAATGAACTCTTTTGAACATGATCGCAGGAAAATCAAACCCTGGGTTCGGTCGCGAACCTCTGTTGACAATTCAGAGAAACATTCAGACAGCTGCTTTGGTCGCCTGAGTCACTCGATCTAGCTTAAAAACGTCAGACTTTCTTTCAGTCGTCTGTCACGACGGCAGTTGAACCCACAGCTTGTTTCCAAAGGTGCCAGGCATGCTAAGAGCGGATTAGACGGCGAAGCGATCGAGAAAGAGAAGCCGCCAGCCAGTGAGCAAGCGACCGAGTGAGTGGGTTGGTGGGTGGCAGGGTGCGATTGAGTGAGTCTGACCGACCGGTCGACCGACTAACTGAATGACCGACTCGCTCATAGCCGAGTCCGAGGTGGCTCTGCCACAAGTGGCCTATGACAACGGTGGCCCCCTCGATACTGGATGGAAACTTGAGGCGCAATGAAGCAAATAAATGTCTGGTCTTATCGTTGATCGTTGGAATAGACGACAGAAGAAAGAGACGGAGACTTACTGATGGACGGAAGACTTGATCAGGCCTAATAAGCACAAAGAGACTGACTGTAGACCACAGTTTTGCAATTTTTGGATCATCCACGAATTGTTTGGGTGGCGTTTGAAAGATTTCTTGATGATGTAAGATAAAGCAGCTTCTTTGACCTCGTTGGAAAAGAATGGATCACTTTCTGTGCAGAATCCTGTCTCTGCTATTATAACTTTGTCTTTTCTTTTAGATATGTGGGGACATTTGCAGTGATTAGATTCTTTACAATGGCATACGTTCTGGAAGTGTTTGGCTTCCTCACGCTTTCCCATTATTTTCCCAATGAACAATCTTTCGGAGCTGACAGTTTTTATTTGAGCACAAAACTTGTCTCATCTTGGAAGGACTGGGGTTGCACCTTTGTCGACTCCGCTGCTCGACTGATGAAGTGCCTTCTGAAGGTCGCGATAAGGCTCATGCAACCGACGTTCTTGAAGACATGCATGCATCCTGACATCCCAAAACAACGCGGTATCGAATCAACCATCACAAGTAAGACTCCAAGTGATACAGCATCCACACCAACAGCAAACAGTTTTTCAATACACAAAGTCATTAAGTTTGCACGTTCAGCAGCACCAAGGCTAGCTACAAGAAAATAGGCCACTGGCACTTGCCAGTAATCGGTTAAAGAAACCAACAGGCAGACCAGCCATATCATCAATTTCAATTTCCATGTCCACATGTCTCACAAATTTGTCTCGTGTAGAGTCAAAGCCCAGCTGCTTCTAAATAGCAATTTCATCCATGATGATGATGATGATGATGATGAGTTCTCTGCCCGAAGGCAAGTCCATTGGCTTTATGCCACCCGGGGATGAGATGAATGAGGTGGTTTCCTCTTGCCTTCCTCACAGAAAGTTGTGGGTGAGCAACTTGTCCATGGTCGCTACGCAGTGGCTTGAGGCAGATTCGGTCCCGCGACCCTCTGGTTACGAGTCACCGAACATACCACTACACCTCCGGTGCACAGATATCATTCAGCAAACTCAAGCTGATTAAGAAGTGTTTGAGGTCTACAATGTCTCAAGAACGGCTTCTGGATTCGGCCAGGCTGAGTATTGAGTCAAACATCGCTAGAACAATTGATTTTGATGCTGTCATAAGAAATTTTGCAGAAAAAGGCAAGGAAAGCTCCTTTGTTAAGTAAATAAGCCTATTACGTTTTTCGAAAGCATATTCTTGTTTGTGGCTGGGTGACAGTGGGTGTGGCTCTCCAGGTTTTTCTTTTAACTAAGGCTTCATACTTCTATTTGAACTTCTGATTGAAGTGAAGGCATGCATTGACAGGATACCATATAGTAAGTAAGTAAGTAAGCTAACATTTATAGCGCGCTTAAACAATACTGTTGTCTAACAAATTTTGCACTGTAGTAAAACAATTTACAAATGTTGCGCTGTAGACTTTGTATCATAATGGGTGTTGGGACAAAAACAGGAGGGCTCTTGGGGGAAGGCCAGTAAGAAGGGGTCCGAAAACAGTCTTGAACCACCTTACAAAATTCCTCTTAAAGGCCCTGAAAGCAAGACCAGAAAACGATGCACAAAGATTCTCAGCTACCTGCAGTGATAACATTTGCTTATTTTTCCGATGATAGAACAAATTTTTCATTGAATGGATCCGTACCATTAATCTCCGGTTTGTTTGATGGCTTGTTTTCAGATGCTTTTGCTCCGAGGCTAAGTAGAATACTGCTAATAGTCACGCATGAATGCGAGAGTTATTCCTGCCAATCTTGAATTTCAGAGTGGTAACTTTACTGCATCCAGATGCAACGCAATTCTTTGTAGCCGGCAATGCTTAGATTTAGATTTCCTAAACTTCTTATTTCAGCCATTTCGTACGTTTTTTGTTCACTATTTGCAACGAAGCACTCTGAACTCGCCTACCAGCAAGATCGCAGCTCTCTGGTTTAAGCCATATGACGTCATTTGAGGGTCTTGGTGTCAACTGTGTACATCGATGTAAGGGCCAATTTGGCCAAAGTGCATAAATCTCAGCGTAAATGAGAAACAAAAACTACTGCAGATAGTGTACTGATATTTAAATCAGTTGATGCGAAAGGCGTGTCATCCCAATGGATTCTACTGCATTGCTGCGGAGTAAAGAAATATCAGTAACTTAATAATACCACCTTGTAGTGTGGCATGAGTGGAAGGAAGGTACCCAAGTATAACCCGCGACTAGTTGTTAGTTAGACGCCAATCTTCTTGATATGGCGTCGTCGTTAAATAAACGTTATCAAACCCAATGCGACTAATTCGCTAGACTTTTAACATAAGAGCCGCATCCTACTGTAGCTTCTCTGAGGCCAAAGATTTTAAAATCTTTGACTGATACCGTTCGAAGTGTCCATAATTCTATTCGAAAAATACTTAAGAATTCACATCCAGGCCAAATCGTTTCTTGGAGCTTCGGCACCGTCCATAGTCACAGTGTTGCGCCACCTAGGGGATTATCTTGCAACATTATTAAAGTCAACTGATAGTTTTGTCAGATTTTCACATCTTTTCGGATCCACACGAAGGTTTCTTAAAGTGTTAATAAATAACGCGTCAACAATAAATTTTATTAATGAAATGTTTTGAGGTTGTTTGTAGATTTTCTGGTAGTGAAGACTAACAAAATAGTAACGTACATACAAATATGGTGTAACGTGAAATCACATCGTTTTAAAGTTTATATATTTCAATTCAGGAAATAATGTTAATAAATGATAGCCATTTAATAAAAAACATTTCTCGAAACAGCTCTGTTATTGGATGGTGTACACGGTAAGGCGTTTAAATAGTCAGATTTTACTTATACGTTCGACGTGCCTCCGTGGCCTAATGGATAAGGCATCGGCCTCCTAAGCCGGGGATTGCGGGTTCGAGTCCCGTCGGAGGTGTAGGACGTTAACAGTTTTACAAATATCGCACAAGACATTATTTCGAGTTTAGCATTTCACAAAATATGGTTATTTTACGCGCTTACGCACATTATGTTAATTTTTGTTGTTGCTTGTTGCCATTTCCTCGTCATCCTGGAAGAGACAGCCTGCCAAAAGGCAGGCGTCCTCCCACAGTGCTCTGTTAGTGGTCCGAAACTTTTTGTAGGCTTTTGTATTTGGGTCAGTGGCACACTTAAGGTTTCTGAACTGGTGATTACACTTTGAATCCTGGTGCTAAATTCGGTTATTTCGTGTACAGAATTGCAGCAAGCATGCGAAAATCTTACCAGTAATAAGAATATTAACACTTAAAAACAAATAATAAAACTTATTATAATAGTATTATACTATTATAATTCTATCAATGTCTTGTTGATGGAATTGTAATGTAAATGTAATGTCCAAAATTGCTCCGTGCCACACAACAGCCACATTAGGGATACCAGCTTATTTATTCACCGGCACCATATCAAATCAAGCCTGCAAGAGCCAGGCTGTTTGTCAGTTTTGGTGACCTTGTCACCTTGTGCTGTCAACTCTTTGAGCTCTAGCGACCGTCATGATCAATCTTCTCCATTTCTTTCTTTCCAGTGTCGCGTCCCTTAGTTGTGCCAAGTTCATTCCAGTTGCTTCGTGTATCTTGTCCATCCATTTTTTCCTTGGTCTCCCTTGTTTTCTCTTTCCCTCTCCACAAGCCAGCATCATTTCTTTCTCCAATCCATCTGATCTCATAACATGTCCAAAGAACCTCAGCTTTGATTTTAGCACTGTTGTAACGTCTCATCTTGCTCAGTTCCACTCGCCATGCTTACCCATTCATTAGTCCTTTTCTCCGTCCATGATGTTCTCAACATCTTCCTCCATATTTTCTTGGTCATTGTCCACGTCTCACTGCCGTATGTTACTGTTGGTATAATCAAGGCCCTCACCAATCTTTTTTTCGTGTCTGTGCTCACATTTGTCTTTCCATATTTTCTCCAGTCCATTCATTGCGGCTTTTCCAATCGCCACCCTTCGGTTGATTTCCATATCGCACTTTCCTTCTCTTTCTACTACTGATCTCAAGAATGTAAAGCTTGTTACCGTCTCTAATTCCTCTCCATCCACCATAAAACTGCCCTCCTCAGCTGTTGTCATGATCTTCGTTTTCTTTATATTGAAGTATAGTCCTGCTTTCTCGCTCTCTCTCTTCAGCCTTCTTATCAGTTCTACCAGATCTGTTTTTTTACCTGCTAATAGTGTTGTGTCATCTGCGGATCTCAGATTATTCAGTTTTGGTACCAGGTCATAATCCAGGGCCAGAATTGTTACACTATTGAAAAGGTATATCTTGAGCTGTGATATGTCTGCTGATGGCAGTTTTCACAAACTTTGCATGTACTGTTTTGATCCCAACCAAATTTACCAAATACCAGCTGCTAACATTAAACCACGGTTGTTACAGTCTGCTTTCAGTTTAAAGGCGTGTTGAGTTTTGACAGACAAGAATCATCTCACACAAATAGTTTTCCAGCTGTAATTGTTAATTTCCTAACAAAGTTGGTGCATTAACAGAATCAGAGAACTGCAAATGATTATATTAACAAATAAAAATGCAACGCTCCTGCTGATTCGTTTATCCAACCTATTCTTCAAAATAAAAACAGTGAATTGTTTCTTATTGCTTTGGGTTAATGGGTCATTGTAGTTTTCATTAGCTAGTTAGAAAACAAGGGAGACCAAGGAAAAAATGGATGGACAAGATACACGAAGCAACTGGAATGAACTTGGCACAACTAAGGGACGCGACATTGGAAAGAAAGAAATGGAGAAGATTGATCATGACGGTCGCTAGAGCTCAAAGAGCTGACAGAACAAGGTGACAAGGTGAGTTAATTTTAACAAATTCACTTAGCCTAATTGGTTCTTATGGAATCATTTCACCATTGGTTCTCAGGAATTGTTTAGCCAAATTGTTAATGTTCATTGTCTTTTTAACCAAACATCGAAGCATGCAAGGATTCTTGTTCAAACTGTCTTTGTGCAGCACGAGCCTGCAGCAAAAAAAAGAAAGAAAATAATCGTTTATGACAATTTTATTTAACAGCATATTTGATGATCTGCTGTAACTGCAGTGGAAAGTTCTTCAAAACCCTGTACCATATCTTTAAGATGTGTTTTAAGAGAAAGATGCCATTGTAAGTTGGTGAGCATTATCTTAGGGGATGAAAAAAGATGAACAAACTGGAACAGACTTAGAAAATGAAATGGTAAATGAAAATGCAAAATGATCCTGCAGACTTATTATTTCACCACCAGGTTCTGTATAGAAGTACAATATACCAAAAAACAAATTTAGGAACTTAGCCACTTCACACCATACAAGCAATCTACGGCTAGCTGGTCATTGTAACTGACTCTGAGTAATTATTGATCACGGCTGAGTACAATTTGTGGGGAAGGAGGCAACTTTCCCCAATGGTTCAAACCATCTCATATTGAAGATACATTTCACCCACACATTTTGCTCCTGACAGACATTCTTCTCCCACTGCTACAAACCAAAAACCACATCTTACCTTATGGCCCCATTGATGTCCTTAAACTTGTTTAATTTTAAATTAGCAACAGAGAGGAACTGCAATGAAACGACAATTTGGAGTATTTTTTATACCTTTTGCTTTTTGAATTCCTCGTAACTTGGATCATCCGTTGGAAGTTCATGACGACAGAGCGGACAAGAATTCGTCTAAAACAAGTGAGACAGTCGCTTAAAAATTGCACAACAAAATATGTATTGCACTGTATACAGTAACATAATTTCTCAACAGTGATCAAGTGTTAACAATTTCTGGCTAAATTTTAACAATTTATTGCAAAAAATTTAAAGATTTTTACATGGCAATGATTGTTTGCTGTCAAGGCATGCAATCCACGAAAAGCCCTAATCCAGTTTTGAACTTCTGCTGTGAAGTCAGCCTTTCAGCCAAGAAAACCAGAGAATTCTAGGCAGTGCTTCTACAACATCAGTCCTCAGAACTTGATGCTAAATGACCTTTGGCTGAAGCACAACTACTACAACAGCAATTCAAAACCCAGATAACTTTTACTTATAGCTTATAAGCCTTGACAGTGAATTGTCATTTTCACATGTACTGGAATATGAATCAAGACTTTGAGGCAAAAGGCAAACAAAATAACAATCTGCCACTAGGCTAGGCTAATACAGATCTTCCCTAACGCTTCCCATAATTTTTTCGCTGTGCACGCACTGGCCTACCTTGTGGGCAGTAACATTTCAGACCTGCACTCTGGATTGTCCGTCCCCTTATCTGTTTTGTCCATGCAAGCTGCCATAACAATGAGCTAAATTTAACTTTGAAATAATCTGAATGCTCAAAATATTTGTGCACAGTGAGAAAATTGTAGTGTGTGGTGTGCATATACTCAAAGGTTATGCATATGTGCGCAGCATAGAGGGAACATTGAACTTATCCATTTACTGAACAGCGAGACGAAAAAATATGGACTCGTTTGTGGGACTTACTTTTTCCAGCCAAGGTAGTATACATTTGGGGTGGAAGCAGTGGCTACAGGGCAGCTTTCTCATTGGCTCCCCTTCCTCATACTCGGCCAAACAAACCGGACACTTCAAGCCCTGAGCTAAAACACAAAGTGCATTGTCCTGGTAGAAGAGAATATTAAACTTCACATTTTAGGAACCTGAATACTGCGAGGTTTCTGAGATTTCATGAATTTAGGTGAACAAGAGAAAAGTAGAAGTCTCAACAGAAGGAAAATAGATGTGATATTTGCTGGTTATCAATCATAAATTAATGTACATATATACAAAAAATATTAAGTATGGCTATGTATGTATGTATCGAGACACTTAATAGAGCACCTTTTAATTACCTATCAAATGCATTAATGATATCAAAACAATCATAACAACCCAAAAATACTCAAAGAGAAATCAAACCGAGTATCGTGGTTTCTAAGCATTATTAGACAACGCAAGGACCCAGTATCACTCCTTGGGATGTCTAGAAATAAAACTCGATATAGCAAGGTCTTAAAACTGCACCATCAGAAACAGAATGCAGAGAAGATTATTAGGAGGGCTGCTTGTAAACAAGAGAATGGCTATTAAACTGGTGGTATGTGCATGAGTAAGATGAGCAGTTACGATGAGCTACAACTAACCTTCTTGTAAAGGAGTGGTGTAGAGAGTCGGCAATTCTGCAACAACTTTCTTCGAAGCAGGTGGAGGTCTCTCTCTGCCGAATACACTGTAAAGAAAAGAGTAGTATAAATGTAACAAAAACAAAGCTAATACCAGCAGAAGTATAACTTTGAATCTAAATTTAATATAAATTTATTTGATTCAAATGTAATTAAAGCAATCAGATCAGATCAGATTAGATTATTGAATCTTGAAGCAAGAAAAATGTGGCAAAATTTTTTATCAGAAGGATGGCCATTTCACAGATTATTCTAACCTTTCAAACCCCATTTCCAAGTCTCTTGCATATCCACCATCAATGAGTAGTCTGTAAAAACAAAACAAGAGCAAATTGTATTAAAAAAGCAGTAAACAATAACAAAAATTAACTGAAAAGATCTTTGGCCTTAGTGAAGTCAGGAGATAATTAAATACTTTGTAATAAAATTGCTTTTACTGCACTCCTATGCATTTAAACTAGGTGACAAAATATACTGTAAGTGATAAGACCCAATCTGTTCCGTGTCAACTCAATATGTGAACTACGAAATTATTAACCTGCCTGTTTACAACGTGCCATAACATCCTCTGAGGTAGCAAGGGTGCATATGTATAAAGTGGCAGTGCCATCATCTTCTCTGTCATGGCATAAGTTAGTAGGCCAACCCTCTACCACCATATTATGCCACTGAAAATGAAGGCTACAACACTTTAGAATGTGTTAACATCATGGAGTATCGTGAAATCATATTACTGTATGCTTTTTCGCATCTTTACAGCAAAGCATCCCTTGTGCATCAGACTTGCTCCAGCAATGCTTTCCAACATATTTTAGTGCTGCAAATCAGATCAGATTTAGAGTAAGAACACACCTATCTTACTGCAAGAGAAATTAAATGGCATAGATCAGTAAGTGCACAGAAACTATTGAAGCATGTAGCTTTATGGGCGGCTGTTTGTTTTTGTTGATACAACACTAGCAGGTGCAGGAAGGTTAAGACAAATCAACGTGTGTTGATACTTGGGTGACCATCCATATACTAATACACCACCTGGCACCCCCTCAGCCATCCATCCTTTCATCATCATCACTTCCTGATGCCTGTCACTTGCAATGATAGTGAATAAATAATCTCCATTCTTTTTGTGTCGTTTTTTTCTGGAATTATTCTGCGATCCTTTTGTCTACCTTTATCGCATTTGATGATTTCCAGCTTACCTCTTGTACAAATCTAATAAGTTTTTCTGGTATTCTACTGCATTTTGCATACCTCCACATTCCGTCATGCCACAAATTTTAGAGTTGCTATGAATACATGGGAGCCAAGGAAAAGCACCTGATGAATTCCAAGCCAAGTGAGCAAGTGAAATGGTCAAAGACACACAGACATACCAGTGCAAGCACTTCCCAGTTAAACACGGCCCATGCATCCAGCCAGTGACTGGGGCCAGATATGATAAATTGGCTATCAGAACAACACTACTACTAACAACAACCACAACAATAATACCAACAAATACCACAACTAATACTAAAAAAACAGAATTCACACTCAACAGCATGAGAATATGGGCTTGGAACATCAGCAGCCTGTCAACACAGGAGCAACTGGCCTTAGCAGTTAAAGAATAAGAAAGATACATATAGGACATCAACGGACTTTGTGAGACAAGATGGTGAAGAAAGGGCGAATTCTACCACAATCAGTACAAAGTTCTAACATCAGGAAGGGAATACAACCAACTGCAAGAGGGAGTAGCAATGGTTCTTAGCAAGATGGCAAAATCAACATGATATAATCTGGTATCATAATGAATAATGTCTGGAAGATTTCACACCAAGTTTCCCCAGATGACATTCGTCCAAGTCTATGTCCCAATGTCAGCAACTACCGATGAAAAAATTGACACCTTTTACGAACAACTTCCAACCGATGATAAACAGAATTCCAAGACAAATCATCACATAGATTTCAATGCAAAGGTCAGCAGAACAGCAATACCAGGAGATGCACCACTGGAAAATAAAAGTTTTCTATTGCATTTCTTACACAGGACCAACAAACTTTTTCATATTAAGTGATCTTTTCTTGTTATCAGTTTCATGATTAAGGAATTAATTTACATTTAAAACCATTTGTGATGGAACCAACTAAACATCCTTTCATGTTAACCAATATTTTGTGTTAAGTTTTCTTGCTAAGTGTTTTCCACTGTACAGGAATAACAGTCACCTGTGTGTGCCTGCTCCTTGTCCCTGACCCTCTCCCAGGCCAAGTGAAGAAATTACTTTGTTATTATATATTTGTGAGGTATGACCCATGTCCAAAGCCACCATTTCATGCAATAATCTGCCAGATTGAATTTTGCATGTGCTTCAGCTACTTATTTATTTATTTAGTTATTTAATTATTTGATATGTATTTATAAGGGTGCTATATAAATTTAACAGGGCTCAGATGCACACACATGAAGCACACTTATGCCTCAAAGCAGTGCAAAGCTGTTATATTTGAAAGATTAGGAAAAAGACTGGCAAGCAGCGTATAATTCATTTTCTGGTGAGGTGTCATGCATTATTAGAATCTGTTTTTTATAGCAAGTCTTTCCAATTACTACTTAAGATAATTTCAACAATAGCATTGACAATGTATTCTTTAACACAGTTAAAGCACTAAATTCAGCTGTGCTGGTGGGAAAATCCACCTGTTAATAATCGAGATTAATTGAGAGGAACCACATCTGGCAATATGATGGCAGATTCTTCCACCCCTATCACATTCATTCCACCAACAGTTGTAACTGTCCACCACGAGACCACCTTTCATTTTACAGTGTATAGAGGCATGTAAAAAAGTAATTTATCTTTGAATATTTTAACGGAAATATATAAATATCAAACTATGTGAAAGACAAACAAATACACCACCTCTAGGTAAAAAAGAAAGAAATACACAAAGCCACAACCTGAAATTATGATCTGTAAAAACAATGGCTACATACCTGGCCAGGTGAAGCAAATGATCTGGCACCTCACCCTCCTTCAGTGGTTCACAGTTGTGTTCCTCAAAATAGCTTGCCATAATCTTGTTTTTGGTGTTTCTAAAATAATTATACAAGTACCAGATACTGATTTAGAACACACAAACCAGCTCTTACAGCTAGAAAGTTATTTAATCATTTTTGTGTGTACATTTAAGCAGTACCACCAAATATAGTAGTGATTTTTTATTCTATAAATACTGTTGATAATTTTGAGTTTTGCAAAAGATTACCATTATTCCTAATTTACTTATATAATAATTTAAAATAAATGCCACCTCTGCTCCTTAACTAGACTAAAACTTAGGATGTAAACTGTTACTACCAAAAGTTATTCACTTTCAAGTAATATTTGCTCTGTGTATTACTTAGTTATATTAGCTCTGTGTATTACTGAGTAAGCTATCAGAAATGCTAACACTAGACACAACAAATACCAAATTGTAATAGTTTTGTACAGCAAGGCTATCTGTCATCAACATAAACAGAGTGACCACAGAGCACACTCTCTACTCCCTTTGCTCAGCCCTGTTCCATCAGCGATTCTGTGCTTTCTCTTGCATTCTGGTGTGGTCATATTCTTGATAAGTTAGCACCCAAAAGCAACAGATTAATATTAAAGACATTCAAAATTTAGATTGCAAGCCTGGGAAGCTTAATGACTGTAGAGACGTTAGTTATGTTAAACATTTAAAAAAATACTTATGTCTAGTTTTCTACTCATACTTAAAAATTAACAATGTTGTTTTTAGCATGTGCTTCATTTGCCATTACCTACTAGTCGTATTCAGCCAAACAGTAACAAAGTTAGTTAGTTAGTCATTTCTATTTTGCCAGCATCTAATTGCACAAGGCATCAACCCAAGACACACAAAATCAAGCCGCAATCACCTCAATATCCAGATCAGTTCACAAATACAGAGATACACCCTGTGATGAATAAGCAGTTTGAAAAGGGTAAGTTTAAAGTTGAGAATGAAATGACACAAGCGACTGCATAGAACGAACAGATACAGGAAGAGAGTTACAAAGATTTGAAGTGCACACTGAAACCATGAAACAGGAAACATCAAGAACCAAACACAGACTGTTATTGGTAAGTCTTCAGCTTGGAGCAAAAGGTAGTCTCGGTAAGACAGTTGTGAACATGAGGAGGTAAGAGTTCCAGACAGATGAACCAGCAACTGTGAACAAACGACAGATTCACTAACTGCATTAAATGCACTATAAACTTAAAGCATAATGAACACATAAAAAACCAAAACCAAACCGACTAAGAAAAAACTGAGAAAGAAACCGAAAACCAATACCTAGCTCTAGCATGTACTATTGTCAAACTCACTCCATTACAGCTTGAAACACTGCGCGATAACATAAAGAATCGGCACACAACTATCCTGTGGGACTGTGGCAGATCGGCCACAAGACTTGTCCATAGATAAGATTTATAAATAATACAAACGGATTATCATCGGTCAGAGCATTTCAAACAATGCCAATTAAGTAGTAAGGAAAATAATAAGCATTGTTGGAACCACACGATAAGAGGCACACAGAATGAAGGCAGTTACACACATCCTGCATTAGGCTGCAGGGCCCTACACGAGCTCTGCACATACATGAGTCAAGGCAACTTGATATCATTTGGCCAGTGATATATACAGTACATTTGTAATTTCGACAGCTGGTAAACGTAGTGTACACAAGTCAAAGACCATACTCAGGGCAAGTTACGAGATATATAATCCCACGAGCGGGCATCCAGGAAAAGATTAATCAGCGTACTCCTGAGTCACAGCCAAAACAAATGCTGTCTGCTTCCGGGCTGAAAGTGCTGAAAATACACAACTGCCCAATTTCCCAAAAACAGTTTTATAGAAAGCGGTCGAAATCCCGAAAACTACTATGGACTATCTAATCGGCAATAGTAGCTGCACGAATAGGATCTCAGTGTTTCCCCATATAATAACATCCCATCCCATCGTGTAGACATTGACTTTCAGGATATTTCAGGATACTCCTATACTTGCAAAGTTACACTGGCTGCCTGTCAGTTCCAGGATCACTAACAAGATAGCTCTCCTTACGCGTAAGACTCTCTCAATCAATCAGCCAGCTTGTCTGTCATCGTCCTTACAGCGCTATCAGCCATCCAGATCTCTGCGTTCGGCCACACAAAGCCTTTTGTCTCTTCCTTACATCCGTGACTATTGGTCTGAATTCTCCAGACACGGATTCTGCAACAGTCATCTGGAAGTCTCCCTGTTTACATTACTCACAACAACATCTCATTAGACGTTTTCCTAAAGCGGCTCGAGACCTATTTGTACCGTCTTGCTTTTTTGTCTGACCGAAGTGACTCATTCACGCCTACGATTCCTCGCTCAGCCGATGGGCATATGGCGTGTTAACAAATGTCTTACTTACTTAGGAAAAGTCCTAATTCCGCCATACAAACGTTATCTTCTTAACTTTCAGGAATCCGGGTGGCACTCAGAAAATCGATTTGAGGGATCCGGTGGAAATACGTGTCAGGGATGCGCTAAGCACCTCATGAGACAGTCTGATTAGTGAAGGCGGAAGCTAAGAGCTTGTGCGAAATGCAGGGCATACTGAATCTTATTTTGATTTTTTATCAAGAACAGATGTGCATAAAAAGAACGCGGACGCAATACGCAAAGCAAAAGATCGAGAAACCGACAAAATTCAAACACATTAAATTAATAGTTGATAAAGTAAATGGCCTTTTGAAGCACACAATCCAAAATAGTGTAGTAACCTTGTTTGCAATTTTCTTGTCAACTAAACGCAAGTCATTCCACCTAACTAACGTTACCAAACAAAACTAATAACTCGAGCAAGAACATCTTTATTACTCCAAGCCCAGCTACTTAATATTTAAGTTATCCCAACTGCGGTTACGCTTTTCGGCGTCTTCCGTGACAAGAAAACTTATGCTTAGAAGAGGGGTCATAAACGAGAAGATGAGTTAGCAAGTCCTACCTCGAACCAATAACAACAACAACAACAACAACAACAGCAATAATAATAATAATAATAAATAATAATAAATAATAAATAATAATAATATTAAGAATAATGATAACCCGCCTTCTTGGCATCCGCTGCAGGTACCCAAACGTTGCAAACCGCCATTCTTCACAAAGGCCAAATATCACCAGATTTTCATCTCAACACTATGGTGGAACATTGGTGTGCACTCACCATGACTCCACAACCTAATACTCATCTCTGGCAGAGACAATCCCAATGGGATAAACCTCTATACGAGATATCAAAACCTACACTTATTACCAATAATAACGACGCGTACCACGTCTAAAGGCGGTGTCATCGCCTCATGCCGGGGATTGGCTATTTGTCCTCCCCATTAACTCAATCGGTCTTCGCCTGGATGACGAAGCCGTACGTATAGCCGTAGGTCTCCGTCTCGGAGCTATCCTGTGTCAACCACATAATTGCACATGTGGAGCTCTGGTGACTGCTGAGGGGTCGCATGGTCTCTCTTGCCGTTTGGGACCCGGCAGAATGGCACGTCACGCTTGTCTCAATGACCTTATTCACAGAAGTCTGACTCGAGCTGGCTTCCCATCAGTGAAAGAACCTACGGGTCTCTCTAGAACAGACGGCAAGAGACCGGATGGCCTTACCCTGATTCCTTGGCGTTCGGGGCGCAGCCTCCTATGGGATGTCACCGTGATTGACACGCTTGCACATTCTTACTTACAGGCAACTTCTGTTACAGCAGGAAGCGCAGCTGAATTGGCGGCCGATAGAAAAACTTTGAAATATGATCATCTCACTAATGCATACCACTTTGTCCCTCTGGCCTTTGAGACTTTAGGCCCTATGAATGGTTTGGGTATGACCTTTCTCACAGACTTGGGGCGTATATTGTCCCTCATATCCGGAGATGGTAGAGAAACAGGTTACCTTTTTTCAACGTTTGTCTATAACATTACAGCGTTTCAATGCAGTCGCCTTCCACGGTACATTTGTGGTGTCGAATCCAGACGAGGATTAGCCGTTCCAGAATCCCTCTCTCTCTCTCTTTCTCCGGAAATTTTTGAACAACCAAGGGATTATATTTACCTTGGTAAAAAATAACAATAATCTGGCGAGCTTTAGTGAAAGCGGGTTTCCCTTCCTCTAAAGAACCAGTTGGACTTTCAAGATCCGACGGTAAACGCCCAGATGGCGCTATTCTCATTCCCTGGCAGGCGGGCAGGTCTATAGTCTGGGATGTTACTGCTGTTGACACTTTGGCCGATTCTTACTTGCCTCACACAGCCAGAAATGCAGGCACAGCGGCAGAGTTGGCAGCTCAGAGGAAGATCACCGAATATACCGAATTATGGGCTTCATATCAGTTCATCCCTTTGGCCTTCGAGACCCTTGGCCAGATAAATTTACAGGGCCTGGAGTTCTTATCTAATCTGGGTGGTCACTTGACCAGGGTTTCCGGATACCCAAGGGAGACTCTTTCCTTTTCCAACGCGTTGCCTGCACAATTCAACATTTTAATTTGATTGCCTTCCATGGCACTTTTGAGGAGTCTGACATCAACGAAGATTAGCCATCCCAGAATACAATTTTTCATCCGGATAATTTTTCAGCTCCCTGAGGGATCATAAATACCTCGGGGCAAAATAATAATAATAATAATCATTAGTACTTCTAATTCGCCGGTGTCTAATGCACAAGACATCAACCGATGGCACACCAAAGCAAAGCCACAATCAGGTCGATATCCAGAAGGTCAGTCTACAGGACAGAGAGGCAGCTCACGGTGGATAAGCAAGTTGAAAAAGGTAAGTTCTAAGTTGAGAACGAAATGACAGAAGCGACTGAGCAGAACGAACAGTTTCTGTGAGGAGTTCAAAATTTAGGTCCAGCAACCGAAAATCCCGTTCACCGAGAACAGTTCTAGTTCAAGGAATGACCAAAGAAAGAACATCAGATGACCTTGAAGAATAACATTAGACTAATTGCTTCGCGCAAAACTAGACTATAATTACAATTATGTTAATACTTAGTAATTCATTCAGCACAATCATCATGATCAAGGTAACCTACAGAAAGCTCAGGTTAACCAACTTAACATGCAAGTAGGCCTACATGGAAAGGCTTGGCGGCTGGGCTTTGCCCAAGACCACGCCCTGGGGCTCAACACGCCCCCAAACGCCTCCACCGTTGAGGAGTCGCTTCGCGGAGGAAAAGGAGGGAACTGCACATTACTTTGTAATTAGGGGTTCCAATAATCTTAATCCAGGCCTGCTTTAGGCCTAAAACTCGCATTAATGAACGACATAGGCCTCCCTTATTGTTGTGGACTGAAGAAACCAAGACTACGTTGTTACAGGAGAAAAGAATTATCAAAGTTAAAACAGTGTAAGACAATAATTATTGGCTGCAGTTGCCAAAATGGCAGACTTTAAGCATCTGTTAGGCCTAATTAGATGTCATAATTATACGATGTGAAATTCGCAAATCAGTGTGAAAGTAAGCCTATTAAAAAAATAAGGCGAATACGGAACCGAACATGATTTTGTAAGATTCTTTTTGTTCTTATGTAGGCAATAACATTGGTGTACAGCCTACTACTACTGTATTGCCTGTCTTCACAATTAAAAATTTGTGTGCACATGCAGTCAAAACTCATCAGTCTAATGTGCCTAGACTATATAATAATAGCTTGCTGATTGTTTCAGTAAGTGTACATTTTTAATTCATTCAAGAGTCTATATATTGAAAAGTTTCTTTAAAACGTTAATATTAATCAATTCAGTTGTATTAGAATTATCACAGTGTAACACGTTGTCCGGTATAATTTGCTACTGCTGTTCGGTGGCAGTCTTCCAGCTCTTACCTTCACTTCCTGAGACTCTACGCCTTCCTTTTCTCCGTTCTTCTTCCTTGAGTCTCCCACGGGCACGATACGACAAAAACGCAACACAAAATCTACGACTAGGGTTTACGGGGTTTTACGCCGCGCCAGTGACCCAACAGACCCCAGGAGCTTACGAGATTTTACGCCACGCCAGAGGCCTCGAATTCTACGGCTAACACACAAATACAAACATAGACAGACATAGACGGCAGAAAGATAGGTAGCGAGCTGAGCGAGGCACCATGGTATTCGCAACTCATCTCAGAAGCTTCTTTGTCGCCAAAGATGCGTATCTGCAGTAAGAAATTTAAGAAAGTCCGTATGATTATTAAATAATACATTAAACTTGCACATATCAGGCCCACGACTAGGTTAAACTCTGTTGCCATTTGGAATTAAAGCTTCAAGTCGGATATTTCACGTGGCTGATGATTCGAAACTGGGATAAATTAAAACAAGGAGTTCGTAGGGGCCTACGTTTTGCTTTTGTTGTCTGACCGCTGTGACTCACCAACACCTACGATTCCTCGCTCAGTCGATGGACATATAGCGTGTTAACAAAATAATGCATTATTAATTGCTTACTTTCTTACTTATTTACTTACTTGGTATGACCTCTTTGTCAGATTGCAAATAAAGGCTAATTAGTAATTAGATCTGTTGAAGTCTCAGGGGGTATCCGACTAAGTTTGCTAGAAGAAAGACAATCAGTGAGAATACTTTCGGCAAGTTCAATGTTGAATAAATAAATACTGTATGTGCTCATATTGAGCTGCTTTAGCATTACTGCCATACTGTTTGTATCTGCTGTATAGGTCCTAAGTTGACATTCGACTGTAAATAATATTAGCAACATTTGTTTGCCTATTGAGCTGTTGTCTGCCTGCATTAGGCCTACTTCCTGACCTCAGACTTTCCTCCTCTTGACCTTTCACCTGAAGAGTTTCAGTCCAGACCGAAAGTCGAACTTGTACTTGAACTGGGCCTATTTCCTCTGCTGCTTCGGTCTTGCACCAGTAGGACAACTGCCATCACAATCGAATTCCACATTTTTATTATTGAAATATGTGCGGGCTCGAGGCCAAACGGTCTCCATAGAAAAACATGCACAGACATTTTCATTTAAAATAGTACCATGCTATCTACTCCGGCTTGATCCCCGGATTCTGACCTGCCACCGAAACTGACCAAACAACCTTGTTGTGGCTGACTTTTACTGATATAGCTCCGTTATAAACTGGCATACCTGATGCAGCGTTTTTTCTTGTGGCTCTAAGAAATTTGGAGGATTTACCTAACACTACATTACATTCCAACAGGAAAGCACTAAATGCTACTGTGGTAGCAGCAAAGATCTTACAGTTAATTGGGCAATTAATTCGCAATTGGATGCATTTGAATAATAACTAATACATTGCTTCAGAGAAGATTTGTAGAACCGGAAGCGGCGGAAACCCGGGTTTTATCGCTTTACAGCGATCGTTGGTCTCTAAAAGGTGGTTGTCGTTCCCACTTATTCGTTGGTTGACGACTGCAAGTCATTAAAAGTTATATTCAGTGAAACGTAGCGAAGTTTATTTATTGAGGAAGTAATAAATAGTCGGACCCGAGTGCGTCATTTTTCTTTAAAAGTTGTTTCTCGGGCGATATTGCAGGTAAATATGTAGAACATTGCATTCGTAAGATGTGTAACTTGTGATGTAAAGAACGATCAAAAAGTTAATGCCCCACCCACAGATTAGAACCAGTGGGCTGTACTAAGCTGTTGGAAAATCTCTGTAATTACTGGCATTAAATAAAATTATAACACTGTAAGAACCCTGGTTTTGAGTTAGTTTTTGTGTCTGGTCATTGTCCAGGGAGATCTTCAACCTCCTTACTCCTCCCTTTCCAGTCAGCATATCGCAAATTCCACTCCACCGAGCCAGCTTTTCTCTGTGTCCACAATGACATTATCTACTCCACCGACAATGGCAAAGTAACTGCACTTGCTCTTCTTGACCTGTCTGCCACCTTCGACACTGTCTATCATGCTATATTACTTCATCGCCTTGAGCACTGGTTTGGTATATCAGGTCTGGCCCTAAACTGATTCAAATCATATCTCGCCTTTCGTACTCAATCCGTCTACATCAGTGGTGTAATGTCGGACCAGATACCACTCACCTGTGGTGTCCCTCAAGGCTCTGTTCTTGTCCCCGTGCTTTTCTCTTTGTACACTACTCCACTAGGCGTTTTACTTAGTCAAAGTGGTCTGAAGCACCATCTTTATGCTGACGATACTCGACTCTATATTTCATTTGATAATTCCTCTTCTTCCAGCTCTCTCATTCTATTATCTGACGTTTTTAACTAAGTTCAGTCATGGATGGCAGAAAATGGACTGCTCCTCAACCCATCCAGAACTGAGTTTCTCCTTTTTGGAACCTCACAGCAACTGACTAAATTTAATTCTTTGAATTCTGTCCATCTAGGCATCTCTGTCGTAAAATGCAACAGTTCATCCTGCAATTTGAGTGTTGTATTTGACTCCAATTCAATGAACATATCAATTCTGTATGTAGGTCTGCCCACTACCACATTCGGGATGTCTGTAGGATTAGGTGACACAATCCCTTCTCTGCCTTGGTTTGTTTGGCTAATGCCCTTGTCTCCAGCCGTCTCAACTACTGCAACTCGCTTCTTACTGGCATTTCTAAAGCTAATTTGATGAAGCTTCAAAGAGTTCAAAATACTTGGGCGAGAGCTAGCACTAAAACTCCGACATATGATCACATATCACCAATCCTAAAATCATTGCACTGGTTTCCCATAGAAAAGCGCATTATGTTCAAGACTGGACTAATTGTATACAGGACTCTACATTTCAACCAACCTCGCTATCTTCACTCTGTTCTGACTCCCAAGACTTACCTCCACTCGACCAGGTCTTCTAGCTGTTTAAATCTGACTATTCTGTGGACAAGAGCAGCTGTTGGCAGGCGTGCCTTCTCTGTCGCTGGCCTTAGACTCTGGAACTCTCTTCCGGCAAATGTTCACTCGGCAAAATCTGTTTCTGCCTTCAGATCTCGAGTGAAAACTTATCTTTTCCTGAACTCATTTCCTGCATATTCTGTCTCTGTGACTTCTGGACTCCTCTCTGTCTTTTCGACCCAGACTCACCATGGACTTTGGCTTGAACAATGATTTTGTTTAGCAGCGACCATCGACTGATGCCTCGAGCATTATTACAGTGGCGCTATAGAAGTTTTTAGATTAGATTAGGTCAAGCTCAGAGATCCATCAATTCAATAGCAAGAGCATGGCGTCTTACTAACTTAACTATTCAGACCAGTGTTAATGTACAAGCTGAAGTCAATGTCTGGCATACTACCCAAAATCACTGAAGTGCAGGATTGGCTCCCAACATGTTAGGTGGTTTTCTTTTCGATAGGGAATGAATTTTTAGACATGTAGATGCTAGTCTAAACCAGTTTGGACTAGTCTGCTGTCTTGGCAGGAAAGGGCCTCTATAAGCAGACACAAATGCATTGCTTAGAGAGTATGACGATTTGTAGTACTGCTCTGTAGTGTGCCAATTTGAAAGTTTAGTTACAAATGTTGTTGACAGGTTCATGTATTTAGAAACTTAAGAATCAATTACTGTTGTGATTGAACTGTTCGTTTAATTATAAAATTTTCTAAATCAAAGACTGTGTCTCTACTGAAGTTAACGCTATGTTACGTGTTGGGCAAGTTGACAGATCAAAGCCCGATCACTGACAGCTAAGAAAAAGCATCGACAGTCTTATTTTTAATTCTTTTCTGACTCTTGATAACATGTCAGCTTTTGCATCTCAGTGACCTGGGTTCAAATCATGAGTCCAGCGTGTAAGATCAGTATAGATAACATTAAAAAGTGTGAATAACCTCTGTAGTCATCTTAGACATGAATGTCTCCGGAAATTCATTACACACAACAGTGCTGACAAACTCAGTGGCATCAAGGATAAAATCATTCATTATCAATTACTGTGATTCATTACTGCTGTTGTTCTGCTGGTACTGTTTTATTTCTGGTATCTACACCTGCATTAAAATAATGTTGGCCATGCTTTTAAGATGTTCTTAAAAGACGCTATACAACAGACATACGTATACACACATAGATACACGCAAACAAAAGTTTTAAGCCTTCAAATTGCAGTTTAATTGTAGTTCAGTTGTGTTTATAATTTGTATCTGTGAAGATAGCTATGGCAGCCAAAACAACAACTGCTATTCTTCAGCAACTGCGTGCACTGATGAAGAATGCAGCCTTTGTCAGTCCACCGGTCCATGCTTACATCATCCCTTCAGGTGATGCCCACATGGTAAGAGCCATGATTAGAATGCTGGAGGTATCTGTTCTGTATTTAGTTATCAGAGTTTTCTGTTCAGGTCTTTGAAGTTGCCCATCATCTATGAGAGCACTGAGTAGCCAGAGAAAGACTTTAGGAAAAGTCATCAAGTTCATCATCATCGCAACAACCATCATCATTCTAATCGTTGTAACTTTTCTTAGAGATTTTCTCATCAGTAGTGTCTTTATCATTATTTTGTTAATTATTATAATTATGTTCAGCATCATTATAGTCAAGGATTAGCTTTATTGTCTGTAGTTCTAATTTCATATATTTATTATCTGACTGTTCCACAGATTGTATAATTATTAAGAAGTATTATGTTTAGATTTTATTTTAATATTTTAGAGTGAATACATTGATGCTTGCGATGCAAGAAGAGAATTTGTATCTGGTTTCACAGGTTCCGCAGGTGACTGGCATTTCAGTATCTCTTTTTTGCATTTATTTTAGAGAAACTAATGGAAAATTCCTGTCCACTGCCTCATGGTTTGAGTGACAGCACAGAAATTCTGTATTTGTGATTTGGCTGTCACAATTTAATAACTTGTCAAGACCTGCTGTTTTACTCTGGCATTTTTATGACTGTTTTGGTCTCTAGCAAACATTCATCTGCACCTCAGATTTAAATTTACTGACTTTGATTATGTAATAAATGTTTTAAATAGATAAATAAATAAGTAGTATCTTTTAAAGAGCATTTCTTTGTCATTCTGGCATTTCTGTGTAATCATTCTGGTTCCTGGTGGTTGTCCATTCGAAGACTTCACACTGCCTAACAACAGAAAATATCATGAATATCTTTTTGATTTTATAGAAAACTCGTGAATAAGCCAGTGGCCCTAAAAATTCTGAAGATTTCATATTACTTCATAACTGCAATTATAGTAAAGGTAATTTATTTACAATAATTTATTAATATATTCATTAGTATATTTGTTTTGTCACTGTTAGGAACAGCAATAGTGACTGATACGAAAGCTGCCTTGTGGACAGATGGTCGCTATTTTCTTCAGGCAGAGGCTCAGATGGATGACAACTGGATGCTTATGAAGGATGGTAGTTTGTCCATCTTCCCATAACCATCTTGTTTGTGATATAATTCTACATTTATTAAGCACCATTTAAGGACTTATGCTACAATCTCCTAATGTCCTAGGCTTTCTTCTGTTTTTACAAGTGACCTACTATTACTGTATTCCTAAATTGCTAATTGATAGGCCCAGTTCTGGAGAGAAGTGCTGAAATTAAGTATGATTGCTTTGACTTAAAGAATCTGCCGATGTATTCATAATTAATGGGTAGTGGCCAGTGGAGACAGATTTTGATGCACATCAGGAGGGAGGGTTGAAGTAGTGAAGGCAGAACCTTGATGGACCACTGAGGGGTAGGAGAAGGGAGTGGAGGGGAGGGAGCCAGTCTGGAACCCATTGTCTTCTGCCCAGCTTTTAAGATCTGGCAGCATGTTGTTGAGATTGTTACTTTTATTATCACTTTATATATTCAGCTGATGGCAATATTTGTGGTTTGGCTACCACTGTCTAATATGATCTGCTAATTTATTAAAGTCTCCATAATGTTCTTTATTAGTAATTGAATGCACTGTGGGTTGTAGGTATAACAGACACACCTTCTCAAGAAGATTGGCTGTGCAAGGTACTTTATCATATGTTGGCTGAATGGTGAATTTAAGCATCAGATTACATTGTCTCATTACGAATGGTGATACAGGATCTTCAAGGTGGCATTGACTGACTATCACAGAAAGAATTTCTTCAGCCTTTTACAAATTCATCAAACAGCAAAAATGCACTAGGGTGGGGACCCCTGGATGCGATGCACTCCACTGTTAACCTTGGAATGATCAGTTGCTGTGCAGTAACTGCTTGCTGTTAGGACTTCATCTACACCTAAAGATATGCATGGTGCATGGTCTGATATGAAGCATAGCGCTCTTTGGATAGGAGATAAAAATTTGGATTTTTAAATTTCCTATATAGTTTGTCATGTGGAGTTATCAAACCCTGCGACCTATAGGAAAAGGATGTCTGGTTGTTGGGTTGCTGTTGTCATGATGTGACAACAGGACTGCTGTTGATAAAGGAGTGCAACAAGTGCAACAGTTACATTATGCTACCTTACTTTATGTTGCTGTCTTGTTGCTGTTGTGTAGGAGCTTCCTACTAATGGTCGTGTCGGGATTGACCCAATGTTGATTTCACATGGTAAGTAACTTGTATACTTTTACTGTATTTTTGTCCCTTTGCATTATCAGTTTCATGCTTTTAAACTGGCACTTGTCAGTGCGTGAATTGAAATTCTGTGACGAAATATCAGTGTAGTTATCTTCATGTCTTTGAATACTGCGTGATTAATTATATTTCACTTATCCACCTCTGGTTCAGTTGATTTATTTTATGTATGTACTAAGTGGCTGAAATAAATAGCTACACAAAATATAACACATTTTTATAAAACATTTTTTATAATTCATTTTTATGCAAAAACATTACAATATTGAAGAAATTGTTGTCTTAGGTTGAAGTGTGAGACTGTTAAAAGTTTTCTGCAATAGTTTAAAAGAATTGCTTAGACTTTTATTATGAATGTAATGATATTTACTATGGGAATTGAATTCCTTGTGCAGGCGTGTTGGAGCCCATGAGGAAACAATTGACGTCTGATGGACACAACATTGTGCCAATTGCCAAGAACCTAGTTGATGAGATTTGGACGGAGCGACCTGCTCGTCCTGTTAAGCTTGTGATGGTCCATCCAGTCAAATATTCTGGTAAGATTAAAAACAGGAATTCATCAAAAGTCATAGCATCCCTAAACAACTACCTCTGCTGTCATCAGATGTTTTTTGTTGCTGATGGATTCAGAGAATTGCCTGAGGCAGTGTGCTGCAAGCATCGTTTGAATTCTGACAAGTTTCTTTAAATTTCCTGAACTCTGACGTGCATTGTGAGAGCTGCAACTGGCTTTTCCAGGCTGACAATATAAGGCCTTTCTTGTCACTGAAGGTGTAGGAGTCGTGCGAGAAATGCGATGTATTAGCATTTTGTATTGTAGTTTCAGATAATCCTGAATGCACTGTAGCTAACCATATTTCCCTTGCTGTCAGGTGGGAACATGGGTCCCTCTGACAATATGCCATATCAAAGCTTTCTACCTTTCAAACAAAATTCCACACCTGACTTTGCAACACAAGCTTCTGAAAAATGCACTTAAAGCAGCTAGGCCACGTATAGGTAGGCTACTAACAACTATAATCAAGAAAATCCTGGAAGAATCCCTTAACCGTATCCTTTGGCAAACCCTCCTATCATTTGGACCTATTGTTTTGAAACAACCAGTCTGAGGAAGCAGACGCCATAATCTGACATCAACCAATGAGAGGTAGGTGGAGAATTTATTTGCCACCTTGTCCACTAGGGCTGATGACATATTACCCAAAGCCCAGACATACCCATGCATAAATGCAGGTCCAAACCCATCAGCAATCAAGGAATCAGTGCAGCCATTGCATCAGAATTGGAAGATGGCACTGTCATGACAACACATTGCAGTAAGAATACTTGTCTCAGACAATAATCGGTCACCAGTAACCCTGGATACTTTCTTATCAAGAGTTATGGTTGAAGCATCCTCCACCTCCCCCAACTCACACTTCATTTCCACCAGTAAGGAATGTCACTCCTTTCCAGGCCACCAAGCAGGAGATGCTTGGTTGCACTCACTCCTTCCTGGCTGGTTCATCCGGGGGTCAGATGGTTTCTGACCCCAGCACCTCCTCGATCTGGTCAGTTCCACCGAGACTAGACTCAAACTCGTTTCAGTCATTACTGCACTAGTTAACATCCTTTTGGCTGGCCAAGTTTGATCAGCTCTCTCTGACACACAGGTACCTTGGGTATAACAAATAAATAAATAAATTTAATGTATTGTCTGGAAAGCCAATAACTTTATATATACCCACTAAGACAAGGCAGATCTTTTATGTCTGTGTGTCTTATTCAAAGTTAAAGCCAGGAGAAAAATTTATGGGGTTGTTATTAGGCTATTAAGAGTATGCCTGGGTGGTTCAGATACAGGGTTCAGTACATATAAAAATATTCTGAGTTCTTTGGTAACTTCTGAAAAGGGGTTCAAGTTCCTCCTTTCCAAACTCATCCATGATCTTGCCAGTGACATTGTTGTCACTATTGGAACAGGTCATTGTAACCTCTGTATGAGAAGGAATTTTCACCCATATGGGCAGAATTTGTTTTCTTATTGAAGACAAATAATTATATTCCTGGCTCTTTCGTCAGAGATTGGGTTAAAAACATAGATGCATCTACCCATAAGCTGGCAGAAATATTTTATTTCTGGTTCAGTTTTGTTGCAGAAATCAAGCAGATTGCGTATAAATTGTAGAAGGATAGAACTGTTTTTTGTAGAATTGTGTGTACATCATTTTCTCAGTTTTAGTTGTCTCGTTATAAAGTATCACATGCTTTACTTAAGGAATATCATGGCAAGACAAGGTGAAAGAAGTCCGTGAGAAGATGAGCAAAAAGCAAACCGTGGCATTGGTTGTGTCAGCTCTTGACGAGGTTGCATGGTTGCTTAATCTTCGTGGTTCTGACATTCGGTTTAATCCAGTCTTCTTTTCTTTCGTCATTGTCACTATGGACTCAGTCTTGTAAGTATATCTGTTTAAAGTATTCTGATGGTTACTTCTCGAGTGGATTTTAAAATTTGCAATTGCTTACATTGCCTTCAATTTTATGTGTTATAAAAGCCAAGTATTTCCTTACTGAAAGGTTTGTTTGGTTGTATATTTGAATGGCAAATTGAAATTAAATTAAACTAAATCTTTTAATAATATTTCTCCACTTATGCACCTAGTGCTGATCTTGATTTCTGATAATTTGCTTTAAAGCATGAAAAGAAAGTAATGTTATTGTTTGCATATATGAAGCGTATTAATTTTCAAAACTTAGATTAGAGAGACTCAGTACATGTTCTTCAGCAACCAAAATTCACTTTGCTTTTTGTTAATTTCTTCACCATTTATGACTTAGGATGTTGTAAGTTGTTTTGGGTTTAGCAGCTTTAATAATTTTAAGTGTAAAGCTGTTTCCATTTACTTTGGCTACTTAACAAATGTTCAGGAATTTGGGAACCACAGATTTTTTTATTTGTTTCATCACAGTCGCTTTGCTTTTTAAATTTTGTCTTAGAGTCTCTAAAATTTAGGCTAAAATAGTTGATGATAGTTCATCTGAGAAGCTGTAAGGAGGTGAAAAGTAGAAGAAAAAGAAGAAGAGTTCATTAACCTAGCCCTGAGGCAGTCATGGGTATGTATCATTAGCGACTTCATTTTTCTTAACCTCAGCATATGAGAGCCGGTGACCAGTGTAATCAATGTACTCATTATGGCCGAGTTGGCTAGGAATGCAAGTGGAGCTGAAATCTTGACACAAATCACTGCCCTGCCAGAGATTTGAACCCCAACCTCTGACAGTCCAGCTTCCTAACCACTAGGCTATCATGCACACTTCTGCAAAGTTAAGTAATTGCTATTTTATTTCATATCTATATCAGAGGTAATCATAAGAGGCATGGTTCTGAGGTTAGAGGATCTTCCAGCTGATCAACAAGCACATTAGTCAACAATAGAATAATCTCTCCTTAGGAATCATTTGGAATCAGATAATGAGGTGCTATAGAAATGTGTGGATGCATTGAAATATGTTTTGGTACATCCCAGAATTGTTGTATTGATATACACCTTCAAATGTATGTGAAAGCAATTTGCTTCAGGTTTTTCATTGAGGAGAAAAAGTTACCAAAAGATGCTAGAGAGCACTTGGCTCTTGACTCAGACGAGAGTTCCAAAGGTGACATGAAAGTGATTCTGAGACCATACAGTGCCATCAGCTCTGATTTAGAGTCCCTCGTGAGCAAACTTCCAAGTGGAAAAATCTGGGTACATGTTTTAAAACCTTAAAACTTCACAACTGTATGTTCCTCTGCTGCTTTCTTAGAAACTCTGAACTGTAGATATGTTTTTGGACAGTTATGATCACCCTTACTGAGACAAGAGAACAGGAATTTTTCTCCAGTTCAGTAGTTGATTACTTACTGAAAATGCCTGCTGGTATTTTCTTCTGAAAAATGAAAAGTAGTGTGTGTTTTCTGAGATCATTTCTTTATTGTTGGTCCTTACAGGTTGCTTAGTGTAATTTTTCTCATTATAGAAATTTGGAAATTTAACAGTCCTGCTAAAATAATATATCTTTTTACATTAAGGAAGTAAGGTGCCATTAAAAGCCACTGTGTTTGCTTGTAATTATGATGATGATTATGACAGCGATGACGATGATGATAATGATTACGACAGTGATGCAGATACTATTTAATATCTTTATTGGTTACTGTTTTAGATTAGCGAAAAATCAAGTGAGGCACTCTTTATGACTGTGCCTAAGGTAAGAGTCTTCTTTAGATAATGTTTGTTTTGGCAGCAGATCTGATGTATTATGCAGTGGATGATGTGAACTTATTTGCCTTAATGTGACTTGTAGCAGTTGATTACATTTTGTGTCTGTCTTTTTCTAAACAGTTGAAATTGGTATAAACATCATTATCATTTATTATTAAATTTCTACCTTTCCTTTATTTGACTTGTTTCTTGTTTTCTAATTTTGCTGTATGAACAGTTTTCCCACTACAGATTTGTAATAGTAATAGTGTTGCTGTTTGGCCAGAATCGTCGGCTGAATGAGCCATCCCCCATTGCGCTTTTGAAGTCGGTGAAAAATGAAACTGAAATTGAAGGAATGCGTTCAGCTCATGTTAGTACTTTTACTCCGTCATTTGTTTGTAGCTGACTATTAATGTGGAGGTAATATTACTTATCAAATCATAACTCAACCCTTTAAGTAGTTATCCTTAGAGTTACAGTTCTCAGATTGTGTTATTTGCCTGAAAAAATGGTTATTTAATTTTTAAATTAATTTTTTATTAAAATGAAATAATTTTAATATATATTATTATTAAAATAAATTTGTAATTTATAGAGTTATATATTTGCGATGATGATAAAATAAGCAGCCAACATTTTAATGTTTTTACTTAATTTTCATCTTTAACAAGTTTAACCAGTTTTGTGTGCAAGGTCACAGAGAATTATTAGGGATCATACAGTGGAACACTTGAATCAGTATAATATAATAAAAGGCAGTCAGCATGGATTTACAAGAAGTCGCTCGTGTTTGACTAATCTGATAGAGTTTTTTGAGCTGTATGAAAGGATAGATGTAGGAAAACCTGTGGACATAGTTCACTTAGATTTTGCCAAGGCATTTAACAAGTACCTCTTGTAAGACTGGCCAAAAAGTTGCAAGCATGGGGGATTATTGAGCAGGTGCTAGCATGGATTCAGAGCTGGTTGTCAGACAGGAGGCTAAAGGTGGGCATAGGAGACAAATGTTATGGCTGGACAAGAGTGCTATTAGGATCAGTGCTCAGGCCACACATTCATCTGTGGAGTGCGCCTATGCAGAGCTTTGACGATGTGAGCCATCTATGCGAACAATAGTTAGCAGATCAAGGATATAATACTGAGGTTCTGCAACTTATTGGTGAGGCCACAGTTGGAATACTGTATCCAGGTATTGCTGAAAAGGTGTCGGCTAACAATATTAGAGAGAAGGAGGAGCAGAGGAGACCTAATTGAAGATTATGAGATTATCACTGGAAAGGAGGCAGTGCAGCGGCAGAGGTTCTTTGAATTAGCAGTAAATAAGGCGACGTGAGGCCACAGATATAAATTAATTATTTAAGAAACTGGAAGGAACATTAGGGCAGAAATTCTTCAGTACAAGAGCTGTAGACCTGTGGAATAGTTTGGATGGTAGTACTGTCTAAGTGGACAGTAGCACAGCTTTTAAGAAGAAACTACTAAGGATTGGCTATTAAACATTCCTGGTTAATTTGCAGAGATTACTTGTCTGATGGACCACTTAAAACCCCAGTTATGTTACATTATGAATGGTGAATTTAAGCATGTTTTATGATGAAATTCTAGCTTAATGTGTTTTGAAGTAAAAGATCTTAACATTACACTTTGTTTGATTTGTTCCAATTTCTTTTGTTTTTCAAAGATCAAAGATGCAGTGGCTCTGTGTAATTTCTTTGCTTGGCTTGAAAAAGAAGTGGAAAAAAGAGATGTCACCGAGTTGGATGCCTGTGAATTTGCTGAGAAATTTCGCCAGTTTGTTGATACAATATTTTATTATCTACATTCAGTTGACATTCTGCTTACTTGTTCTTTTCTTTTTGGTTATTTTTGTTATTGGTGTTCTTTATAGGTGTTTATTTGTTCTTTATTCCTGCTTCTGATGAAGCAATGCAACTCACTAGGAAACATTGAGGTGCTGTTGAAATGCAATTAGGAGTGTAGTCTGTATCTGGACATTTATTCAGAACAATCTAAGAAGGTCTTGAAGGGGTTCCATGCTAGCGTGAATGATGTTCTAGTTCAACAAGAACAATAGTTTCATATGGAAGCAAATGATTGTTTCCACAAATAACAAATGATTCTGTTATTGGCTTGTGCTGGATTATAGTTGAGAAATGACACACCCGTATTATATGCTATACTTAATCTTATATTGGAATTTTGTTATATGTATATATATATAATTTTTTATAAAAAATATATATATCACACATATATGTATAATTTTGTTATATATATAATGTTATGTAGGAATATATTTTGTTATATAGAATTCTGCAGTTAGGTTGAGAAATGACTGCACTAGGTTTTGCTTGCAGACTTGCACTTCCTGAGCTGATACTAGGGTCACATATATTCAGAGGTACCTTGTTACCAGGTCCACCTAGGCTGGAACATTCATCAGTAGTTGGCTGCTGAGACGAAGACCTTTTCTTGGTAGACAGTTGATGTCACTCCAAACGACCCAAGTGTGTTATTTTCCATTTTCAGACATCACATTAATCTGGGCTTGACATTGTCTGAACAGTTTAGAGTGAAGCTCTAAGCTCTGTGAGAAAGTGTTTGTATACCATTGAAAACCACACAAACTTCGAGACGGACTCAAAGAAATAATTTGAGAATGCACAGAAGTCATTTGAACTGATGAGAATTGTGGTCCGAGCTCTGGTTAAGGCAACTTAACTGCCCGTGTTGATTGTTGAATGAGATGTTTAACTGTGGCCATATATGCAGCTATAGCCAGCTGATGAGTGACTCCATCATCTCTTAATTGCAGCTTTGTGAACTGATGTGTATAGTTAAACAGTAAAATTCCTGTCATATATGGTGGAGCTTAGGGGAGGCGCTCATTTCATTTGCTTGAGCTGGCAATGGACAAATCCTAGGGCCAGTGCATCGATAGCTATAGTTGAACAGTACAGCATGTAAAGTGACATTCAGTGTGGAAACATGTAATCCCTAAGAGGAATATATGTCCAGTGATTTGCTCTGTTGTTCAGCTAAAAGGTTGTTTAACACCAAGGAAGACTGCCATGGAGGACTATGTTGGATGCTTTCATACAGACATGCTTTGATGCAGATTATTGTGCAGTGACCTTATTCTTACCATACCTAGCTCCAACTTCGTTTTTTTGATTGTCACCTCTTAGCAGACTGACTTCCCATTGATTAATTTTGTTATAGTTGTTCACTGTGTTCTTTTTCTGTTTCCTTTTCTTGTAGAAAACAAGAGGAATATGTTAGCCTTAGCTTTGGAACAATAGCATCAGTGGGATCAAATGCTGCCATCATACACTATTCGTAAGTTCAGTTTGCATGAAGTGCTTGTAGTGTTGTCGTTAAATGCCTCTGGCCGTTAGTGACTGCTTCATTCGTGCTAGGGATTCACTTGTGAGGTGCTGTTACTGTGTTATAATTATGCAGTATATATCGGGAGCATTACATTCTGTATTAACATTTCTAGAGCAGACGTTGGAAACGTATGGCACATGTACCACTATGTGGCGTGCCAAGAACTCTCATGTAGCATGCTGAGCAGCACCAGAAATATTATGCTGATAGCCTCATTTAGGTAAACAGATGGATGAAGGAAAGAAAAAGGAAGGAAATTGCACGTGAATGGTAGCCTTGCATAGAGCATTCATGAGAGATTCGTAAGAGGCACTATTCAGATGTTCTGTTGCAGTTACAATATTTTAGAGTTGTTGTTGTGGATTGTTTTCACTGTAGATCTGTCTTATCTGTTTGTTTTTAATGTTAGGCCAACACCTGAAACAAACAAGACTATTACAAAGAATGAAATATTTCTGTTGGACTCTGGAGCTCAGTTCCGGTATATCATTGTGTCCTTTTTCAAAATATTATAGGCCAGATGTGTAATCTTTGTATGTATGTATATTTGTTGATAATTCTAATTTGTATATTTCATAGAAGTCATGACAAATTTGTATTCATGTTTGGAGACCTTTAATGCCTGGAGCTTAAGAGCGTTTTGTATAAGCAACCACACCCATTTTCAAAAGTAACATAACCATACACATAGGACTTATGACTGGTAAAGGCAGATTTTGATGCCTATTGGGATGCAGTGGTGTAGTGAAGACAAGCTCCAAAGATCCTCAGTGTGCTGCTGATAGGAAGGAGAGGGAAGACAGAGATAAGGGAAGAAGGGAGAGCTCATTCTCTGGTGATGGGCTTGCAGATCAAGTTATCATAATAATATTTTGGGGGATTTTAAACAAAACAAACAGACTGCTTATTTAAGGGTGGTTTTGTTGGTTTTTTGCATAGAGATGGAACGACTGATGTTACACGAACCATCCACCTTGGTACACCAACAGAATATGAAAAGGTGTGCGTGATCTCAGCTAATCTTACTTAAAGACTTGTTTCCATAATAATAATAAACAAGGGATCCTTCTGTTGTTGTTTATTGCTTTCCATAATAGTTAGTTTGTTGTTTTCCATAGTTAGTATGATTAATCTTGCTTTCCACAGTGCGTCATGACTCTAAGGTGTTTAATCAAAGATTGACATATTTCCAAATGCTCATCCATACGAAGTAGCTGAATACTTCTCGGGTAATGTTGAGTGCAGATTTGAGCCTTCCCCAAAGCAGTTACAGTGAACAAGTCTTTAGTGTACACAATTGCTCTGTGCCATCACTTGATGCATTATACTGTATTTAGTTAGTGCTGCTGTATACCGGCAAATAAAGAGAATAATGATACATATGTAGTAATGATTTTTGCTTGTTTTGACATAGGAGTGTTTCACTAGAGTGCTTAAGGGTTACATTGCTCTGAATCGAATTGTGTTTCCAAATGGTGTCAAAGGTACGATTATTGGAAAATTATAGACAGTTACTTGGATTGACGTGTATAATGGGTTGGAAGAGTAAAATGATTAAATAAAAACTGGGTAATCCTATTGAAAAGTGATTTTTAGTTCTTGGGTTTTTCTGAGAAGCTGTTAAACTTCACTTTATAAATGCTTACTGGTAATGACAGCACGGACCTGTTAACGAGAAATCGTCAGGGAACGAGGCTTTGAAACGGTGTGTAAACCAGGCCACATGTAAAGTCACCCAGACAGCCATGTTTATTGGACCCTTTTCTGGCCCACTTGGATCATCGGGAACAACTAGTGGCCAGCCATGGGTCAAATGTTGGCCTGATGAACATGCTGCTAGGATCCAATAATGAAATAACTGCAAAACCTTAAATATTTTCTCTAATTCCCTAAAATATTGTCTGATTTCTCAGTACAATAGACCTACCATCACTTTGTTTCATATAGTATAAGTTAAAATATTTTACATATAGTTTGTGATCTAATTTTTAAACAATGCAAAATACTAAAACTTGATAACCTTATTAAATAAAATTTAACGATAAGTTTAGATTTAAAAAGAAAAATAACACAGTCGAATGCTTTTGAATTATTAGCTCAGACAATATGTCATCAAGTACGTGATTCAACAGCATAAAGAGAGTTTATATTCAAAAAGTCAAACCTTAATTTGTTGGTTTCATCTAGTTTTACATAGTATGTTGTTATTTTCTTCTGTACAAAGTGTGATGTTATTTTCTGTTGTACAAAGTGTGATGTTATTTTCTTCTGTACAAAGTGTGGTGTTATTTTCTTCTGTACAGAGTGTGATGTTATTTTCTTCTGTACAAAGTGTGATGTTATTTTCTTCTGTACAAAGTGTGGTGTTATTTTCTTCTGTACAAAGTGTGATGTTATTTTCTTCTGTACAAAGTTGAGGTTATTTTCTTCTGTTTCTGGCTCTTGGCTGTATTTTTAAAATGACCAATTTAAAAAAAATTGGTCATTTCATGTAAGTTTAAAATTTGGTTTCATACCATAAGACTAATATGTACTAGCATTTGGCAGATTAAAATTTATTAAAATTTTGTTAAAATTTATTAAAATTTGTGTAGAAGTAATTTTATTTTATTGTAATTGTAATTGCAAATTTATATAGTGCCAGTTTAACAGAAACTCTTCTAAGGTGCCTATAGAAAAGAGAGAAATTTATTGAATTGTTGTGATTTTTGCCATAGTTGCAGTAGCCATCAGTTGGTGACTGAAACAATATGTTAATGACTTTCTTTGCATCTTTACGCAATGGCTAAGTCACAGTCTGAGGCTTCTGCTTATGAAGCCTATCAGCAACCATGTCAGTTCAGTTAACAGGAGAGAGCCCTGCTGTTTTGATTGATGCCAGGGTGGGTTGCTGCAGCAGAGCAGCTCAATCTGTACTTCTCTTGTGGTTGTTACAGGGCTCTACATTGATGCAATGGCAAGGCAGTTTCTGTGGCAAGCTGGACTTGACTACATGCATGGCACAGGACATGGTGTCGGTTCATTTCTTAATGTGCACGAAGGTACGATTAACCTGTAAAATGCAAAATCAGCAAAAATCTAAAACCATTGTTGGACACCAGTTACAATGTTTAAGCACAAACAGACCAGTTTTTGTTGGAATGTCATTTATTCCATCTGCTATAGTCTACATATGTTACTGATAGATTATAATTTATTCAACCCAGTGGCCTGTTGGTGGTTGTTATGATTATTCTGCCCAGCTGTGACCCAATTTTTACCATAAAGGTTATGAAATATCACTGACTCGGGGATTCTGAGATATTGCAGCACTGTATTTTCCAGACTGTAAGTTGTGGTTTTCTACATGAACTTCTATGGGTGTGTCTTATTGAAAGGGGTGACTTACGTGCAGACATTTTAAAACAATTTTTGAAAAAGTTATATTTAGCAAAACTTGATAACAAACTAAATAAATTAAATCACATTATTACAAGTAAAATTTGCATAGTGAATGCAGTACTATCTTACTATAGCACCTTGTGGGCCAGATAAATAAGTATGGTATTATTTATTTTTGCTAAGCTGGATTAAACTGGCAACTGCTGATCATGTAGATCTACAACAGGTTTAGTTAGTACTGGCTTTGAAAACTAATAAAAGGTTGACTAATATTTAAAACTAATGTTGTATTAAACTATAACCCAAACAGGTAATCTGTAGCATGTGGCTGCTAACTTGTCAACAATATGGCCATCCCAGATTGCAAGAGGTAGCTTTGCCTCTTGTAGTTTTCTGCAGGAGTGACCTCTTCAAGCAAATCTCTTGTGAATGATTAATGTTTAGGTATTTTTTTCAGCGGGTACTCGAAATGAAATTTAAATTAAATAGAAATAAATGTCACTGTCACTGTTCTGCATATTTGTTTTTGCCAGGACCTTGTGGCATTGGATTGCGAATTCGAAAAGATGACGAACCTTTGAAAGAGGGAATGGTCCTCAGTGATGGTAAGTGCAAGTTCTTAATGTTACTCTTCATCTGTTTCAACCTGCTTACCCAGCATAGCCTGACTTCTGGTTTTCCTGGCCTATGAGATTTCAATGGGCTTCCCCAATGCATTAGAAGATTTGGCTGTGGTATAACTTGAGGCAACCGGATATGCCTTTTTCATATATGCTGTGCATATAGATTAGATTAGTCATTAGATTAGATTACACTTCAGTGTTACAAAGATATGAAAACTTTTACAAATGTTACATTACTATTGGGATATGAAAAGCATCGTGTCTAACTCACCTATCTGGAATGTTGCAGCTCATCCTCTTCTGGTTCTGCCTCTACACCTGTTTATTACAGGATTTTGGATTCTTCTTAATCTTTTATCTCTTTTTAAACTGGAGTAAAGTTAGACAAACCCACTACAGAAAGGCTTATAATTCACATTTAAGTAAAAATACAGAAATTCATATATACTTGAAATGTTTGCTTGTTATTTATTGCAGAGCCAGGTTATTATGAAGATAAAAAGTTTGGTATACGCATTGAAAATCTTGTCTTGGTTAAACAGGCTGACACCAGGGTATTTGATTTTTCTTATATTAATTAGCATTTATTAGACGTTAAAGGCTATTACGAAAATTTTGACGATTAGAGTGCCGGACTAAGCATCCTCTTTGTTGAACAATATTTTGGTTTAAACTTTTTTTGTGTTGTTTTTTCCACTGTACAACTTTTATTTTATCTAATTTGTTGTACTTCTGGCCGGTTTAAATGTGTCGACTGCTGAACCTATCTGTTACGAGAGCTGGATTGCAGAACTATTTTCTGGTAAACAGTTTTTTAAATAAATTTTTCCATTGTGTTTTTCAGTACAATTTCAAAGAGAAAGGATTCTTGACTTTTGAGCCATTGACTTTGGTGCCAATCCAGAAAAAACTGATTGAAAAATCACTGCTTACAGTAGAAGAGGCATGTGTTTAATAATTACAATAAGAAATCACTAACCAGTAATAACATTAGCAATCACAGGCCCTAAAGTAAAAGTTTATTTAGTTACTGATATAATAGCTCAACTAAATATACCAACAAATAATGTAATGTAATGGAAATTAGAAATTTATACAGCACTATGAAAATTTGTTTACACTTCTTAGACACAAATGGGGCTTTTGTTGTAGATTGTTGGGCATCGTAATAGTCTTAGATCATGGACCACCGACTGATATTGTGTTATGTGAGCTCGGAACAGATGGATTGTTGAAATTGTGTGGTCTTACACCTCTACTACCTGAATTTAGGTCATGGTGCATTGCAGAGAATTTGACTATGCACATTATCTACTGGCAGTTGCATTACTGTTATGCCTTCACTTCAGTATGATGATGATAAAATATCGTATCTTATCAAATTAAATTCAATGGGACTAGACAAAAGTAGGCATTCAATAGTGAAATGAAATTTTTTAGTTATTTTGTTATTGGCTAACTATTGGGCAGATCTTATTCTAAAAACTTTGCCATTTCCGTTGTCTGAAAATAATGGTCCTTGTGCCTGGAAATTCTTAACAGATGAAATTAGCATATGCCAAAGCTACACTTCGTTAACACTGCCTCAAATTAGCATATGCCAAAGCTACACTTCGTTAACACTGCCTCCACTTGGAGTTGGCTTGAAGAACCGAATCCAATTTAAGATTTGTTTTTCTATTAAATAAATGATTTGTTGAGAAACGACTCACCATTAGGTAATAAAGGTGACATAGAAATGCTCAGCTATGTATATATATATATATATGCATAGTGCAAAATAAAGTTTATGGAATTTGTTGTTCATGTGTGAGCAAGTAAAAAAAAATCTTATGGGTTGTATAAATTGTTACAGGTTGCTTGGGTCAACGACTATCACCGGACATGTCGTGCAGCAGTTGGGGCAGCACTGGAGAAAAAGGGCCAGAAGGATGCACTTGACTGGCTGAACCGGGAGACTGCAGAAATCTGAAGAGTTTCAAGCTACTGAAAAGATGCAAAAACCCATTTCAACATTCACAGCTATTCCGTGATTAATATTTATGCAGGAAAGGATTATGATTCCACTTTGCTCTGACACTGCCCTTACAATTATAAATCATATAAATAACTTAACATGCTAATCCACTCTTGGTTATGCAGAATAAAGCAAAGTCCATGGCATACAGTAAGCCTAAATTGTCCAGTTACATTACAATTTTCATACCTGAAGTGTGGCAGTACTGAGCAGGTCGAACATGTCCATTTTTTAAGCTTATGTAATTATATATTGGGAACTGTAGAAATGCTTGCTATTGCTTGTGTATGTGTTTTGACAATTTATATAGCACATTTTAAGTACCTCACAAAAGCTATGCCTATGCTAGCTTAAGTGGTATTAAAAGTTCATTAAAAAGAAAAAGCGCTTAACAAACTTGTTTTCTTATTCATAATTAAAAAGAATTATGATGCAGATGGTGTGGCACTGTTAATCCTAACTGAGGACTAATGTACAAACACTTCAGGAAAACTACTAGCTGTAAAAACCATCATCAAGCTAAAATGGTTTTCCTCTGCTGACAACACAAGGACAATTTAGCAGCTCCTGCAGTTTACTATGCAACCTACTGCAGAATTTTATAGCGACCGTATGGCCTCAATTGTACTAAAGGCTCTAAAATTAACCCTCTGTGCACAGAAAGACTAAGGGCAAGTTAAACTTGTAGTAAATTTTCTCTGGTCTGTCTTATAATTGCCAACTATTGTCCAAATGATCCAGATTGATTGCTTAACAGTGCACATCTATCATACCACAAAATGCTATAAAATCCATTGTTGGCAATAAAAAGGAAAAGACTAAGGACAGATTATATTTATGTTAGATTTCTCTTCCCTCCCTTTGTGCAATTGCCAACAAACATCTATATTATCCATTTTGACTGTTCGACCAGAATTAGAGAAGTTTCTAATCTTATCCTACAGTTCAGGCGAACAACCTGGAGTCAGTCATGCATTTTTGTCTTCGTAGCACTCGTAAGGCTGAAGCAGCACTTATGCTCCGCACTATACATGTAGAAGGCAGCACATTTATCTACAAGCTATGCCAACCCTTAAGATTTCGTAATTCATGAGGATGCAGAACATAAATCATGAAATTCCTCAACTGCAACATATTTAAATCAACGTTGTTAGCAGGCCTGCCTTTTTGTGCATCATCAGTTTTATCAAGTAGCTTACAATACTCCACTACTAATGTAACCATCTCAGTTTTTCAATGTCACATATCTGCGTCTGTGCACATTAACTCAAACACATTCCATTTCTGTAACTGGCTATTGGCCAAATTTATTATGTGGGCCAGATAAATGTGATTGTGCAAGGACAATTCACAGCCTAGGCAGGCCGACATGCCAGATGGGTTTGCAACAAGGAAACCTTGTTTTGGCCTTCTAAACAATATAGTAGGCGAAGTCAGCAGCTGCAACAGTGGGTGTCTGTGCGCTAGTAGAAAATGGTTGTGCATATTATCCTTAAGTCATGCACGCGAACAGATGCACAGAGGGAATATTGACAAGAGTTGATTTTAAAGCTCATTCATAATATCAAATTAATAAAGATAAAGTAATACAAGAAGAACCAGAAAGTGATAAGAGGACAACAGCTGGTCCAAAGGGTACATGGATAAAAACTTGGTTGGTAACTTGATCAACTAATACGGTGAGCACAGGCAAAGCAAGCCGTGTATCATAACCAATCTACTGAAATTAGCGATGCTAAGCCTTGCAGAAGGCAATCCAGGCAGTCATTGAGTAACAAATTCATTTAATTGCAACGTTTACCAGCAACAACAACAAAAAACTAAGTCCCAGATAAAGAAAACTCAGACAAGACAGCTTAACCAACAGTTATCACAGCTTACTGACAGTGAAAGTTTTTGCACATATGTGATAAACCACTCCATACAAGTAACCTTAGAATTTAGCAAATCAAATCACCCTTCATGTTTGAAAAGTTTATCTGCTTTACGATGACATGCAATTAGAATTGGTGCTAAGAATTTGCATGGCATGGACATTGCTTCTCTAATTTGGACATTTTGAAATTTGACTCCATAAATTTCAAATTTCCATAAGTAGCAGTATGTTCAACTGTAAGAGTAAACTGTCACCTGCAATGTTTGGTAGTTATTTTAAGAATTGTGCAGACTGCCATTCCAATTTTACCAGATCTCAAGATTACAGTCTAATTTTTCCTTCGTATTTACTAAGGCATTTACAATTTAGTTGTAAATGAATATTCGTTTATTTTTTACCAGATCTTGGCATTGTTATTTAATGTTTATTCGTCACATCACTATGTTCATAGCCATCTCACTGCTATTGTGTTAATAGGCAGCCTTAATTACGTGGGATTTTTCTTCCTTCTGGGTATGGAGCCCATTGCATCCCATTCAGCTGCAAAGCGCTTGTAACGTGTAGGCCCTATCACTCTTCACTTGAGATCAATAACGAGAGATTCAGATTCAGAAACACCTGTCACAGAGTTGTATGATGAACTAATTTCTTTCATTCTCCAAGACTTAAATACTAAGCCTGTCTTGTTCATGTTTTAGCACTAGTTACAAAAATCTAAATTGTGCAACAATTTCATAACACTCAGTACGGATATGTAAACTAAGACAACATAATGTTCAGCAAAGTATTAAGCTAGGTTGTCATTCATTAGTTGCAGTATTCACAGACACAATGTAGAAGTATTTTCTGGCAGAGTACAAAAAATTCAACAATTAGACAAGTCTTCTGTACCAGACTGCAACACAAAGTTAATTTCTTATGATGCACCATTACTCTAGAATTGAAAGGCCAATACATTAAAACTCGGTCATTTTGAGCACAGAAGATGCAACACTGCAACTTTTAACCTTTACATTCAAGGTTAAGCCACACTCATTCATAGAATAACAGTCAAAAGATGCAAGCAATGAATAGGCAATTACTCTACATTTCATTGCCTTACGTACTTCGTAACATGAATCTTTACCAATTAGGTAGTAAATATTAGTCCTAATATTATGCAAATAACAGATGAAACCAGAATCTCAAGTTCTGTTAAACCCAAAACCCAATACTAATGTCCTTCAAATACTAATACGCTAAAGCAACTGCAAAACATTCCAGCAGCCCAAAGGGCTGACAAACAGAGCATCGTTTTGGTCACAAAGCATCTCCAGAAGCTGCAAATCTTTTTCCATGTCATGATCTGTGGTAAACCGATTTTGCTACTGCAGTTTTCGTTTCAGAAGAGCATCCATGAGCAATTTGTCAAAGTCCTGTTTGGCCTTTGACCTTGGAATTACAGGAGCCAGCTCTTCTTCCATCTCCACATTTCCATCTGTGAAAAGCAGTAGAAACAAGCAACTGTGTTTTAAATCTTTTTAAATTCTCTGAAAACAGCAGACCCTATAAAATGTCATAAATCGAAGTGAATTTTTCACTGACCTTACACCACTCCTTCCTGTGTTTGATCATCACACTAAACTGTTTCTTGTATCACCAAATTGCTTTAAATAGATTTAATCACAAACATAATGCAAAGTTTTGGATTACTAACCAAGATCAAAGTAATCTGCTCGGCAGAAATTCCTGCGACCACCAAAGCAGATATCAAAGTGTTCACAGCCCTGAATTCGACGGCCCCCTGGATACAAAACCAGAATATTTAACATCTCAGAATATACACACCCCAGATTATATTAAGCCCACCATGACTACCTTGTGCGATTTTTCACAGTTTTGCAATTTTTTTTGGACATTATTTATCTAACTTTGGAGATATTCTTGGAAAAGTGACCTGGATTTACAAATTTTAACATTAATCTGGAATTTCTACATATAAACAGGAAATTTCAGACTTAAACTGGTGACAATTTTGTAAAGGCAATGAACCGAGATGGACTGGCTTTCAAGTACCTCAAAAAAATATTCCCAAGACTAAGTGAGGCCAAAATCAAGGAAGACGTTTTGTTGGCCCACAGATATGTGAACTTCTCAAAGATGAACATTTTGAACAGATCTGCCATGGTCTTGAGACAACAGCTAGGGAATCATCAAATTTGGGACACAACCGACCAGACAACTATAAAAAACTTGTGAGTAAACGTCTCTCAGCCTACCAGAAATCAGGTCGTACAATGTAACATGTTATTAAAGATCCACTTTCTACACTCTCATTTGGAGTTCTCCTAGTTAACTGTGGTGCAGTTACCCATGAACATGGTGAACTATTCCACCAGAACATCTCAGTGATGGAAAGTCGACGTCAAAGAAAATGGAATTCTGCTAATGTCAGCTTATTACTTTACTGAACATTACGTTGTCTTGTCTTACCTACATGCTGGACTGCGGTAAGAGATGCCCCAGATGTAGAGCACAAGCACCAGGCAAAGGCAAAATATACTGTAATATGGGGAGGTTTTTCAGCCAAATAATTATTTATCGTTATTTACAACTATTATACAAATACTTTTAAGTGTTACTCTTAAATTTCATTAACTGTTCTGTAAAATTTCTAGTAAAGTTCAGAAACCAGAAAGACAATCTGGAGAGTCACAAAAAATGCCTGATGGGCTTACCTTCAACTGCTTTGTATGCATCACTTGACTGTACATATGTCACAAATCCATAGTTATCCCTTTTGAAAAACAAAATGTCCATTGAAAGGTAAAAGAAAATAATCACACAAGATCTAGAATTTAAACTTAAACTCATTTTGCATATCATGTCATGTCATGTAATCATCTCTAGACTGGATCCAGTCGTTGATTTCTCTATGACATCCCTCCACAAAACTCGTTTTCCGGCCATCTCCTCCAGGGTCATTCTCCGTCTGCCCTCCGTCTTCCCATAGATAGTAACTCCGGCACCTTTCAGATCCTCTTCAAGGCAATCTATCCATCTTCTTTTCGGTCTTCCCACTGCTCTCTTTCCGTCTGGTTTGTACTTATAGATTTTCTTTGGATTACGGTTCTCCGCCATCCTCAGGACATGTCCTGCCCACTTCATTCTTCTTTTCTTGATCACATTGTTTATCAATGGTTGTTGTGTTCGTTGTCTAATACTTTCATTCGTTACGTGGTCCTTATAGCTAATTCTTAGTATTCTTCTGAGCCACTTGTTTTCTGCTGCATTCAGTTTATTCTCCATTGTTCTTGTAATACTCCATGACTCACATCCATAGATTAATACTGGGATCACGCATGTGTTGAGGATTTTTAGCTTTATCTCCAGTTTTATATCATGTCTCTTGAAGACCTTTTGTAACCTGTTAAAGGTTGACCCTGCAAGCGCTATTCTCCTTTTGATTTCTGTTTCTGATCCTCCCTCTGCTTTCATTTCGCTTCCCAGATAGACAAACTTATTTATTACCTCGATTTCTTGTCCCTTAAGCTTAATTATCGGCCCATTGTATTCCTTTTTTGTTATTGGCATTATTTTAGTTTTGTTATAGTTAATTTTCAATCCAAGTTTTCCACTTTCCTCTGCTAATGCCTCTAACAACTCCATTATTCTTGTTAGGCATTCTGCAATCAGACATGCATCATCTGCATATTCTACATCCTCTGTATTTCTTGGTTGAGATTGTGCTCCCAAATTATGAGTTCTTTCCAGACGTCTCATGATATAGTCCAATACCATATTAAACAAGATTGGTGACGCATATGCTTGTTAGTAATGCACCTAACCCTCGCTATGCACGTTGGTATGTTCCACAAATTCAGGTACAACACAGTCACAGCCATGGATCCCAAATTTACTTATGCACACATGTGATCTTTGGAAGAAAAACTCCTACAGAGTACATACTTCGCTGTGCTGATCTGTTTTCTTGTTTGCTGAATTGATAGTTGGTCAAATAGCTATGTAGCATACCAAGTTAGCTGCTATAAAACATCAACATCGTATTTCTACATAATTTTCACTAGTAGAGAACTCTCCACGTTACGTACAAGAGTTTTATTCTACCATCATCACCGCTTGCATAGTTGTGTTGCCAAAATACTTTAATTTTCTAAGACAATTGCTAGACCTAAGTGCTAGACACTGTAACAGAAGGGCGAAGATGAAGTGGATGACATTCCAACGTTAACTGTAGCTGTAGCTGGCTTAGCGACTGCTATGAGATCACTTGAAACTCAAGATATCAAGCCTATAAAATGATGCAGTTACAGTATGTAGTCTGTTGCATTTGCTAAGCAGAAGCAGCACAGCTGCAAGAAACAAGTGCAACTCACACACCTTTTTAAGAAAACCTTGATCAGACTAGTTTATCTGCTTGAATGGAATATCCAAATAATGCAAGAATTTCTTTATTATGTATTGTTTCTTTCAAATAAAGCTTAACGCTAACGCTTATTATTTAAGTTGAAGTACGTTTTTTACTTATCTAAAATAATTAGTGTCATAAAATTTATCTATGGTATTCCATACACATGGCCAAAAGTGCATGGCATCTGAAAGTGGAAAATCAAACCAAAGAATACAAGCATTCAACCGAATTTATTAAAAAATCACTTCCATTCCAAAATGCAAGTTTGAATTAAATAGAATATTCTGGCAGTCTTTACAAGTCCAAGTTAACTGTATAAACCCCATGGCAAGCATTTTGTCAACTCGTTTTTCATGATCTTACAGAGTTCTAATGCTTTTGTCAGCCCACTACAACCACTACATAGACATTACATTCTTGCAAACTACAATTTCAGCTTAACGCGGCCCTTGCCACACTGCAGTATTTGATACGGATCCCAAATCCCAAGTTATAGTGAGAGTTCAACATACACTGTAAAGTAACTGGACACTCCCATAAATTCAGTGTGGTTCAGCCAGGTAAAGGTAAGGCAAGGTTACCTCTCAATCAATGATGGTCCTCAAACAGTTGTATATATGTATATACATTTAAAGCAGGTATGTACACAATGCTTACGTACCATTATAGCCTTGGATTCATTTTTCAATGATTTTATTGGGTAGGATCACCACCACTGCTTGTATGAATGGATAGCATATTGTTTTAGGTTACCATGTTGGCCTACTGACCATGCTAGCCCAAGATATAAATCTCTGGAGTACAAAAGTGATCATCACGATATGAATCACCATTCAGTGTATCTATTAAATTGAACATCTACATTTATATAGTGTTACAGGCTGTCTAACGATTTGGAATAACATAACTTTAGGTTAAAATGTTTCATTTCCAAAGCTATTGACAAACTTAACATGACTCACATAGAAGCAAGACATCCAACTCCGGTGGCAACAAAACCAGTGAACAACTTCTCAAGAAGAGAAAACCAAACGTCCACCAACAGACGGTGACAAAATATGGCTCAGAGAGAACCATTACAGCAAAACGGCTCCCAAGAACCAGAAAAGTCATCCGCACAGAAAGACTCAAACATGACCAGCCAAAAGAGACTGGGAAGAAAAAACTATGTCATGCAGGACCAAAACCAAAATCCAGTCTGAATCAAACTGAAACAGAATACCTCTAATAAGGTTGGCTTTTCTGCTAAAATGTACAGGCTTACAACGTACAACTCAACCTACTCGGTCCTATCCTATACACCGCTTGTAACAACAGATTCTATTAGAACCTTATCAAAGGTTATTAAAAATTACTCCACAAATAACTTCAGATCGTTGAAGGACCATCAGCTACAGCCATAACACCACAACTGCAATCGCACATCTGGATAATCTTTCAATATGGCTGGAAAATTGTCACTTTCACACGAAAAATCAAGACATGCAAAGACAGTTAGTCACCTGAATCAACTGTGCAGCTGGCAGTTAGTAACCTAATAATGTACACTAAAAGAAAACCGGTGTTGAAAAAATATGATATTTACCCACATTCCCGAAAGTGCACAGTGCACTTTTCTATCTGACCAAACTGTGCAAATATTTCCTTCAGTCGCTCAGCTGTCAAAGTTGGCGGAATTCCTCCAATGTATAGAATTCTCCTCTGCTGCTGAAAAGTTCAAACACAAAAGGAAATGACTTCACTCAAAACCAAGACTAGATATTAAAAGACACCAACTGGGTTAAATCCTTCCATCAGACAGTTACTGTGCACATCCATTATGCATAGACTTTTAGCGCCATTGATTTGATGCCTACTCATCAGATAGTGTCAGTGTTACAAATTCAGTTTGGAAACTACTCGATCGCATCTTTATTTGCATCAGCTGTCAGAGATAAATTATGTATTAGTATGTGTTAACACTGCATGGTGGCACCCTTCCTATAACATGTGCTGATTCCATGTGAACTTGGGTACAACATGGTCATGGCCAAGGATCCCAAATTTACCTATGCATACATATGCGATCTTGGGAAGGAAAACTCACATACTGCCGAAATTGTGATGCCTGTCCTGGCAGAAGTGCTGACTTGTTTTCTCATTGTTTTCCTAGCTGATTTTGAGTCAAAAGCTTGCAAAGTAAACCAAGATCGCCACTATAAAGCTCCAACATCTTATTCCTGTAAGACTTTCGCTGGTACACAACTCTCAAATCTAAGGTACGTAACAGATTTGTATTCTACCATTTGCATAACTGCATCACCAAAGTAATTTAAGTCTCTAAGGATGAAAGCTAAACCTAAAACACCAGACAAATGCAATGTAATAAAATTTAATTTTCTTTAGAGATGTAAGTAAACAATTCTGGGGAAAAGGAAGGCCTACTCAGTGCAGGAGAAGCCGGATGCAATCGAAAGACATATAAACAGCCAAAGTCAGACAAAAGTTATGAGATCTTGGCATTCATGAAGCAAACATTTCTGTATTATGTATTGTTTCTTTTAAATACAAGCCAATTTTTAAGGTGTTGTTTATAAACTTCATTGATGTAAAATAATTATGTCACATAAATTTATGTATGGCATTCCATATGTGCAGCCAGAAGTTCATGGCATCTTTAAGCAGAAAATCAAAACAGAGATCACAAAGCATTTAAATGAATTTATTAAATTGCTTCCACTTCAAGACACAATTTTTAATTAAACACAATTTTATCAGATCTGGTAGCCTCCAATCAAAAAAACAATAAATAATTTTCTGGTAACCTTTACAAGTCCAGTGATGCCCGTGGTGAGTAGCTTTAAGACTTGTATATCACGACATTACCGTGTTCCAATGCTATCACAAGCCTAATCATCATCATCATCATCATCCATCATCATCATCCACCATCATCATCCATCATTTATCGCCCATCATCTCCCATCATAATCCATCATCATCATTATCATCAATCATCATCATCATCATCATCATCATCTTTGAAGTGTTGCCATTTCCACAATTCTCTGACAACCATCACGGTCCCGGGCTTGCCTCCAGGCTGTATGCAGCCCAAGGTTCAGCGGCTGAAGATCCGCCCAACACAATCTGCAAATACACAGCTACACAAACATGTACTGAAATTTTGGTCACAGATAACCATTTCAGTTTAAAACGACCCTCGCCATAATGCGGTACTTGACATGGAGCCTGTAGTGAAAATTTGGAAAACAATGAGGATATATGTTTTTTGCATATTGTAGATCTTATTATGTTGGATAATTTAGCTTATGTGTTTGTGTAATTAATTTGCATGGAACACTGGGGAACAGTTAGGCGAGGCCATCAATAATGCGAGGCGGATAGCACGAGGTAAACGAGAGAGAGAGAGAGAGAAACACAGAGAGAGACAGAGAATGGCTTGGTCAAAGAATTAACTTCCCGTTTACTGTTTTCATTTACATGCACTCTGACCTCTTTCTGCATATTTTGATTCAATTCCAGTTGAAGGTTTTGTGAATCTGCATCCAGACTTTGTCTGTCATGTATTGAAATCCTGTGTTAAACAGAAAAAATCAGTGTTAAAACATAGAATATGAGGCCAAATACCATACATTTTACACTCCAGTGTGTTTTATCCTGTAAATGCATCCATCGTGCAACTCAGCACTGACTCAAAATTTTACCACCATGATTAGACTGATCCGCTTATTCAATCCAAAACTTTATAGGTCTATGTAAACATCCTTAACTGTGAAATTGCTGACGAATGATAACAATAAAGAGAAAACATTTTAAGTCACAAAAGAAACTTAAACATGTTATGAAATCGTGCAAAAATAAAGAAACAACCAGCATTAAAGTCACACAGCAACATAGTGAGACTTTCAGTGACAGTTTAGTCAAACTGTTACCTACCCAGCATCTGCTGCATTTATCTTATCAAGTGTTGTGAGGGAAGATGTGTGGTCTTGGTTTACTGTTCGAGCTGAATATCTACGTCTTGGACTGGCTACTGATCGCAGTCTTGACCTCGATCGAAATCTTGGCCTCGAGTGCGCATAGCTTGGTCTTGACCCATGTCCTCGGCCTGACCGTGGGCTTCCATCATCATCATAAGGACCACCACCCTCAAACTTCAGGCAGATTTCAGAGTCCTCATCATAACGCGTGCTGTTCGTGAAGCAGCTCTGGTAAGAGGGAACTTTGTCAAAGATTTGGTTGTTGCTGTCTGGTGAAGGATCTCGATCTCGACTCGGAAGTTCAGAGTTCAATATCAATTTAAAGCAAGACCGTGAGCTTCTTATCAATCCAGTTGGAGTCCGATTTGGACGAGAGAAAACTGTATAGTAACTCGGAAGACGATCGTAAAGCGTCTCCTCCTCAGTTGGTTTCACTCGACCCCGTCCTTGCCGGCGTCGAGGCCCATCTCTTCGTGTGGTAGAACCACGGCCTCTGCAGTAGGGAGTGTCATAGTTTGGGGATGAAGAACTGTCAGAGTATCTATCCTCCAGTGGAAAATCATCATCCCAATCGCTCGAAGTCTCTGAATCATCCTTCCTGAAGGACGTTTCACCTGCAGAGGAGCCAGGAACAGCTGCTATGGAGTTTTCAGTGTTAAATTCAGTCTGAATATCGCTCCTGGAAGTCTCTGAATCATCATTCCTGAAGTATGTTTCACCTGCAGAGGTGTCAGCAACTGCTGCTGTGGAGTTTTCAGTATTAAATTCAGTCTGGGTGTCATCCCTGTCCAGTGACATTGGAGACCATAGTCCAAATTCTACACTGACTGAAGCAGTGGAAGACTTGGCTGCAGAATTTGAATTTTTAGCCAACCCCAGAGAATTCTCATCAAAATAAAATTCCTCACTTTCAGTTCTGTTCACAGAAGATTTGGCTTCTAACTCTCCACAGTCTGTGGTCTTTGGTTCTGCTGGGTTTTCTGAACACAACAGAATGTCTCCAGATACGGCAAATTCAGTTGTTTCATCCAAGGATGACTCCTGACACGTTCTGTTTCTGTGTTCTTCTGCTGTCATGTTCTGAGTAATGCTAGACATATTTAAAGCTGTGGCACAACATTCTTTGACATCTGGAAGGCTAGAAGAATGAGAAAATGGAATGCTGGCTTCTGGAATTCCTTCTCTGTCGGCCGAAATATCACTATGTGTCAAGAAGATGCAATCAACTGATGATGACAAAACAGTCTCAGCTAAACAAGTAACACAAAAGAAATGAAATAGATTAGAAAATGCTAAATTAAGCTAAGGCGATGGACCTTTAACAGATGCTACACAATATCAACTGCATTGCTATATTCTACATACTACACAAACCAAGCATAGAAATTTAGCATAAGGTGGGAAAACTTTCCAAATTCATTGTAATTTTCTGTACAATGAATCTATCTCCCAATAAATAATGATCCTGGAACTGATTAATTAACTGGCCTGGTTGACTGAATCACAGCAAACTCAAGAACTCTTGGCATGTTATCATCAAAAACATATTGTGGAGCCAAGCAACTCTTAAAAGTTATTGAATTTTGTTGTCATGTTAGCTTTCAGTCGACTCTTGCCTTTCAATACTAAGAAACTGACAAGGCTAACATAAAACATTTAGGCTAAAATAAAACATTTAGGGTGTCCTAAGGAGTCATACTCTGTATTTTGTATGGCCTCACTGCTAACATCAACATCATCACCATTATGATCACCATCACCATCACCACTAACATCACCACCACCATCATCATCATACCACCACCACTGTTATCAAAACCAACATCAATGGTATCATCAACATCATCAACTGCGACTTGAGCTCCTTTCTCTCCCCCTCTCAGTATTCCACAGGAAACTGAAGACTGTACTGTTCAACAGTGATTTTACTTTTTTGGGTCAGAAGCACCTCTGTTGAGTTTATCCTCTAAGAGGCGCTTTATAAATCTCAAATTACAATTACCATTACAATTTCAATTGCAATATATTTTACAAGTAGCTATTATGACCATTACTAATTGTTATTATTTTGTATATAATAATTACTTAATCTCCTAAATTCACTTCAGCCATACTCGGGGAGCTGAGCCACACTGACTCATCCATAAACACCATACAGAGTTGCCTTTGTAGTACACAAGTCACACTGCAGTTCCTTAACGAGTCATTCTCTTTTCTTCAGTATGCCACAATGCTCTGTATATTTCAGTTTCTACAATGCTCTGTATATTTCAGTTTCTCACAATGCTCTGTATATTTCAGTTTCTCACAATGCTCTGTATATTTCAGTTTCTACAATGCTCTGTATATTTCAGTTTCTACAATGCTCTGTATATTTCAGTTTCTACAATGCTCTGTATATTTCAGTTTCTACAATGCTCTGTATATTTCAGTTTCTACAATGCTCTGTATATTTCAGTTTCTACAATGCTCTGTATATTTCAGTTTCTCACATTGCTCTGTATATTTTCAGTTTCTCCTCAGCATGCCACAATACTCCATATATTTCAGTTTGCCTAAATAAGTAAATCATGCAATAATAATACATACCTTCTTCAAACATTTCAAGCAAGCTATCCATATCTCCAGCAATTATTCCTAAAGACAATAATAGAAAACACATTATCATGCCATCAGCAAATGACTATATTTCATTCTATGTCTTTATATTGCCAAAGTTGATATTTAATGAAAAAAGTTGAATATCATATGGCTGTTCACTCTAGAACTTTCTTTTTGTTTGGCAGTTCTTGGAACCACGTGGTTAAACAATTCAGAATTAGTAAACCATCAAGTTTTATCTTCATTTCACACTGCAATTTAAGTATACAACAGTAACACATCTATGACAAGAAAAAGAACTTAAAATTACTAACAAAACACTTTGCAGTCTTTACCACCGGGTCACCTGGAAAGGGAACTCTTTGCCAGACCACATCACTAACTTAGCATCACAAACACAGTGTAAAACACATAAGAAACACTATTCCCTAGATAATTACAAAAAAGATGTTATTTAAATACTGCACATGCACTGCTGTAAACACTCACTCTGCTTCTAAATAAAATATGACTTGTAAAATCAAGAATACTGATGCCTACTTAAAATATAGTATAGTCATTTGGTGAGCCCATAAGCAGAACAGTTTTGTTCTCTTAGGTTCTCTCTTTGACACCAAATATTGTTACTGATGTTTACACTGACTGTTTACATGATGATCAATGAAGGCAACTCCCACATCTCTTAACAACAAAAACAACAATGAAACATTTCCTACTGAATAAAGACCTCAGGTTACACATCTCCTTCAACCTGCTTACCCACTATAACCAGGCTTCTGCTTTCTCTGACCAATCAGAATTCGACCCAGCTTCTCCAGCGGATTAAGGTTTTGATCGCATTTTTACTTGAAGCGACCATTGACTCATGCCTTATGCATCATAATAATGGCATGATACAAGTCTTTAGATCAGATTCTATTAGATTACAATCGTTAAATTTAAAGGAACAAAAAAATATCTAACCATTTTCAAACATTTCGGACTCGGCTTCTCCAACATTGGATGGAATTTTGTCGCCTTCTGCTTGTCTGGCGTTTGCTTTTTCAGAATCCATTGTGACACTTTATGGTGGAAACAATTACGTGACTACTTCCAGTTTATTACTGTTGCAGCATTCTGATTCTGCCTTTATTGCCCTAAAGAACAAAAAAGTTCAGCATAGTATTCAGTAACATCAATCTGAGCAAACAGTGACATAATAACAAGAGGGCAGGATTGGATCTGGCAGGAGGTTTGTGGAGTTTAACTCCGTCCCCAGTGCCAACAGTCAATACAAGCCATGATCAACAACTCCCGAACCTCAGAGTGAAGATCAGTTCCATTAATCACATTCTACTCCAGAGTACACAGTATATAATGACAATAACTCCTGGAGGCTATATCCCAGCTCAAACTATACTTTAAAAGTCAAGTTTCCAATAGAAAGTGTCAAAAGATATTCTCTAAACTTGTTATGACTAGGTCAAAATTCATACAAGAGTGCTGGTTTTAATCCTTCCAGCAACACAAGCAAATCAGAAAGAAGCTTCAAAAGATGTTGTCAACATTATTTTTTATGGTTCAGCTGTGGCAGATGATGCATGGGTATGTGAGTATGTGTGGCTTGAAAGCTTATTCATTGAAGTGTTCAGGCAGGCAAGGGCTCGGGGCTTCAGCACAGTGTGTATACATGTTTGTTTATAGATTTAAAGTTAATCAGTCGAAGTTTGTCCTTTGTAGTGGTGACTGTTGATGGGCGATAGAAGACGTTTATATGAGAAGATTTTTAGAAAAAGAGAAGAATTTATTTGAGAAGATTTTAATACAGACAGAAAAATTCATTTGAGAAGATTTTAATACAAAGAAAAGAGGAAAACAGTGTTAGGTCTGATGTACAGATAGGCCACGTTATCTCACGTGAAACATTATAGGTCACATTTTGGACAGTGATGGGAGTCTAGGGGATTAGGAATGTGCCTTATAGATGTTGGCTGAAATGGCTCTGCCAAGCACCCCACTGGGGAAGCTTCAGAAGCTCCGCAGATCTCTAGTCAGAAAACTTTGGATGCTTCCTGTCTTTGAATTTTTCTGAAATTTCACCTTACATTTTGACCCTTCAGCCATAATGTTAAAATCCAACCCTGCAAGAGGGGTAGAAATTTCTGGCCTTCATACAATACATTAATGATGAGGTCTTTGGTTCTGCAGAGTTTTCTGAACACAACAGAATGCCTCCAGATATGGCAAACTCAGCAGTTTCATCCAAGGATGACCCCTGATATGTTCTGTGGTTGTCTGATGTGAATAAATGCTACTTACAGGCAACAGTCAGTTAATAGAGACATGTACAACAGAAAATACAATATATATATTTGCACAAAAGCTGAGCAATTTCGGAAAATTTTGAAAGTCTAACTTGGGGGGTTGCCTGCTACAAGCGTTAAGCCAAGATCACAAGACACGTGTACAGGAGGTCACACAACACATCAATAGGGGGCTGTCGACACACTACTGGATAGTTATTTCAGCACAGGCTGTTGGTTAAACATCAACTTCCATCAGACGGTCCAAGGGACAGAGGGCAGAGGACAAAGGGATCCTTATACATATACTCTGCTAATCATAGAGTCCCATAGTTCCATTCTGCAATCTGCTGCATCAAAATATCCATCCCTATAGAACACCTGCAAGGAAATACTTGTAATTATGGTTCCTTCGCTCCACTTTGCAGTATGAAAGCACCCCACCCAGCACAGCCCTGAAGACCAATAGGTCTTATTACTATGCGGCCAGGAAGGAAGGGAAGGGTAATGCCTGATGCAAAATAAACGCTGACATGGAGGCTGAAAGTCCAACACGTGTCATCGATTTATACAAGGGTCTCAGACTTCCCCTTTCCAGGGTCAAACAATAAGGGGTAACTTATAAGTGGCACTGACTTGTACATTCATAAGTGTGTATGGTAAATATACTTTAAACCTTGATAACAGCATACTATACAGTGGTACATTAGTGTGGTAAAAAAAATTGTTTAAAGTTGCCTGTTCGAACATGCCTTTACAGTCCATCTATGAAAAAGTAACATGGTGAAAATTTCAACTGAACTGAACCAAATTAGGGGTTGCACAAGTTGATCCTAGATTTCTGGATATAGACTGCTCCAAACTGCCAAAACAGGACACCAGATTGAGTTAGGTGCTTCAGCACACTGCCTTGAAGAACACCCATATCTGTAATGAATTGCCATCCAATGCATCCGGTGAATGACTCGTTGAGTTATGAAGTGAATGCTTCAAGACAGAATTCTGCCAAGAGAGATGATTACTAATTTCAGAATTTCTTTGATTCATCTTTGAGATTCTTGACATCAAGATTTGCCTCAGCAAACACAACTCACTCCTTAAACTTGGCAGTCTCGGTCAAATGTGCTGCCGTCTCAAAGCCATTCTGATGAATCCCAGTCCAACGGTAACTGTCTTAGAAACAATGAAACATGGCAATATCTAAACCAGCAGAGACAGAAATTTCCAGGACAACACCTTTCAGCTACAGCCTCCATCACTTGATGACAACATGCTACATGAAACAGATTCCGGCCAAGTACCCTGTCTATGAAAACAGGTGCACTAGCATGTTGACCGTTACTGCTACTTGCATATAAATCATCAAAAGATTTACAAAGCTGTTTTTAGCTCAACCAATCGTGTCAAACCAGAAGATTAAAATCACCACCAATCAAAGAAGAGAACAAGTGGGATCGTTTACTCTGAATTCTGAATTAACAACTGGAAAATACAATATAAGATGCAGTTTGCAGCAACACCAACTGGTGGTAATTGTGAACTTCTGGTTTACTTCTGGTTTGACGTGATTGGTTGAGCTAAAAATAGCTTCATCAATCTTTTGACAATTTAGACGCAAGTGTTACTGCTGGCTGTCATGTCAAAGTACATACCTTTGACCTTCTTCTGCAGACTGCAGTCATCAGTGCATCAGAACACAGCATTGGCCTGAGCTTCTCCAGTACCAGAGTTACTTTTGGGACACCAAGTAATTGCTCTACTCTAACAACAGAGAGTCGATTCATTTCGTACCCTTATCAGTACTAACGAATTCCAATTCTACAGTGATGGATAGAGCTTCCATCCCTGTTCAATCTCTTACGGTGTGCTACTTGGACTCTGTCTTACAGGTTCTAATTTCCATTTTCTGTTTTATAATAACAGAAAAATTAACCAAGAATGTTTAAGTCAATACCTACACTAGAAATTCAACATTTTCAGCAAGGCAGCTATACCTATACTAGACTTTCCATTTACTAAGTTAATGACCAACGGAATGCTAAAACGACATAGTAATGGGCGAATCTTCGAAGGGCCTGTGCAACCTCTAAATACTCTTCCACTTACATCAAACTGCACCTGATTTATTATTTTATATAGTGGACTTATTTGGCACCTCCCAATAAAAACACTGAAAGTTTATTGCCTCCCAAACACGCGTGGACTACCTTAGAGGAAAACGAAATATTGTAGGGCAGATGATTGAAACTTCTGCCAAGCGTAGACACGAATACCCAAAATGTGATTTGAACCTGGTGAAGCCATAATGCTGAAAATCATTTCTTTGCTGCTCATCAACGCCACTCTCTTCGTATTTACTTATTAATGATTTTATAACCTTTAACAACGAAAGCGCTACTATTTAAATCTTCCAATTATCGCTCAAACCTTCGACGCGAACATTTCGCAAAAACCGTGTCAAAAGCTTACAGATAGATTACATAATAAAAACAGTTCCACTCGGAGAATGAATCTACCTTTAAAAATATTTGAAAAAATAAATTTATGTATAACAGGTCCAATTAAAACACCTTACATATGTTGGCATACATAAACACTCTTACCTTAAAGGGCGTGTTCCTATTTTTACCAGATTGCTTATGGCGTTAAAGACTACTCCGAACTAAGAACTTAGCTAAACTCTAAGCCTTGTAACGCCACTTTTCTGCGTTAAACTGCTGGAATTGCTGTGAACTTCAGCGCTGGGCCATTTGGTGCACAGACTTGCTAATAAATAATTAGACTAAAGTCGCCGGTTAAATCTTTTACCTAGTGTATAATTAGACTAAATTCGCCGTTTGTAAACGTCTATATTTTCCTAATCAAGGACCTTAGACGACACTCCTTTCGCTGTCATCATCTGTTATTGCAACTCTCAGTCTCATTAAGATTTAGTTTAAACTCAAAACTTCAAAACTTCCAATCCTGCTTCCACCATATAATCTCCTCAGTTAGACACAGTCACATTCGTTTGGTAAACATTGCCTGTCTGGCCCGCATTGTGCCACTGCTGTGACCTGTGAACTGGTAGCTAATGTGGGGCCACCTAACGTGACTATCAAAAGTCTGTCTGTCTCCTCACAGACACAACCACACCCTGACGCATACTCTCTCACTGGCCCTTCATGTGATGTGCAGCCCAAACCATGTCGTTCCAAAATCTGTTTGATTATTCTGGGTCATGTGGTTCAGAGAATACGGGACAGCCTCTTCCATTATGTGGATCTACGAACACCCCATCGCATTGCCTTTATCGATGGAGTGTTTAGCTGTAAGTCTGGATCTGCCCCGCATAATAGGAATGTTCAATCCCCAAAGTCAAAAGTCCAGTTAGTTGCCCACTCTTAAAATTTACTGAAAAGTTCAGGCTGGGGCTTTTAACTTCTCTGGCAACCCCAGTCGTTTATGCAAAAATTACGTTATGAAAGTCAAAATTTTAATATAAATTTTTATAAGATAGGCCTGCTCTCTTAAACAATTAGTGGCCCGAGCTTCTGTAGCGAGCTTAAGTCGCCAACTGTCAACCACCCCTTTTTACACGAAAAGTTTATGGAGGGTCCGTAGTAGCCTGCGAGCTGGCCACTTACTCATCTCCCCTTCAAAATTCAAGTGTTTGTTGGAAATTTTTAATGACAAGCTTTCATTTATAACAATACTGGAGGCCGGCACTTTGCCCCGGACTCTGATAAAGAGCTACTAACTAGGTTAAAGTCGTCAACATCGAAAGGTTCATACCTTCAGGTTCATGCCGGCAGTTCCCCGTAGTTTGCTCTTTAAAAGTAAAAGCTGAAAATAAATTTAATTTTTCAATCGATGCAGTCTAAAACCTTTTGCGGCTGAGGACTCACCCAGACGTCGTTGGGTTCCTGACCAAGTTAAAGTTAACCCCATCACTCTGTATCAAAACGTTCAGATTGGGTGTTCTCGGTTTTAACCTTCTTTACTTTTAAAGGGCAAACTATGGGTAGCTAAACGGCAGTCGGAGGTTCCTTAGCGCATCTTTTGAAAATTTCGATTGAAATTTTGAATTTTTAAAGTCATTATTTTGTGCAAAAACAATTGCCAGTCTCCAGAGGTTTAAAACTGTCCTTGTGCCAGTCGTTTAACAAATTGGTTTTCAAGCGTTTACGGCAATGAAGCAAATAGGAGCTCATTGGTGTGACTTAATAAAAAATTAAAACTTAAATTGCAAGATAAGATCTCAGAGGCAATGGACAATAAACTGTTCTCTATAGGCGGTTTTTTACTTGTCTAAAGCATTTGACACTGTGAATCATGATATTTTGTTAAACAAACTTCAACATTATGGCATACGAGGAATGTGTTTAAAATGGTTATCTGATTACTTACATAATAGAAGGCAGTGTGTTTCATATAATGGGTACACTTCCTATGAATCTTATCTTACCTGTGGTGTGCCTCAAGGCTCTGTCTTAGGTCCACTACTGTTCTTAATATATGTCAATGATATATCGAATTCTTCCTCATTACTCCATTTTATTTTGTTTGCCGATGACACCAATGTATTCATGTCAGATTGATTGATTGATTGATTGATTGACTCTTTATTGATCCCAAATTCAACATATCAGGTTACACATAAAACATACAATTTGCCAGGATACAAAAGGCAAACCCAGAAGGGACCAGGGTCCCGCTTAAATAGGGTCACCTATTAACATCAGTGACGTAAGATGGCAATCGAAATGTAAACAAAGCAAATTCATTTTGTAAGCAAACTAAATAAGTTATGTACAATCCGTACACAAATGAAACTAAAAATAAAACTATACAGAAGTCCGCTGCATTACACAGTCCTATATAACAAAAAACTCAGAAAAAAAGAAGCAAAAAACTAATAGTTTGTACGAACAATTCAGTTGGCAGTCAAACAGATGTTATTAAATAGTGACGCATCTGCCTTTTGAACAGTTTCAAACTTGACAACATACGAATGCTCATTGGTAAAGCGTTCCAAATTGAAGGGCCAGCACATTTAATATTGAATAATCGAGTGTTAGTGCGAGCAAAACTGGCATAATAATTACCGTGAATCCTAGTAAAATATGAGTGATGATCGATGATATTGAAGTATCCATCAAACTTCGATGGCAATAATTTATGTTGATATTGATACATAAATACAGAGATCTGGAACTTATTAATGGAATTAATTTTTAAAATATTTAGATTGACAAAATAGGGTTCAATATCGTTCACCTGAAAAGTTTTTGTAATAATTCTAAGAACACGGCGCTGCAAAACAGATAAACATTTTATACGCGAAGGGTAATTAGAGGCCCATAAAAGGTTACAGTAGGATAAGTAAGGATAAATCAATGAATAATACAAATTAATTAATATCTGTTGGGGTAGGATATAACGAATGCGTGACAATATACCAGAACATTGAGCAATTTTACTTGATATATGAGATATATGCTCTTTCCACATTAAATGAGAGTCAATATAAACTCCAAGAAATTTACATGAATTCACTTGAGTAATCAGTTGGTTATCGATAAAAATATTAATAGCTGATTTACAAAAAACCTTCCGATGCGATCTAAACAATATAAAATTAGTCTTTTGTAGATTCAAGGATAGCCTATTAGCACGAAACCAGTCAGCAACTGATACAAGTTCGTTATTGACAGACTCAATCAGAGCATCCAACGATTTATTAGATAAAAAAACATTCGTATCGTCGGCAAACAATATAAAATGAAGTGACTTAGATGAGGTATTATTTAGATAAATGAGATATTATTTAGATAAATCTTTTGAACTGCTGGTTAATAAAATTAATGTAGAGTTAAAAACGGTGGCAGCATGGTTCAAAGCAAATAAATTATCACTAAATATTAAGAAAACGAATTTCATATTATTTAGCTCACAGAGGAAAATTATAACTAAACGTAATCTCAGTATAAAAATTGATAATGTAAATATAAATCAGGTGTCATCCACAAAATTTCTAGGAGTTCACACTGACGAACATTTGACTTGGAAAGAACGCATAAATATCATATCTAAAAAATATCAAAAAATATTGGTATTATCTCTCGTATCCGCCACAAGTTACCCCAAAATATATTATTGAACCTATATTACTCCTTAATATATCCATATATATCGTATTGCAACATTGTTTGGGCTTCCACATATCATACTCACCTGTGTAATCTTAGAACCCTACAGAATCGCATCATCAGAATTATATTTGATCTACCCTTCAGAACCAGCACTCGATTGACCTTTAATGGTCAAGGAATATTGCCTTTTGATTGTGCTAACAAGTTGCAAATAGGTTTATTTATGTTTAAACTAAAAAATAATCTATTACCTGTGGACTTCTACCAATACTTTTGTATGAATTCAGATGTGCATGGTCATTATACGCGCTGATCTCATATATATCATAAACATTCTGTTCGCACTACTAATAGACAGTTTAGTCTTATACACCCTTGTGCGAATTAATTGAAACAAGCAATGAATTTAGTAGTTTAGTGTAAAATACTCACATATACATGCACAAAACTCACATATACGTACATTAGTAACGGATATGACCTCCTCTATTTTTAAGCAGCATCTGAACACGGTCTGGCATGGAGTCTACTAGTTTCGAACAGTCACTGTTGATTTTCGGATCCCTGTGCCACACTTGAATCAGCGCCTGAATTAGCTTCTTCATAGTCGTACAGTCTACAGCACGGAGGCGACGTTTGCATATAGCCCACAAATTCTCAATGGGATTTATGTCTGGAGAATTCCCTGGCCAATCAAGTACCTGTATTTGCTGCTCTGTCTTGAATTTCTTCACCACTTTCGATGTGTGACAGGGGGCAAGGTCCTGCTGCATATCCCAGTACCGTCAGGATACCTCGTTTCCAGCACTGGAATAACTCTCTTTCGTAGAACCTCAATATACTGTGGCGAGCGCATCATTCCTTCTATTGGCTGCAGACTTCCGACACCATAATAACTGAAGCATCCCCAAAACATCTTCTTTTGTGGGTGCTTGACAGACTGATTGATGTGACAATCACAAAGCTTCTCTCCCTGTGACCTTCGAACATGCTGACTTCGCTGGCCCTGTACAAGGAAATGGCTTTCGTCGGTGAAGAGGACTTTTCTCCACTGGTCTTTCGTCCATTCTTTGTACTTTTTTGCCCATTTATGCCCCTTTTTTTTCATTGTTGTGGTTAAAAGCTGTTTCTTGACAGGTTTTCTGGCTTTTCGTCCGACTGCAATAAGGCGCCTGCGAACTGTAGAGGAACTGATTTCGATTCCTTTCTCCTTCAAATCCGTTTTCAATGCGTCACTCGTCTTGCGGGGATCCTTTTCGCTTTGTCGAAGCAAGTAAGCGTCATCTCTAAGAGTTGTTTTCTTCTTAAGGCCACACTTTCCTTTACGTTTAGGAGAAACCGATCCGGTTTCCTGCTTCAACTTGATGACACGGCTGACAGTTGCTAAACTCACACCAACCACTGAAGCATTCTCTCGATACGTCTTAGCTGTGTGTTCGTGCAGAGTGACGATCTTCGTACGCTTCCAAGGTGTCACATCCATCTCGCACGGCGGTCGAATCACATCTGGTCAGGTTTCTAAAATCTGATGCAATACTGTCGCTGCTGACGTAATGATTGCATCAGCCAACAAAATAAATGACCTGATTTTTCGTGTTTGTTTTGAGTACTCGATTACGAGTAACATAGAAAACATGCTTTGTTTCAATTAATTCGCACAAGGGTGTAATTTGTGGACCGTCATTCTGGAATCCTCTGCCAACTGTTCTTACTAGCTTGCAAACTTTATACCAGTTTAAAACAAGTCTAAAATCTCATATACACAATGCACTTAGTTAAGTGTTTGTTGTTTTTGATGCTTAGTTAAGTTTTTTGTTTATGTTTATGCAATGACATTGATTATATTAATTACTTTATATTTTAGATTATTAATTGTTTTACTCGGTATTATGCTGTCACCTATTTGTAATCCATGATGTAAATAGGTGACCTTCGTAGCGGAACTGTTTGTTCCTTTTAGGTCAGCCCATTGGCACCACTGTATGTGACAGACTATGATTGTAGGCCTATTTCTTAATTATTTTGGTTGTCAATAAAAAAAATCTCTCTTTCTCTCTCTCTTTCTCTCTCTCTCTCTCTCTCTTTCTGTCTCTGTCTCTGTCTCCGTCTCCCTCTCTCTCTCTCTCTCTCTCTCTCTCTCTCTCTCTCTCTCTCTCTCTCTCCCTCTCTCTCTCTCCCCCCTCTCTCTCTTCCCCCCCCCCCTCTCTCTCCTCTCTCTCTCTCTCTCTCTCTCTCTCTCTCTCTCTCTCTCTCTCTCTCTCTCTCACTTAATAGGCAACTTTTTCCAAAAGGTTTAACCGACCACAATGAAACTTTTGTGCTAGACTGTGGAAATTCCGACCGTCGAACTGTCACGGATTGGCCAGAATGCTTGTGTGTAGACAGAACTTATAAATAATAATAATTTTATTTCACTTATGTACGGATTATATAGGCTAATAAGTGGGCTAGTTGTTCGGTTCACTTTACTTTGTTTCTTAAATGTTAACAATTTATTGTTTTATTCAATTTAAAAGAAATGAGTTCTTGTTTCTTTGCAACGTCCTTCCCCCACTGTCAAATAATTGTCTCCAGCACGCTCCTCGCTCAAAGGACGTCGGTCGTCGTTTTAAGCCAATAGTCTACGTTTAGGGCACCCTTCGTAAGCAACCCGCAGCCGGCATTAAGGGTTTCTCCACGAACGAACGATCGTCGGCCAAGGTAGGCTATTTCGCACGATACTAAGAAGACAATAAGCGTCGTCCAAACCACACAATAAGATACACACGTAACCAGGGAAGTTGAATAAAACATTCGTGCGCCGGGTGACAGGTACTAAAAGAACGACTCGTGTCTCAGACTAATGGCGGTAGTTTCACAGTTACGAGATGTAATCGTAATCATAAATTCGAGATTCCTACAGCGCCAAAGGAAGGCTATAGTATCGGAAATCCAATTATTCGTAGGCGCGCAGTCAAAACAAAACTGATAGGCAGGTAGGGTCAGATTATGTTCCAGATCAGGACCAAAGAGTGTGGCAGGTAGGCAGACAGTGGAATCAGTACCGTAGACGTAGAATGATGTTGAAGAGAAAGCTCGTAGTAAAGAGGGCATACAAAAAGGAACGACTGTTACCGGTAAATAAACGAACCCTATTCCGAGAAAAGCCCATCCTTAGGACGTTGCCCATCAGGCGACCGCAGAAGTTGCAGAGTCGGATCCAGAGACAGAGCTGTATAGTAATGCCTCTCGTAGGTAAGCACTCCATCCTGAACCTTCCTTGGAAAGAAAGGACACTATGGTCACAGATGGTACGGTTCGGCCATGTTACACCTAGAGTAGAAGGGACAGTGGTGCAGAGGGTTCAGGGCGTAGAACTGGGTTGAAGTGAACCCCGCAAAGCCTTTTACTGCTGTAAGCATGATAAATTAGATCTTATAGCTCCCTAAAATTGTTTGGAGCTTTGTTTACTTGCAATATGCATACTTCTCAGAGGCATTTGCGCATAAAAGATGCCTTCAAAAGTTGACTTTCTATAGAAATTTTAAAGCTAAAAGCTCCAAAATCAGTCGCATACGCAAGAGCGAATTTGTTACTCACGCGGAAACCAAACATTCTAAATTTGCTGCGCCTTTGAAAACCAAAATTGGGTATGCATGTATTAAACTTGGAATCCAAACATGGGATCTGTTGGAGCTCCTAAATGAGGTCTACGTAGAGCTTCAACCCCCAAAGATTTTAGAGTATAATTATCTCATGAAAGCTTGGAAATTGATTTTTAAGATTTCTACCTAGCCTCACTTAGGAGCTCCCACAGACCCCATAGCTCAAACCCCAGATTTCTTGGTCCTTCGCGCTACCTAAACTTCGACTCACCGACAAAAATTCCACATTTCCAACACTGCTTAAAGGACACAGGCTTCTAAACTTGGCGGGGACTGACTTGCAGCCAGCCAATATATTGTAAAATCTTGAAGTTAAACTTTCCCTGTTAGACTTCAGATACTGGATCCGCCTCTATGTAAATACCTACCTACACGTGCATACGCACATACACCCTGCATGCACCTGTATTTTGAGGTATCGAGGACATCAACATTTAGGAATGTATCGCAATTGGGTTTTTTGCATCACGTGAATTCGTGCGTTTCTGTGCTAAATATATCTTATGTACCACGTTACAGATATTTATGAATTTAGAATATAAATAAATGTGCGTTGAATACATTTATGTATCATCACAAGTCATTATTAGGCTCAAAGAGAGGGAGAGGGGAAATGAGATAGCGCTCCCTTTATTTCTTACCTTTTAAAGCCCAATCCCATATGATGCAGCCATGATCATAACAAGGGTTAATGTAGGCCAGATCATGATATTAAAAACCGATGTATATTTGTGTATCTTACGGTGTATTGCTGCAGTACAAGGTTGTGGCGTGGCTTCTGTCTACGTAGTAGGTCATATAAGACTTGGAAACCTATGCGTTTGATTACCAAACGACGAGGACTGAGATATACCTGCAGTAAAGCAGTAAATAGGTAAGTAAAAGCCGGTGACTGATCATTGTGTTTCTTCACATTTTTGCTCTGAAAACGTTAAAATAAATTTACTAATATCAGCCTTTTCTGGCTGATAGGCTTATATTAGCACAATAAGTATGCAAATGCCTATGTAGAGCTAACATTATAGGCCTGGATAATCAATAGGCCTATAGATGTTAGGTGTAGAATGAACTATTTGCAGTTACATAACCAGGACTCCATTATAGCTTGATTGCTTGATTGATTGATTGACTGACTGACTGATTGATTGGTTAAGGGGTAAAATGATTTGTCTGAACGATTGATAGACAGAATAACTGTCCCTTGTATTTATATAATCAAATATGTATAGGAGCCTATATATTCCTTATATTAATTAATTGTACCTAGAGGCCCTAGATCTTGTTGTAAGATTGCGTGAGGTTGCTACCTAAAATGGTCTTGTGAATGGCCGAAGCACGATTGTATTCGAATGTATTATACAGTGTGGTTTCGACTTCCGTAAGCTATCGGTAGATTTTAACGATTTTAATCAGTAGGCCTATTTATGCAAAATAAACGAAACTATAAATCGGTATAAACGTAAGAAAGATCATTTCGAGTCTTTCAGAGTAACTCCGTAATCCGTAACGTAAGATAACCGAAATCTATCTCTTAAAAGCCCATCTGTCCTCTTTACGATCTTCCAAGTAGTCCACTGTCCAGTATTCCACGATGCGAGTGGTCCAACTGTAGGCTGAGCCTCATTCAAGTGTGGCATAAGTACATTGCGCAAAGTCGACGGGTTTCCGAGGACGAGAATCGTAGAGCGAGTCGTGCTACCGAATCGAACTTCACAGATGATCTAATAATAACTCGATATTTTTAATCTAGCATCAATGTTTGATCTGATGCTCACACACAGTGATCACCGAGAGGTGAGACAATTCTTGGCGCACAATTTGTGTAATTTGTACATGTAATTGTAATTTGCAACTTCTATAACGCCGGTGCCTACTGCACAACACATCAGCCGATGACGTACGAAAAATCAAGCCACAGTCAGGTCAATATCCAGAAAGTCAATCAGCTGAAACGGAGATAAGCCGACTAAAAAGGAAGATGAGATGACACAAAAGACTGAGAAAAACGAACAGATACAAGAAGAGAGTTCCAATTGAAAAAGCCCGTTCACCAAGAACAATTCTAGACACTAGAGAAAGGCAATCATTTTACCTGGCTGTATAAAGGTAAGTCTAGGAATGAGGACTGGTCTGAAATATTGTGGTTGGCCAGAGTTTCATGTTTCGTAAACTATAAACCCCAAGTTTAGCTTGTCGTTTGCTGAACAGGAAGCTAATGTAACGATTTAAGTACAGGAGTTATGTGCTCGTATTTGATCATATCAGGTATGACTACGTTATGGCTGAGCGTGTCTTTAGAACGGATATTCTTAGAAAGTCTTCAGAGCGGATATTCTTAGAAGGCTTCAGAGCGGATATCCTTAGAAAGTCTTCAGAGCGGATGTTCTTAGAAGTTCTTCAGAGCGGATATTCTTAGAAGGTCTTCAGAGCGGAGCGAGTCTTCAACTGGTAGGCGGAGGCTCCAAGTGTATATCCTCACAATCTTTTATTCATTCATTGGGTGCTCACTTCGGGTTGATTACTAAAATAAGTAAATTTGTTCAAGAATTTATAGATTCATTAGGTAATTAATGAAATAGTGAATTAAAGGACGAATGAATTAATAACGAACTACTAACGATTAAATGCGTTAATGCAGAAAAGCACGAATATCAACAGAATTGACGAATTTATGAATGTATGAAGATAACGTACGAATTTGAGTGCATTCATGAACATACTACTACAAAACTATCGTTGTTTCTGGTTTCTGCCGCCTCTTCTTGAGACATGGACGCAATTATTTATTAAAATTTTGAATGCACTTTATCGATGAATAAACTTAGTAGATGGAGGAAAGAATGCCTGAATGATGACCGAGTGCTTTAGAGAATTTAGTGCTGTATGTTTATCTAGAGGACTCTAAGAGTGCAACCAGCAAAATGATTGCTTTCGGTCGGGCTGTCCTTGTCGTCATCCTCGTTTTGTCCTGCTCGTGTCCCTGGTTCCTCGGCATCTGTGAGGGACATCCGTTATGCTTGGACTTCGGACCGCCTTTCAAGGCCGTTGGTGGCCTCGACTTCTGCAGCGATTACAAGGATCTCGGCTGCTGCACCAGAGACGACGATCTTCGAATCAGCACCCGTTACCAGCTCGCCCTCAAAAACATAACGAACGCAACCTGCGCAACGTACCTAAAAACGTTGCTCTGCCTCGAATGCTCGCCGTTAGCCGTCCACCTCTATGACGCCGAAACAACATACGTCAAGAAACCAATTCCAGGACTGTGTCCAAGCTTCTGCGGCGACATCTACCGGTCATGTTCCAGTATCGTTGCCTACATCACCAACTCTTCCGTCATCCTCAACGCTTTGAGGTCCGGTGAATCCAGTTTTTGTAACGCCGTTACGTTAACCGACAGGAAATATTGTTATCCAGATGTACTCAGCGACCCGGAGTTCAATCCTAACGTGGCCCGGAACTACTCGACGACAGAGGGGTGTCTGTGCCTGAAGAAGTTTGCTCAGAACCTCCGGAATCCACTGCTTCTGCTGTCCCCAGACGACGGAAGTGGTCGAATCTTTGTTGGCGAACAGCTGGGACTCGTGTCGATCTTCTACAAGAATGGAACGCGGAGGAACGACTTCTTCCTCGACATAACGGACCTTGTCCTCGAATCTTCCAGTCCAGGAGACGAGCGCGGATTCCTCGGCATGGCCTTCCACCCGGACTTCCGCGTCAACCAAAAGATCTACGTCTACTTCTCGATTGGACAAAGCGGAAACTTCCGCAATCGTGTCAGCGAGTTCACGACCTCGAGCGGAAACAGACAGACGATAAACAAGACGTCGGAGAGAGTCCTGCTAGAGATGGATAAGCACTTCAGCAACCATAACGGCGGACAGGTAACAGCTAAAGCTCATCGGTCCTCTCGTGGATTAAACCTGGGCTGAAGGATGATAGGATGAAGGAAATTGAGAAACGCGGAGGCAGCTACAGAGACACGGAGGAAATTGCAGAATGATAGCGGGAAGGGTGAAGAGATGGAGGAAGAGCTAGCAGGAAAGCTACATTAACCATGGGGAAGGGTAGAAAGGATGAACGGATCGAAGGGGGAACGATAGCAGTAGTGATCGTAGCGATGGGTGCCTTCGCAGCCATCGCCACGATCAGCCGTTACTATATCTGGCATCAAGAACGCGAATGCGACCTATTCAATGCAGACACAATTGTCTGATGCTTCCAAACTTACGTCTAAGTTATGTTTAATCGCATTGGTTTTACTCGATCGTCAAAGTGGTGCGCTGTTCATTGCGAGAGGCGCAGCAGAAATGTATTCCACTCTACATCTGTCTTTGTGCCGTTCAAAGGATATCTTTTTATTTTGATCTATCTTGTTTCTTCTTCTGTTCTAGTTGCTTTTCGGAACGGATGGCTATCTGTACATAACGACAGGAGATGGTGGATCAGGTGGTGACCCTTTCAACAACGCACAAAACCTGTAAGCATGAAATACACGGTCCGTCAAAACAAATCGCAGTCAGCTGGATTTTAAGGCACGGTGTAAATGCTGAGTGGACATCACAACAAATTATAACACCATGCACACACTGTCATGACAAACCAGGGTAATTCTGCGTAAATGCCGGTAGTGGCGATAACGTTCATCATCAGGATGATGACGACGACGACAACGAGGATTATCGAAAGGAGAAAGTTGACGACGATGACGACGACATGGAGGGAGATGTTATCGACGACGATAATGCTTATGATGACGAAATTTATTGATTGCGATGATAACGACAAAGATAAGGATGTTGCGATGTGACTGGTGATGTAGGAGTAGTCTGCTTGGCAAAGTGCTTCGGATAGACGTCAATGGGCGTGGCAATGGAACGGCCTACGCCATTCCACCGACGAATCCGTTCGTCTCGACCCCGAGGGGAGCCAGGCCAGAGGTATTCGCTTACGGATGTCGAAACATGTGGCGATGCAGCGTCGACCCAGGAGACCCCGTTACAGGTCAGCTTTCGGTTTAACCAATGGCACTCCCTTTCTGTCTCTGTCTCTGCCCGTCGCTGTCTCTGTCTCTGTTTCTGTCTCTGCCCGTCGCTGTCTCTCTCTCGTGCGTTGGTCCAACCTACTGTTCAAGTATATATTTAGATATTTTCTTTTCTCGCATTTTCCAGGGTATGGTCGTGGAAGGATCTTCTGTGGCGATGTGGGTCAAGCCAAATGGGAGGAGGTTGACATCATCAAGAGCGGCGGGAACTACGGCTGGAACACTCGCGAGGGATTGGAATGCTACAACTCGTTGTGCGGCAGGATTGGTAAGACATGGGCGGGTGGGTTGGATTTGGGTGGTTAGGCTGGTGGGGGTGGGTTGGTTGGTAGGTGGGTTGGGTGGGTGGGTGGGTGGATGTGGGTTGGGTCGGTCGGTGGGTCGGTGGATCGGTGGATTTTGGGTCATTGGGTGAGTGTGTGGGTGGGTGGGTGGATGGGTGTTGGTGGATGGGTGGGTGGATGGATGGATGGATGAATGGATGGATGGATGAACACAGCGTATCATGCTGCCTTACATTGTCGTGGTGTTTGTTTCGTTGCAGGGCCGGAGGAGTTACCCATCTATGCCTATGACCACAGCGTCGGCAACTGCATCATCGGAGGATATGTCTACAGAGGATGCGACAATCCCAACCTCCAAGGACTCTACTTCTTCGCAGACTACGGTTACGGGTATTTGTCACAGTGGATGGATAGACGGACGCACGGACAGGCGGACGGATGGACATACAGACGGACAGACGGATGGATGGACGGATGGGTGGGTGGGTGGGTGGATGGATGGATGGATGGATGGATGGATGGATGGATGGATGGATGGATGGATGGATGGATGGATGGATGGATGGATGGATGGATGGATGGATGGATGGATGGATGGATGGATGGATGGATGGATGGATGGATGGATGGATGGATGGATGGATGGATGGATGGATGGATGGATGGATGGATGGATGGATGGATGGATGGATGGATGGATGGATGGATGGATGGATGGATGGATGGATGGATGGATGGATGGATGGATGGATGGATGGATGGATGGATGGATGGATGGATGGATGGATGGATGGATGGATGGATGGATGGATGGATGGATGGATGGATGGATGGATGGATGGATGGATGGATGGATGGATGGATGGATGGATGGATGGATGGATGGATGGATGGATGGATGGATGGATGGATGGATGGATGGATGGATGGATGGATGGATGGATGGATGGATGGATGGATGGATGGATGGATGGATGGATGGATGGATGGATGGATGGATGGATGGATGGATGGATGGATGGATGGATGGATGGATGGATGGATGGATGGATGGATGGATGGATGGATGGATGGATGGATGGATGGATGGATGGATGGATGGATGGATGGATGGATGGATGGATGGATGGATGGATGGATGGATGGATGGATGGATGGATGGATGGATGGATGGATGGATGGATGGATGGATGGATGGATGGATGGATGGATGGATGGATGGATGGATGGATGGATGGATGGATGGATGGATGGATGGATGGATGGATGGATGGATGGATGGATGGATGGATGGATGGATGGATGGATGGATGGATGGATGGATGGATGGATGGATGGATTCAGACATGGACTGCAACTCGACAAAGAAGAATCTGATTGAAAATCACTCAGGTATAGCCATTCTTCGAGAGATTGAGGTTCCACCCTACTACTTGTCTTGAAAAACGTAGAATAATGCTCAAATTCAAATTAATTCGTGTAAGGCCATGGTACGCCCTGTTGTGACCTTTAACCCCATTAATTATTCACGCATTGAATAGACTATTTGTAATCCCAGTACTGTTCATGAACCAAACCCAATAAATCCACAAATAGGTCGGGTCTTTTGTAAATGCAAAGACTGTCCACGAAGTGTAGCGAATAGAAATTATTCTGAACCGAAAAGCTCTCACATCTGAGCCCTTTCAGTTCCCCACTGTCTCCAGTAATAATGTTGGTTTTAGAAAGCTGTTCCGTCTAAAGGAAACTCCTTCAGCGCAGTGGGAAAACAAGGAGCTCTTCACTTGCGGAAGAGAAGTATGCTTCAACGATCTGACGCCCGAGTTCGAAAGAAATATTTTGTCTTTCGGCGAGGACTTTGAGGGTAAAGTTTTGATTATGATAATTGCGATTCGTAGCATTTGGCGCTTCGATGGAGTCATTATAATTATTAAAACTGGTCGGACTATATGTCTATGTCATTGTGCTCTTAGACAGTAAGTCTAAGTAAAGTCTTCTACAAGAATATTATTTAAAAAATTTATGGACATAATAAAAATAGATTAATAATAGACTTCCATAATATGGCCAATATTAGTGAAATATAATATTATGTCTATTATTAAATGCTTGTTTTATAGTAATATGTTCCAAAAGTATTGGGACATATGATTGTCTTTTATTTATGTCTAGCAGTATCAGACAATACTGCAGTAGGTCTATACAATCAAAATGAAAGATTTGTCCAATGGAAAACGTAAATAAATCCATTCCGACTGTTGTCGTAATTTGCGTCTGATTCTACACACGGTTTAAGAAGATTCGTGTCCTAGAAGTGTTTATATTTATTATTATTTATTAGTAATTTCGTATTATTTATTAGTAATTTATTCTACCATAGCATCTTTGGCTATACATAAAGTGCTTCTTGGGCAATATAAACATCTATATACATACTCGATAAAAGTATAGCGTTTGTTAGTCCTACAATAAGCAGTCTTCCGTCGTGTATACTTGTCAGGGGAGCTATACTTTCTGACCACGAGCTATCCCAGCACTGAAAGCTACACGGGAAGCATCTACAAAATAGTCGACCCAAGGAGGCAAGTGTTTTGTTCAGTTGCACATTTCTTACTGATAAACTTACAACACTGCATTTTTATTGCGCCACTTAGACCCCTGGTGGCCAATAGCGCAGTGCGTTGTTATCCGGAAAATCAATACCTTACCAGCGACAGGTTCATGTTGGGGATAACGGACCTAATGTCGGAGAACTGGGCAACTTGCTGTAATTGTTTTCCCATTGCCAACATGCTCATCTTATGCCTCTACTTTGAATACTGAGGACGAGTTCAATTTCATGTTTTTTCTGCAACATACGGTTACACTCTGAGTAGACGTGCACAGATTGGCTTAACTTCGGTTTGGTCCTCTTTTTAACCTCCCAGCGCAAAATGGGAGTTTGTAAAGGTGTTTTGCTGTTTGGCTGCTGTGGTCGTGCGTGTGCCTCAGCCGAATGACATAAAGGCCATACTTCTGAGGAGCTTCTATAGAGATATTACCAAACAACCTTTACCTTTTTACATTTACCTTTCGTAATTTATCATGCGCTTAATAGTTTACAGAAAATTGCTATTCCGTCCTGCTCCGTAACGGAGGCTCTTGCAGTTAAGACTCTGAACTTCGTTCTTACGAGTCTCAGTATGTTTTAAGTATCATTCTGTATATGTTGTTAAATGCTTATTGAAGTCGAATTCCGTAGGAACTTTTAATATTTTAGAATACTCTTTTACGTTAGCTTAACGCTTTCCAAACCTTGCTATGCTGGCAGAAATGAGTTGTAAAGTACTCTGCGTTTGTATGGCGCCTGGTGATAAGACTCCGCGGCTGAATAGCAATGAATGATAGAAATGACTGGTAATAACTAGTAATTTATCCGTGTTTTGTTGGATGTAGAAGGGGAGATCCGAGCGAATGTCGAAGAAACTCACTCAATTCAGCAACTACATCAACACTGACACCCACAACGACTACTACAACAACACCCACAACCACTACAACAAAACCCACAACCACTACAACAACACCCACAACCACTACAACAACACCCACAACCACTACAACAACACCCACAACCACTACAACAACACCCACAACCACTACAACAAAACCCACAACCACTACAACAACACCCACAACCACTACAACAACACCCGCAACCACTACAACAACACCCACAACCACTACAACAACACCCACAACCACTACAACAACACCCACAACCACTACAACAAAACCCACAACCACTACAACAACGACTGCAAATAGACCTACAACTACACCCACGACGACTACAGTAACGATGCCCACAACGGCACCTTCAGCGACTACAACTTCGCAAATTAGAACAACTCGAAAAAGGTTGACACCTTCCAATTTGCGGTCTTCGACTTCGTTGGCTTCATCATCAACATCATCGTCGTCGTCTACGTCGTCATCGTCGTCGTTGTCATCGTCATCATCAACTGTGACCACTACGACTACAAGGACTTCCAATGCAGTTCCAACAATCTCATTGTCTACAACTCGGGCTTTAGTCAACACAGGTACGTTTTACAAGTACATTGTCCATCCAATAATGGCGAATATCGCCAGATCAGTTTTACCAAAAATTGAGTGAAAACTTTGGCAATAACAACATCACTGGGGGGTGAAGAAATTTAGAATGGGACCAAATAAACAAAGCAGTATTAAACTTCGCGGAAACAATTGTATAACCTTTTCGTCATCACAAACTTTGCGGAATTTGACGACTTTTTTCCTGTTTATAGTGAAATTTTTTACGACCTCTCCAAGTCACTTCTTTTTTATTATATCTTAATAACCTTTTTTTTAGTTTTTCCAGGATTTTTGCAACCTTTTTAGTTGATGACCAGTTATTTTGGTTTCCACGTTTGATGATGACCGGTTTTAATGTACAAGTTTAATAGGCTACCTTCTCTGTAACCACTTTACATGGTGACCCACTCAGTTGCGTGACCTCCAACTCATGTGAAAATTAAACTTGGAGGAAGATTACTACGCCAGTTTAAAACAATTTTAGGCTCTAACTCGATCGACTTCAACCAATTGATCATTGCTTGAGACTACTACTATCCGTGCTACTATTTTAAAACTATTTTTGATTTTCTGTCTTATAAATTATAATTAGACAACCGTATTAGACCTTTTCAACTGTATAAAGTTTAATATTACAAGTAAACTGTAACCGTAAACGGTTTTCTATAGCGACCGTGCTAATTTTTCAATAAATTTATTGTAATGTTACATTAACTCGCATATATTGAGCGGTGGTGAAGGATCTCACCCGACGAATTCATTGACAAATGAGCAAGGTCGAGGCCATACGGTCGCTATAGGAAAACATGTACTTTTACATTTTACACTTACATAACAGCGACAACGACGTTTCGGCAGTTGTCCATTAACTCGAACTGGTCCTGCGATTTCGAACTGGCCAACGGAAGCGCCTACTGGTGTGGAATAGTTCAAGCCAGCGACGACAATTTTGATTGGACGATTTTCGACAAACCAACGCCGTCCGATCCCACTGGCCCGGACTTTGCCTATAGCGGACGTTGGTATATCTACATCGAGGCGAGCAGTCCACGCATGCCAAACGACACGGCAAAGTGAGTAGTGAAGTCTACTTCCAGACATTCGCCACGCACTAAATTTACTATATTGACTACCATAATGTTTAAATAATTCTGACAATAACAAGGGCATTGCCAAGGCTCTGAGAGTGGGGTTGTTGGCGTTTTGTGGAAGTTTGGGGGAGGATTTACTTTGTGTCGCCGAAGTTTTGATGATCTTTTCAGTCATCGACTCTTAGATAAATTTCCAAATCTTCGAAATTTCTGGTGACTTTTTGCTCGTCACTGTTTCCTTCCAAGCATTCCACCCTCCAACACTGATATCGAACATTCGCCTTAGATTCAGATGTAGGCCCCTACTCCTCGCCTAAGACTCGGATGTACTGATATTGCGCGCGTAACAAGTGCTTTAAATAAATAAAATAACGAATGACTTGGCCTACCTTTCCTCTTTCCTTCCCAGCAGTCCACCCAAGCTTTAGCCCATCCGGAAAAATTAGGCACCAAAGCTTTTTTACAGTTAGGGTCCAAAGTTTGGTGACCTAAAGCACTGAAGCGCTTTTGTGAGTGGGGCATTCTTCTTACCCCCTCTGTCGACGTCTTTTGACAATAAATTTACCTATTTTGCCTACCGCACCTGGATGCGATCCCCGAACGCAGTGGTATATTTTTGGCAGATAAAGAATGCAAAAAAATCGCAAGACAATGAACTATTCTCCGCGAGACCACAAAACATATTTTTCACAAAAGTTATTTCCATATCTCCATTATATAGTTGGAATCATCTCAAACTATAGCTCAGATTTGATATGATCCAGTTATATAATTGGAGATATGGAAACAACTTTCGAGGAAAATACAGTGTTCTGGAAAGGAGTCATCGGTCTTGATCTGAAGACCGACACTGACAAGGAGATAATGCAAAAGGAACGCGCGCTTTAGCATCAGCACGCAGTAGGAGATATTTCTACTTTATAATAATGAATTACTATCTAAGCATAAACAAAAGACTTAAATTGTTTCTTGATCTCATTCACTTAGGATCTATATTCCATCCCCTACGCTTCCCGGAAACTACTGTCTTGCTTTTCACTACCATATGTTCGGCTTTCACATCCGGGAGCTTCAAGTCTTTCGCGAGACCATGGGCAACGATAAACAGGAAACAATATGGCGAAAAACAAAGCAACAAGGAAATGTCTGGCTGTTCGCTCAGCTCACAGTCAACATCAGCAGTAACCAGAAGGTTAGACAGACGTACGCAGCAACTGTGTACAAACTCTTTACAACCTAAATACGCCGACTAAAATCGCGCACCAGTAGCACTTCCTGCATAATTCTTAAAATTGACACGTGTTGATATTAGACTGATATGTTCTGGTGTGCAAGTTTATTATTAATATTACTATTTAAATTGTTCTAAGCAAAGTATAAAATTATTATTGTTGTTGTAATTGTAATCGCAAACTTATATAGCGCCACTTAAGAAAACTTCTCAGAGGCGCTTCAGAACTGACAACACGAAAGAACGATCGAACAGAATGGGAAGAACGCAAAGAGAGGCCAAGAAGCTCATCTCACAGGTTGCAAGGAAATTTATTCCAGAATAATGTGGTGGCAGCAACAAAACTTCTATGCTGGACCGCGAAAGTTCGGGTTGGCCGGATAACTAGGTCACCTTGCGCGCAGCAGAGCGAAAAAATCTGAAGAAAATGGAAGAGGTCGAGTCGCATAGCTCCTTTAGCTAAAATGGTGCACAGCTTGCAAGACAATTACGCCTAATCAATAAGATCTTAATTACAATGCGTTTTTGCATTGGCAACCAATGCAGTTCTTCCCATAATTATCAATAATAATAATTACTAGTGTTATTTCTTTTCTTCTACCCTAAGATAGTGTGCACCCAAAGTCTGTGTAAAATCAATCCGGAGAGACAATAATATCGATTGACAAAATAGGCCTATTATGCAGCTGTCATTGTTAAGTTTCGACCCCTTCCGATATGTAATCATGGAATGTAATGTCACTGGACATAATATATAACGCCCTTTATGATTCTCCTCAAAAGTGTAAAGGTACATCATTATTATCAGCAGCTGCAGCATCTTTGTTTCTCAGCTAGGTGACGCATTATAAGATGCGCACATCTGCACTCATCGACGCCTATGACCCATTCGTGTATATGAATTCTAAAGCTGAAGATTGATTGGGTTTCGCATATTTGAATCGGATTTTGTGGTGATTGCTGTTGTTTAGCCATCATTTTTGCATGTATGCTGTCGTCGTTAATGTTGTTGCTGTCGTTGTTGTTTTAGATTGGTTTCATCGGTGTACGTGGTGACGAGTATTCGGGTGACATTGGGTTGGATGCGCTGTCTCTCGTCTCTAACGCTTGCCCTTGATACTCAAAGAAACCCTAGCACCTCCGCTAATATCCGTCTTTCAGAGTACCATCGGAGCCACGAAAATTACCTCTATTCACCAATTTTACCATATGATGAATGGCTGGCTAATTACTTTTCCAACAACAACAATAATAATAAATATGTGACAGTGCCTGAGAAAACTCTCACAAAGTCAGGGAAGTTAATTTACAAGTTCAGACGGCAAGTAGGCATAAAATAGATCAAACTGAGTTCTTTGCTTATTTATATTCCTTGCTGTGTTAGTTAGCTATCATACTGTTAGATCTTATTTAAATTTTCTCTGTTTAAATATGTTAACTTTCAACTTTATTATGGTGCTCTGCAACGAAATTTAATTTAATCTATCCCTTGATGCCCTAATTTAAAGTCGCGTGCATCAAATATTTATCTTAACCAGTTTTTAATGGAGACTTCATTGATGTCAGCCTCAGAGGCGTTTAAATACGATCCAATTTACAGTACTCTTAAATCTTCATGAACTATTTGCTCAACGACTTACAGTAGGACGGGTCGTTGTTATTGTATGCTAAACTTTAACTAGCGATTTCTCAACATTAGTCGCAAAGAGATCTACATCTTTAAAATATTGTAACTTTTTTAATATTTCTGATAGAAACATGAGATTTTCACCTAATTATTCAGCAATTCCAGCCCAATCTACTGCATATCAAACCCAGTTTTGATTTTCGACTTTCTGAGGTTTTCCTCAAGCTCATAATCTAAAAGGTAAGAAACGAAAAATGATTGCGGCACGAGAGTATGTACATCACGTGTTGATATTCTGGGTATCTTCAAGAAAATCGATAGGCTCCTAATTTGTTGTCGTGACGCAGTCACGTGAAATTTACAGTGAAATTTACAGCTAATTGGTGCAGTGATTTCACGGATCGACTCATTAAATTGTTCTCATAACTTAATTACTCTCGTAATATTTAAAGCCGATTGGTTCAGAGGCTGCTGACTTACATGAGGGGGAGCAGTGGCGGATCTAAGTGGGGGCCAATCCGGCCATGGCCCCGGGCGATAATCACTACGTGATCTTTCATGAAGAAAGTAAAATGATGTGTAAACCGCCGCTTATATCCCCATTATCCGTGTCATTCGCAATCCTATTTCATCCTGTGTCGCTGACCTCACCCGCCTGGGCCACTACATGCTCATCAACTTCTTCGGCAATCGGGGCTTTGACTTCATGTCCTGCTGATGCTTTTCCAACAGTTCACACCATGTTGAAGATATTGGCCACACTTCCAGTGTGTAGTGCTGAAGCTGGAAGAACTTTCACGAAAGTTGAGCAAATGTTAACTGCAAAAGTTATAGATTTTTCGGCGTCTGAAATTTACGAAATGTAAAAATAATCTCTTATCTGTAGAAAAATGGCACAAGCAACTGTCATTGCACTTTACCGCATAAAGACGCTTGCCGTTTTTGTTTAAAAAAACCACAGAATGAACTCTATATATATAGAGCCATTAATTTTAATAGGTATATTAATTAATTATTTATATATATTAATATAACATATATTAAAATTAATAGCTATGTAAATGCACTCGGCTTGAAAGGGGCTTTGCACCTCTAACCCCTGACCATCGGCTTTCCCCTAGACCCCACTGGAGCTTGGCCCCAGACGCCCATTTGGTCTCCATAAACCTTCTGGATCCGCGACTGAGGGGGAGAAGATTCATCTCCTTTCTTGAGGGCCTGTTGACATTAACGCTTAGCTGTATTACCGTGGCAGTCTGTGTGTGATACGGGGTCTACGATATTTCAGTGTGGCACACCTAATTCGTAAGCCATAGGTTTAGGCCATTGTATATCATGGAGATTGGAGTCAGCACAGAGGGCAGGGTTCAGATGAACCGTGCTGCCACTGGGTAGGTCCTCAGAGATCCTTATGGCATGCACTTTAGACCCTAAAGATTTCAACTTTGTTGTGCAGAAATGATGTTGTAACCTTGAGTTCACAAGTACTCTTAACAAGCCACTTATAACTGGCCTAAATTCGTAATAAAGCAAATGCATTTGCATATACAGATGGCCGGAGGGAACCATAGATCTGAAAGGTTCTCGTAGCTCCTTTAATGTCATAAACTTTTAGCAAGGGGCGGAAGGCCATGGCCTCATTTGTAAAACTGTTATAGCCCTTTTAGTTCGTGCTAGAAGACCTCCGTTTAGCTGCACAAAATAATAATGTGAACTTGAATATCTATTCAAGTTTGGGGCCAGTGGTCAAGGGGGTTCTCCTCGCAAGACTGTGTAAGTTATAAAACCGTCTTGAACCAAGAGATCCTGACTTAGAGGCTTCATTTTAGACGCACACATAATTAAAATATGTTGGCGTTGAGGATACAAGCAGTAGGCCTATACAAAATGGGGGGGGGGGACCCGATAGTACAAGTGGGCTATGGATTTTGATGACACTGTGCTCCTTTATACTAGTATGTACAACATCAGAGCAGAACTCAATTTCTCTAACCTCTCCGCTTTTTATTTTTTATGGCTAACAAGTGACCAACACATATAGCTCTTATAGACCTATATATATATATGTATATATATATATGTATATATATATCTCGGGGCTAAATGCATGCATATACCCGCATGGGTCATGCGTTTACTGGAGCTCTATTTCAACTTAAAACTGAAACATTGCGGCCCAGAAGGAAGTATACCAAGGTAATACGAAGAAGTACGAAGGAAGTACGACTCCAGATCCTTTGTGCCAGTGCCCCATGTGTATACCCGATCTTTGACCCTAAGTCCTTTCTGTCCGCAAGCTTGAGGTTCACATATCTTTTGGCGCCTCCTCGCGTTTTAGTATTTCAAAAAATAAGCATTCCACGAACCACAATTATAAGTTCAGTTTGACTTGGCTATGTCTAGTATGTCTTTACTGATTTTGGTAATATTTAGTTTCCTAGCTAGTAACAAGGTGCAAGTTCAATGTGTCTAGCTAAAAATGAACAATTAAAGTTAAGCTTGAATAAGAATTTTCACCATATTCTAAATAAAGCTCAATATTCTTGCTGCTAAAATATCAGAATTACTCCCATCATCTTCTATACGCCTAAATAATCGCTAGCGACTGGTACATGCCCTCGACTTGGCCTCCCATGGAACCCCCACCTTGGCCCCCATGCTAAAAACCCTGCCCATTGATCATGGAACAGTAGTCTATCGTATATTCAGAGTTTAAAGTTGATGTTGGTTTAACTATATGCATATCACTTACATGCAGTACAAGCTTTGTACTATTGTTTATTTGTAATTATATTCGTAATCGTACATTTATATAGCACCTCTTTACGAAAACTCCTCAGAAGAATTCCGGACCTGATAATACCAGACCACAATCAAACAGAATGGTCTTCAATCGAGGCAGAGGAAGGACAAGAAGCTCCCCATGTCGCAGGTCGCGTGGAAGGCTGTTCCACAGCGAAGGACCAACCATTACTAATTAGCAATAGTTAATGCAAAAAGCGCGTTGCTGAGAAAATACGAATTTGTTTGTGAAATGCAATAAAGAAAGGAGAAGGTCCCGCGAAACCGGTGATAATGAATCCCATCAACATAAGCCACTCAATCGATTGATCGATCAACCAATCGATCATTCGAACAATAAGTTACGCTTTATTTGGGTAACTTTTGACGCTTTTTCTTGTGTATCTACTGTGTTAGAAAGTAACCGGTTTTAAAAGTTATATTCCGAGAGGTGTGATGTGGCTTAGCCAACTGTACCTGAGTATAGCTGGCGTACATCATTCATCTTCCGTTACGCCAATGCATACATATATCCTAAATGTTAAAGTTCGATAAGAACAATATGCCAGAAAATGCACTATATTCTGAGACCTTACCTAGTGCACGGGATACTTTACCTTGCTCGCGGGAAAGTATGACGAGATACTGTGGACGGCGAAAGAGAAACAGGTCGACCCTATAGAGGCTCTTAAGTCAATCGCAGGTTCCTGAGCAAATCAGAGTTTGAAGATTTCGAAGGTTGTTTTCTGTCGGATGGGCTGGAGAAGGGAGGCTGTGACTGAAGTGGAAGAAGGTGGAGAACGGAGAAGGACTGAATTTCCTTCAGTCTTCGTCTTCGCAAGTGTAGATATATTCTTACATGAATAAATATACGCTGGTTTGCTAACAAAAGATATATGTATTTGGTGTTGGTATTGAGCTCATTTGAAGAGTATAATATATTGGCCTACTACGCTGTTGTGTCTACTTGAAGAGTTATCTAAAATTTATACACGGTTTCGAGTGTTTGGATAATTTCTGTCTTAAGACGCGTAGTTGTTATACAAGCAACGGTACAGTTGTCATTAAGATACTATATATATATATATATATATATATATATATATATATATATATATATATATATATATATATATATATATATATGTTGTTTAATGTCGTCATTGAGTTACTAGCATATGCTCCATGTTGCCTTGCTGTGTTATGCAGGATTAAGACAATGTGGTTTAAATATGTATTTAAATATTGAGGTTTTATTTGTATACCCTGCGTGAGACAGTTCGTTACGCGGACGAAAGAACGATTTTAAATCAAGACGTTGTGTTGCTGGTTCTGCCTCTGACAACGAATGCGAGCCTTTTATTCTCTATCATGCAACGATATATATATATATATATCAATCAACGATATATTTATATCGTTGCATGATATATATATCGTTGCATGATATATATATCGTTGCATGAATATACAACGAATATATATATCATGCAACGATATATATATATATCGTGCAACGATATATATATATATCGTTGCACGATATATATATCGTTGCATGATATATATATCGTTGCATGATATATATATATCGTTGCATGATATATATATTCGTTGTCAGAGGCAGAACCAGCAACACAACGTCTTGATTTAAAATCGTTCTTTCTTCCACGTAACGAACTGTCTCACGCAGGGTATACAAATAAAACCTCAATATTTAAATACATATTTAAACCACTTTGTCTTAATCCTGCATAACACAGCAAGGCAACATGGAGCATATGCTAGTAACTCAATGACGACATTAAACAACAGGAAAACGATCCCTCGAACTATCTCTCCATCTCCCTCCGATACGTTTCTTCTCAACATCTTTGTGTGAGTCTGTAAGAGGGTCTCTCGACTTTGTTTTCTCTCCTCTTTGTTTACTTTCGCTCGGACAGGCACGGCAACAATACCACAACTCTCTTTCTACCCATTTCCCACAGACAGGTGTCTGAGCATGTGCTATCTTCAGACACACCCTTTCTCTCTCTCTCCTCTGCTCCTTCAACAGACAGGTCCATGAGCACGTGTTACGAACTGCAGACTGTTGCATGAGCACGTGTCACCTTCAGACACAACCAACCTTCCCTTACACACGTGCCCTCGCAACAATATATATAATATATATATATATATATAATCTATATATATGAACAGTTTGGAAGGTTTCGTGTACTGAGATAGTTGAATAGGCCTATGCTTAACGACAGTTTTGTACAGTTTGTGCAGGTAGATACTTTGGCGTACATTAAATGTTTATACTTGAGGTATTTAAGACATCTATGAACACTTGTCAAAGTTTAATGTTAGTCTGAGAGCATATTTTCTGCTTTGGTTAACAAGCAGAATTTTTGCGAACTAGGTATTCTTCAAGGTCATTATGTGTCTGAATTAGGATGGTGCTCGTGGTACGGGTGGTATTGAAAGAATTGGAGGAATTCTGGATGTGAGGAGAGTGTAGAATCTTAACTATTGACAAATGACACGGAACCATTGCCGAACTTGTCTTCGCCCGTGGTGACTGTGAATATATATATATCAATCTTTATTCACCAAATACGGTAGCACATAAAATGACAAAAGATTATAAACAGGTAACAAATGCACAACGTGAAGATTATACACAAAATTCACCACAAAATTATCTACAGTTGAACATTTCTTTGAAACTGCATATTTTAAATTTCCCAGTCCTAACCCAATTAAGTCCCTTGGGAATGGTTTATTTCGCTGCAGGAGAAGATGAACAGAGCGGAGATAACGCCGGATGCCCGAGTCTTCTACTGCGTCCGTATGACTGTGCTATGCTTTTTCGTTAGGGTTTGTGCTTTGGTGTCTTTCGTGTTTAGGACTTTAATTATGACTCTGTAATTATGACCAAAGAAGAGCCTTCTTAAACAGACATGGTAAAAAAACCACTGAAACTAGAAGCTCGTTTTTGTTGTTCATTATTTAGAAACGAATTCGCGACACAACAATTATGACCGAAAAGCTGAAAAAGTCACCCATGGCAGATTCTCGCACAAGCGTTCACCCAACCAGTGGATTTCTATCCAGGATTGACAGTTGGAAGGATTGTTGAGTTTATGGTCAGTGTTTTGAGGATGGGATTGATGACAGCCAAATAAAGCGTTCACAGCACCAGGCTACGCGTACCGACTGACACTGTCTGGGCAGAAAAAAACACTTATCTATTGCTTTCCAAAGCAATCCATGCTTATCTTATATCAGATCTTTCATTTGCTTCAAAGACATAGCAGTAATTCTAAAGAAAAGATAACATTTGATAAAATCAAATAAATAACACACCTCGCTTTTACTGCATTTGCGTCATCAAGATGAAAACCGTTGGAAAACGACGACAGTTTGTAATGATATTTTATAATATAAATCAATTCACTTTGAAATTAATAAGTGATCAAAGAACTTTAGTGCTGACAATTTGTGCCTCGAACAAATTTCGAAACAACATATGTATGAATGAGGACAGATGGACAGAAACCGGAAAACTGGTGTGTATGGTTCGAGGTAATAGTGAATAATAGTGATTGAAGGAGAGAAAAGGGGGAAAATAAACAGAAAAAGCTCAGCATGGACTTTCAGTTCAATCGAAAGCATTCACTGTTTTAGGCATTGAATCAACGCAACTGCCGATATGCAGATGGACTTGGACTTCTTGACAAATCCTTCAACCGTTTCCGTTATTTCGCTTGAATCCAGATGTATCTGGCCTCATCACGTTTACACCTTCCTATGTCTTCATTGTCATTTGTAACATGACTACATAGAGAGATGTAAAGATATAGCGGCCTTTTCTTTTGATCTTCTGATATATGGATGTCAGCCGGCTTCTCGAGAACTCTACGATGTTGTCCTACAAACAAACCATAACGCTGGCCTAGTAGTTCGCCCTTGTGCGGCTGTAAAGCTTGCCCCTCACTTTCTGTGTTCATAACAAACAGACGAAATCGTGCGCATTAATTTACTGAAGGTCGTCACGCGTTCTCCACTGACAAGGCTCGAACCCAAGGCAACTAAACCACTCGGTCAAAAAGAAACGCATAGAGAAAAAGTTGAACAAATGAGAATAAGAAATAAAAAGAGAGAGAACGAAAGAAGGGATATCAAATAGCTATTAAAACCAACATATCTAAATAGACAATCACGATGGACTTTAGTTTCAATGGTGATCTTTATCCAGATCAGTATCACTTGAATGTGATTATTATTACACACGAAACGCAATGCGCTTTAGAGGGGTTCAATAGGCGCTATATAAGCATCGTCATAAAGACATACATACATATATACATACATCGATTGCGTACGTATATTACATATCATACACGAGTCAGTTTCTGGCAAAGAGCAACTTTTCTCAAATATAATCCGGACTTATTCATGTTCAAACTAATCGCGCTCTTAAAAACCAGTGAGCCAATGAATTCATGCATGCACTCTTTTTATCTTGCAGATTTTACGAAGGCTTACTGCTGTTATTTCTCAAACAGTGGCTAAGTGACCACAGCGATATGTCACCTCTGTTTCTCACCTATTCCACGGTGCTTTCTTTCAAGTATGCACTGAATCGAATCCTTCCCAACAAAATAGAAGATAGCATTTGTTACAGATGTAGAAATAACAACTGTTTGTAGGGATGCGCAATAATCGAGTGGTTAGCGTCCTGGATCTTCAACCTTCCGCAAGGGCAGGAATTTGTTTCGAGATTTTGGCTTCAATTGCGCCGCCTATAGCCAACTGAGCTAAAATGAGAACACTGACAGTAAACTGTCAGTGGGAAGATCAGACGGCGAAGGAGATGGATGGCCATCCGCTCTCATATGCCAAGGCTAAGAAAAAAATGAAGTCACTAGCAACTCACATGAATGGCTGCGCCTCTGGCTATAGCTTAAGGAACTGACCTTCTCCTGTAGCAGAGCAAGTCTGATTTGAATTATTTTCAGCATTGGCTACACAAATAAAGATTTCAGGAATGTCCGCTAATATTTGAATATCTCTGTTATTCTTAAAGTTTGAGCTATCACCGGAATTTATTTATTTTGCTGAACATGTATAAACTGTTGCTTTATGTCTTTGATGCGTTTATCGACTATTGTGAAATTATAGCAAACGTTGATGCATAGGTATGAAAATATGCATGGCGTTGCGAGAAATAATGCTTTAAATGTAAAAAATCATCTCAGTTATCAATCACCACTGTTACTGGTATATAGCCTAGATAACAGAAGTGATTGATTCGGAATAGTGGTGACCATTCAATACTTTACCCAAATTTTGTATGCCAAATTTTCTTAATACTGCATAACACAGTGAGGCAACATGGAGCATATGCTATTTGGGTACGTGCTGAACAAGTACTGAAAGAACTTCAGCAAAGAGAGCCAAACATTAGGGTGCTTCACATTTACTCGGATAACCCAACCACGCAGTACAATAACAGGTTAAACTTATTTTACTCAACACCTATTTCAGACATTGGCTTTGATTATGCCACATGGGATATGTTAGAACAGTGTTCTCCACTGTTTTCGAGTGCCCGCTGTCCTCCGATGCTCCGGGCATCCTAGGGCTCCGCAAACCATCGTCATGGGTTCCGTGATAATGGTGGAATAAACAATAATTCATGAAGTAATAAATCATGAAATAAGAAGCAAATAAGAAATAAAATATGAAAGAAACTTCCTTTAAGCAGTGTCCATATGTGCCGATCAAGTTCCTAGAATCCCTTTTGCATGTCGACTGGTTGCCATAATTCTCGACGTTTCTAGTCTTTTCAATCTTGCTGCTACCAGTGTAAACAACTTGTTACCGTCGATCTGATGCAGACATGGGAGAAAAGCACACAAGGCATGAAAAATACATAATTTTTTCCTTACTTTGTGAGCTGATATCTATGTCAGTAATTGAACTACGCTGCCAATTATCAACTTTTTCTGGCCTGAAACGTTTTCATAGGTAGGGGTTCCTCGGGATATAATAATTAGTTTAAGGGTTTCGCAGGTCACGGGAAAGATGCATGAGATGCAGTTGTAGTTCTATCAAGAGAACAGCTTACCGGATTGTCCTAAGTGGCAAGGGCATTCCGGATGCAGAATGTTTGTGTGTCGGATGCTCATTGCATGTGATGTTGACAGGTCACAGACATTCGAAAGATATAACTATTTGCTTTGCCAGATGTGACCGAAGCCAATTCATACATTAGTTTTGGACACACGCACACACGCACACGCACGCACGAGCACACACACACGCACACACACGTAGTGTTCTATCTCACATAATCGTTAGTTGTTTTCGTATAAAACTGACACAGTGTAGCTGCTAGCCATTGCGCACTCAAAGTTTGCAAAATTGGCGACAAATAATCCAGTAAAAGTCTACATTCTGTTACTTTTGTTTCATTTCGTCATACATTCGACATAATTATACTTCGTTTCACGAACTTGGCTCAGAAAGACAAGAGCAACAGGAACATATGTGAGGGGTGCTAGTAATGGAATGGCACTACTAGTCCACCGTCACAACCACATTACTACCCACCAGTTGGTGGTGTTGCTGACGTTGACAGCACGTTTTCTAAGGATTTTGGTCTGCTCCTTTACCATGATGGATCCTGCTTTATCAGCTGCACAAGATTATGTTCATGCGTGTATTGATGTACCTCAATACATAGCGCTTTATGAGAACCACTCAAAATTATCATCACCAGCCTGCGGTGTTATATTGTAATAAGAACCAAAAATTCATCTGCCGTTGAAAGGTGCTCAAATAACATGGAAAGTCAGTGTCTGCTATATCTTTCGTTCATTTTTCAGCCTGACGCTCCAGGAAAACGCCATCCTTGCAGGCATGCTGAGGAGTCGGGTACATCGGCTGCAGTCTGTCCTCAGATGCAACCCCTACTGCATCCTCATTCTGAAAAAATGCGAGAACTTGGCAGGTCGGTCACGTCTCAACAGAGATGTAACCAACCTGCCAAATCAAATTCTCGCATGTATCAGATTTGTAACTCTGCACTGGTTTCTGGTACACCAGTCGATGGCATGGTGTGATATGAGATCTTACCTAAATCAAGTGGTGTGATACAAGATCCTGTCAAAATAGAAAGCCTCAATAACACATCAGGAAGTACTATGTTCCTGTCCCTAGCTATCCTAGTTTGCGTCCATTGCCTTCTGCAACTCGTGTGAATCTGTTGGACCTGCCGTACGACACAAGCACATCGTGCTTTCTTGTGTTTGAGATCGTCGTTTTGGGGGCTCTTTCGAAATTAAATTTTCAACTGTTACCGCAAGAAGCAGCTCAAGAAATATTTTCAGAGAACCTTAAATCGCACCTTTTCTCACCTGCCAGATAGTCCTATTTCGCCTCCTTTGAGACGATCTTTAATAGGACGTTGCTAGGGAACCTCAAGGAGGTCGTTCAAACTGGAATACTAGAGGGCTTCAAGGAGGTCGCCTAAGCTGGAATGCTAGAGGGCTTCGAGTGTTCGCCTAAACTGATATATTAGGGCGTCAATGTGAATGTGAATATGAACTTAATTCTTTATAAATGCCGTTTGGGTCAGAATCTAACCCTAACTCTAACCCTAAACCCTAACCCTAAACCCTAACCCTAAACCCTTACCTTAAACCTAATCCATTTTGCGGTCGATTTTTCGCGTCCTGTGCAACCACATTCAGAAACATTTACAGTTGGTCAAAGTCAGGAAAAGGACAGTTTGGATCTACTATTTTGTCACCGAACAAAATGATGCTGTTCGTATGCTTTCTTTGCAGTTTGTAACTCTTTAATTTCAAATAAAAACTTCATCCCGACAGAAAACTCAGATTCTACGTCCGCAGTCATTTTGACTGCTTATAATAATCACGCGAGAGTCTGCGAGATCTCGTGCACTTGAGGCTCCCTAGTCCGCGCAATTACGGGGCCTCCCTTAGGTCCCCTAGACACTTTGTCTTTAATATAATAAATTAAATATCCTGTATTACTATAATTATTGTTATTATTACTATTATTATTATTAGTAGTAGTAGTAGTAGTGGTATTAGTAGTAGTAGTGGTGGTAGTAGTAGTAGTAGTAGTAGTAGTAGTAGTAGTAGTAGTAGTAGTAGTAGTAGTAGTATTTCGAAAAATTTTAACGCGCAGTCACACCGAATGTGAATCGGAGGCGCGGTTTGCCAGTCGCCAGATGAAAAGCAGTTAGGTATCCAGATGCTTGAAAGCCAGTGAGAAATAGATTCAGGCGTTTCTTTAAGGAAGAAAAGGAGTCGTGCTGTATATCCGTGTATTGCCTCTGAGAAGCTCCAAAGAGGTGCTATGAAATGTTCTGTTACAGTTACAATCAAGCTGCATGAATGCATACTTAATTGCGCATACCTACCTACATACATACATACATGAGGACGACGATGACGTTAATAATGGTGCTTCTGATAATTATAAGAACAGGAGCACAAATGATGATGATGATGATGATGATGATGATGATGATGATGATGATGATGATGATGATGATGATGATGATGATGATGATGATGATGATGATGATGAACTTACCCACGGGAACATAGCAGGCTGTTTTCAACATGTGTCGACAATAGACGTTATGCACGTACAGCTATTGGCGCAATCAGTGTGCGGCTTATATTGCAGTCGACGTTACCAAGTCTTCGTGTATCTAGGTCTAAAAGAGATCAGTGTACACAGTTGTACACGTGCGTGTGTGTCGTTTTATGGTGTCATACGTCGTTATATGGTGTTTGTGCATTCCGATACCCCGTAACATTGAGACGACGTGAAGATATTAAAACATGCATTCTTCGAAGCTAGTGGTTTATGGGCGCAATTATCCCTGTATGTGCCGCGCATTTATGGCATATGTCAAGTAGGCCTAGACTGCGAGGCCCGGGCTTGTCTGCTCTTGTAGGCGTCGTAACTGCCACCAAACATAAAGACCTGCCGTTTCATAAGCCCGGCCATCTAGATTGAAGTAGAGTGTTTTAAAATAAATTTCAACACGGCTGTTATTTATGAAAAGAAATAAACGCTAAGGCAAATACTCGTCAGTCACAGCGCTACATAATTTCAGCCACTTGATCAGTTGTTGATGTGATGATATATTCGACCGTAAGATACTTCAGACAAAAACCTGCCTACACTTGTTCTGTTGGAACTGGCTTGTACCTGAAAGTTTATGAAAAATCTGCCCTTCATCCACTGACTGGCGCTATCTAAACTCATATGTTTTTCGCATAATATTACTAAGAGTTGACAAAGACATAGCCATACGTTATAGGCCTACGTGATTCAGGTACAGCAACATTCATTATAGCAGAAGGGTAAACTTCAAAGGAGGGAATCTATGGTCATTCAGATTGTAGAACCCTGTCTCTGAGTGCGCAAAAGTCAAGCTGGGCTGTTATCCCAAGAGTTGGAGGTTCAAATTCCCGCCAGACATTTCTAGATTTATATAGCTTCATCTCCCGCTAGCAAATTCAGTGATGTAAAATGAGTACATCGATTGAGGTGGGAAGATCAGACGGCGAGGGAGGTAACTTATCACCCGCAGTGGCTGCTGTAAAGGGGAGGGCAAGGTGTCATGGCCCCTCCTACTCACCAAGAGTATAGGCCATTCTGTCCCCAAATTTTAGACCATGCGTGAATATATTACTATGGTAAAGGAATATGTCGTAAACTTAAACAGCGGGCAGAGTGAATGGTGGGTGAACGGACCAATACAAAACCTCGATGGAAACTAAGCCAGCTTTTAGTGAGCACTTGTTAGTTCTCCACAGTAGAATATTCTTGACTTTATGCTCTACGAGTAATTTTATCAGTACTTCCTTGTGTGTAAGCATGTGTGTGTATATATTTTATTATATATATATAAGGAATATTGGGGTTATTGGCCGGAGGTTTTAAACTGGGGGTTATTTTCCTGGGGGTTATTGCCCACGGGAGGTCATTGGCCAGAGGTTTATCCTATAGGATTATTGACTGGGGGTTATTGGCTGTGGGGTTATTGCCCAGGAGGTTATTGACCTGGAGACAAGTTTTAATTCAGTACAGAGACGTGATAGACATGTCTTCTTCTAAGAAGCTCAAAATATGGTGCAGTATTTGTCAGTTATCGACATATTAACACCTAAAACTATGTACACTGGAATTCTAAATACAGATAGACTAAATCCCAATCGTAATCACATGCATGCACTTTGTAGCAATAGCAGAGTCGGTCTATTGAGACAGTGTGGATAGGTTACATATATTTGTTGCAACAAAAGAACATGTGAGACATCAGGCTCTATGTGCATCACAATTTGTTCCAAGATAATTGACGACAATCATTTGCTTACAACAAATCCAGTTGATCACAGGCCAGTCACTCAGAAGCTAGACCTTTTTGTTTTGATGAAAGCTGTATAGTAAAACAGATGACGAAAGTTAAAGCTTTTCAGTAATTGTTCGTTTGCATTAGAACAAAGCAGTTCAGTAATCCTTAGCATTTCAAATACTTCACGTTTATCACTAAGCCCCTCAAACTCGTCGCAGCTGTTCTCAATAAACACAGGGAATTGTGCTGCAACACCAATCCCGCTATTGTTTCTCGAAAAATTCCAGTCATTGTCTTTCGTATGAGGAGCATGTGCTCCTAGTTATCGGATTTCTGTACAGTGATCAGACCACCACTTCTGTAATCAGCCCAAAAAATACTGGCAAAACATAAACTGTATACTTGAAAGAAAACTGTTACATTCGATTACTAGGCCGCCCATTAATAATTAGGCCTACCGATATTTCGCGATCTAAAAGTAGTAAAATACAAAGGCTTCAAACGCAAGAAAACAAAAAATGTTCAGTAGGTCACATGGGTCAATATTTGTAAGCTGTTCCCTTGAGAGGCTTATGTACAGCATGAATCACAGCACATGATTATTCACAGTCATTCTGTTATATCTGGGTAGTAGGGCTATACAACTGACGTGAAAGGGGAAAAAGGTAACGAGATGAGGTCATGGGATCAGAATGAGTCTCTGTGATCTGCCTTGCGTGGAGAAACAGATTCTCTCGGTTTGCGAAGTTCCCTAAAATGGAAACATAGTCAGTCTTCGGAAACAAAAGGAAACCACAGACAGCAAACAATTCAATGTCCTGGATGCGATTATAGCCCGCCATCCACCGGCTCGTACATGAAATACTTTCCGGCTTTTAACGATGCTGCTGCTACCCGTTCGTCACGCGACGAAGACGACATTCGTAGCGCGTCTGTTCGGTAGAAGGCGACAGGTGATTTGCCGTTCATTCGCCAGGTGTCACTAGGCGATTCGTCGCCGTGCGATAACTGCGAATCCTGGCGAGATGGCAAGTCGTGGCTAAGGAGAGGCTGTCGTTGGATCCCTGGTTGGCCTGTGGCCAGTTGGGTCGGCCTGGCACCCAGGAATTTACTCAGGCGGTCGGACAATCGGGTTGTCTGCGTCTTTTGATCATTTTCGATCGTATTCGACGGCTCCAGGTCGACCACAGAGGGCGAGTTGACGTTGTAGCGATGAGCAGAATTGTTCTCGACCATGACGTCATGGTGACGTAATCTGACGGTCATCTTGAAAAAGATATGGCAAGAAAAGAAGTTGCCGATGTAATACAGTTAACAAATGTCCTCAAATTCAACATCAACCTTATCCCATCCAGGCTCTTTCCAAGGCTGCATGCCGCCTTTAGGCAAGAAATTCACTGCCACCCAGGAACTTCTAAATGCATTCTAACATAACTTTACTAGGCCTATCGTGGTTTTCACAATGTCGGAAATGTTTAAAAAATTAATTTTTCTCGCCTTGTTGGTTCCAAAGTCTTGTACTGTGTTTCCTAAATTAAGGCTTTAACGCTGAGCCAAATTCGGCTTTGAATGACAAATGTGAAAGATCGGCTGACTAATCTTTCTTCTGTCATGGTGAACCTCAGGAGGTTTTTTATCAGTTTTATCTTTGAAAAGCTTCTCTCAGCGCTAACCTCAGTCACTGATATTGCTAAAAGTATACGTAAGGCAGCAGCAAATTAATAATAAGCTTAATTATGTGTGAGCTATTTTATTCAATTAGCCTGCAATCAGTTTTAATTCTTCAGAAAAGTCAAAAAGCTGAATTGCATCAATGCCAGAAGTGTCACAGGCCGTAACTTTCATGTCTTAGTCATTGTGATTTTTTAACGGCTTCTATGGCGTCCAGACTAACATGTTAAGGCCTATTTTAAGCAGAAATAGAATAGAATTAAAAATATTCGTGAGAACAAAATAAATTAAAATCATAGGCTAATAATTTTATTTTAAATCATTATTTTTAGTTCATTACGCTTCCCTTGAAAATTACCCCTCTTAGGCGACTGCCAAACCTGCATATACCAATTATACCATGCGTGCAAGCCAGTAAATGATCCGTGCATGCATAAACAAATCAATAACCCTATGACTCATGAAAATTTTATATACAAATCCAGCTTAAACTCGCCGACTAAGCAGCGTAATATTACGCTCACAGAGTTGTTACCGTTACTCTATTTATGGTATGACTTAGTAGCAGTTATTTGAACGTGATCCTCATGCTTATTCATATCATATACCCAGTAAATCCATCTTGTGCCAGGACATTGCAGATAATAATATAGTCATCAATTCAGTTTCGGAAAGCAGAGAAACCGTCAGAGCATCCATAATACAAACACAAACAGATAGTAGGCTAATTCAACTGATGTGAAATCACGGAATAGATGAAACCTAGTCAAATGGAGAGATAGCGGATATGTAGCCTGCGGAAGGCGAAAGTTGAGAGCATATTTGTTATTTCTATTGAGATAGAGAACGAATAAATCGAGTCCTAGTATTATCTACGGTCACAGTAATAGCTCTCTTACAGGTAAGGCGTTCTCCGTTAGAAGCGGTTCCTTTGATCTCAGCGTTCCCTCTCTTTGCATTTGATCCCTTTGAAGTTGGTCGATATATTCCTCACTACTGCCCCGCCCGCTGTCGTTTCCGGGAGAGCTTGGTGAAGCCACAGCCTCTGTCAGAATCGTTTGCTTTCCGCTGTCGTCAGGTGGAGCCACAATCACCTGTTAGGGAACAGAGGAACTAACCATTTCTCAAATCCCCTTGGACGCACAAACTCACAAAGGTCATCGTTAAAATCTTTAGAAAGCTCATACGATGCAACATGGGCGCCCACAGCAATTTGTGCAGGAGAGCCAGAACATGAAAGCCAGACCCGTTGTCCCTGTTCACGTGTGAATTGCAAAAGAGGCAAGCGCCCCATCTTCTCTTACATGGTCAGATGGATTATTCAACAAAATGATCATTGTTGTCCTTCTTGATATTGCTTAAGGAATTAGTGGCACTGCTTTCAAACATTTATATTTGATGTCTTTATTGCCACAAATGACATTATTTAAACCTTACTTTTTCAACTTTAACTATTATGCCGATGTTAACACATTTACGAAAATTTTTATAAAATAACAAATTGGAACAGATTGATAGATTAAATAAATAAAGTATTGAAGGTGATTCATTTATAAATGCATATTAAAATTACTAAATATAGAGAAAGATGAACAAGAAAGAAATAGCATTAATTTCACACGACTGTCTAGCGACGTAGGACCAGTTCAAACCAAGCGACAATGTGGCGTTCTGTCACATAACAAGTCTACATAACTACAGAAGACAAGACATCAAAGGCTTGTGCTTTCGCATGCAACACAAGTATTTACAAATCGATCTGTGCAGCAATAAGTTTTTTTTCGTTTTGTGATTGTGTTACGGCACACAAAGGAATAAAATAATAGCAAAAGAATGAGTTGTTGCCTACCTGCAACTGAATCTTTTCTTTGACTCGTCGACATGCGATCAGAAGGTCATTGGGCGTTGCTCCTTCATCTAACTGGCAGCAGACGATATCCGGTGGATGACGCTTTGGCCCTTCAGTGCTCCCGTTTCTTTTCCTGCCTCTTCGGTCACGTCTTACAAGGCACTGTGCCACAAGCACAAGAACCAAAACAAGAATAACCGACGCCAAACCGATCACTATGGCAACGGCTGTCGTCACGAAATCACCAGAAATGAATCGAGCAAAGAAGGAAATGGGTGTTTTGTCCTTCCGGATTACGACCCGGAAGTAAACGCTTGATCTCAAAACGGGATATCCGGTGTCGGCGACTGTTAGGAACAGAACGACGTCAGTCTCGGCCTGAGGTCTAAGGTCGCCATTGACAGAGACACTTCCGGTTTCCGTGTTGATATGGAAGGAGCCGTCGACGCTTGTTCCGTTGACACCGGAAATGGAGAATGAGAACTTACGCGACTCGTTTCCAGTGAAGTCCCCATCTTCCACTTCCGGTAGTAAGATCACGTGACCTAGGCCGGCCAGACTGGATAGTTCGATGGTTGTATTGCCATCGGGATCTGGGAAGATGAACTGAGGGGGATTGTCATTGACATCAGTCACATGGATGGTGACCTGTGTCTTGGACATGAAGAGTGTTGAAGAGGTAGAGTGATTAGCTGCGGCGTCTGGTCGGGCAAAGATGACCAATCGGTAGATGGCCTGCACCTGTAGAAACAGAAATCAGTTCCAATTCACTTTGTTCTGTAATACAATTTGCGTTAGCAAAAAGAACAACAACGAATGTTTCCTACGTCCTTCTAAGATGGCGCAGCGTAAAAAATTTAAAGGAGACATAAAGGTAAAGGTGACGTGTTTGTCTACTTTCTTCTAAGGTAGTTCCTCAGTTTAACGACAGTTTATGGCATCAAAGGCCGTTGCCGTCGCCCTCCTCCTTTATCCAGGCTTGGGACTGGCACTACCCCAAACAAGACTTTCTTCTAAAAAAAACTCCTGCTGAGGTTGGGGATTTTCTTGGTTTGAAGCGCAGCCACAACTTGCAGCAATCCAGTATCAGTGCACTCTTTAATTTCGAGTCCAACTCGAGCTGCTTGCCCTTACACTCATCGTTAATAAAGCAAACTTAACAGCAAACCTAAACGTTTATACATTTAAAAAGTCAGCCTGTGGTAACTTATGCAATGCAATTCTCCATGCGGAGCAAATGCGTTGCATAAGCTACGACGTTTACATTTTACTTTCCAAAGCACATCATCTCACTCACGTTTGCTTGTATACAAGTTTTTATGAATAATCGTACTTTATGTGTATCTGTGTATGCCTGTCTGCATATGCATACGTATATTGGTATCTACGTATGCATTTATGTAGCTGGATTGATACATCCGCTATGGCATACATTAAGTCAGTTATGTGGCTTTCTATAGTAACCATACAAATTTGTCTCCTGCTGCCAAATTATTGATATTCGTCTACAAATTGGTATCTGGGAGATTTTTAGAATGAAATTGAAACAACAGCAACGATTACTCAGTAACAAGTTTCACAAGTATAAGGCTGCATCATGTGCAACTGACGACTACATATCAAGCCATTTACCAGTGAAGAAAAGGTTCGCTGGTGGATGGACTACGCTTTCGAGTGCTAACAACTGCTGTCGTGTTTGCGAATTATTCGGATTATGCATCAATCTAAGCCCATCGAAGACGAGGACTAGTAATAAATAAAACAGCGATTACTTTGCCTTACATTGTATAACTGTGTTTTATTATTTGATTTTACTTGTATTGTTTGTCTAAAAATAGAATGTGAAGAAGCCTCCAAAAGGATTATACAGAGAACGGAAATAAGCATATTGAAAGGGAAATGATAGAGTAAGCCAGTAAGACGATGATTACCTCGCGATCAAGTATTTCTCGAGTGCTTATGCTTCCGGTGAGTGAATCAACACTGAAAGCGGTCGAATCCTCAGAATCCGTATCCGGGACATAAGAGAACTTGTTGAATGGAGGTGAGTCCAAGTCCCTGGCAACGACCTTTCCAACCTCACTTCCGATTGGCTGGTTTTCGTATATTTCAAAAGTATAGGTTTCGCTTTCAAATTTCGCCAGTTCGTCATCGATATCGATGACGTCTATTCGAATAGCCGCCGTTCCAGTTTGCGCTGGCACTCCCCTGTCAATGGCAAGAACCCGGAATTCGAACGCTGGCGACATCTCTTGGTTGAATACACCTGTCGCTCGTATGTTTCCGGTTTCTGGTTCAATGTCCAGATTCTTCGGAGCCGATTTGTCCAGATGGTAGGTGAGCACGGAGTTGTTTCCGAAGTCGTTGTCGTGCGCCTGCACCTTCAATAAGATCAGTCCAATTTCGTTGTTTTCAGTGACGAAAGTGCGATAAGAATCAACCGGAAATTCCGGTGAGTTGTCATTCTCGTCCAGGATCTCGACCATGACTTGCATTCCCGACGTTAGAGGCTCGACACCACGGTCTTGGCACTGAAATCCGAACTGGGCAGTCGTCTGGACCTCACGATCGAAGATCACTCCTGTCACGACCTTGAACTGTGTGTTGTAGATCTGCTGCAGCATGAATTCTTTACCGGAAGTCACAAAGCATTCGAACTCGCCGTTCTTTCCGCCATCCAAATCGGAAACGGAAATAAAGGCCACAAACGTTCCTATCGGCGCGTTCTCCATCACTTCCGCCCGGCCGCTAAAAGTCAGGAAGCTGACTTCAACTTCTGGTGGATTATCATTGATGTCGGTCACATTAACGAGAACGGTCGCCTGGCCCGGAAGTGATTCGGGTCCTCGATCGTACGCGAGGATCGACAGATGATAGACTGAGGTTGATTCATGGTCCAGTCCTCCTCGAACAAAGATCTCCCCGGAAGTTGGATCAATCCCAAAAACATCTCCGTGTTCTTCGGCAGTTCTTTCGGCAAACTCATAGTAGACTTCTCCGTTCGGACCAATGTCAGTGTCCGTCGCCTGGACCCTAAGAAGGGTGCTGCCAGAGGCCACATCTTCAGCGACTGCGACTTCGTAAGTGGACCGGCCAAAGGTCGGCTTGTTGTCATTGGCGTCGCCGACCTCGATGTGAATGGTCATAGATCCGGTAAGTGCCGGATGACCACCGTCCACTGCGAATACGATGACCTCGTAACTGGTTTCTGTTTCTCTGTCCAACTTTTCTTTCAAAACTAATCGCAGCGCGGCGCCACTATCGAATGAAGTACTGGTCCGTAGCTCGAACTTGCTCAGTTTCGGTTTCAAGTCGTATCTGCAATTAAATGTAAATGTACACGGGTTTATATAGCGACCGTATGACCTCGACCTCGCTCATTTTTCAACGAATTTATCTGACGATATACTTAACCCCGTTTGAATGGGCCATTTAGGGTCCCGTGTACGGACCGTGCTAGCCCCAGATTAAAACAACTGAGCATATAACTTAACGCAGTATTACATAAAGTAGTATAATGCAATAAAGTGCAGATGAATTTGAAGCAAATGTAATGTCTGAAAAAAGAAACAGATGCAGAAAATTCGATGGTGATTTACACTGTGGCCAGTGATGTCTGCCATCAGCAGACATTGCTTGTACGGCAAGAATATTAAACGACACTAAAAGACATCACTTTAGCTTCAACCTTCAAGATGTCCATCAAGTAACGCTGCATTTACTCAGCTTCGGCCAAAGACGATAGTTTACAAATATTGGTAAAGATCTCGTACATGTGGCGCCCGTGGTCAACGAAAGATGCCGCTCTAGTTCACGTGGTTTTCTCCTTATTGCATGCAAATGGTTTAACCACTTGGGGGAAAACTGGTTGTCTCATAGGCATGCAAATTCTACAACCAAACTAAGGGCGTCGATATAGGGACAGAGGTCATGCCCTGACTCCGAAAAGTGGAGAGGGGCAGAAGTATTACTGCTACTCCACCCCACCTTTGACCCTATGGGTAAACATTTTTGGAATCTAATTTTTTTCCGGATGGGCAAAACCTTGTAGGTCTGATGGGAAAGAAAGGAAAAAGAATAAATAAACCACGAAAACCGCGACAAGAACAAGGTCATTGCGAGAACGATCGTGTTTGATATCTCCAAAATATTGGCTACCGTTTTTAACCAACGAGACAGACTTTAGACTTTCCTTAGCAGTTGACCTCTCAGGCTTTTCACTCTAGCCGAAAAATGTCACCTTTAGGGTCAAAAGTGGAGGATCAAGATAACCTCTCCCCATATTTTCGGCCATGGCCTCTAGATCCCTATACCGTCGCACTTCAACTTCTTTATCTTCGAGCTTAAAGTTGATCAAAACATACAATGCAGTAAAATAAACGACAGGTCAGGGTAACTAATTTAAATTATTTAATAGTTTTAATTAAGGTAAATTGAACAACAATAGAGTTGTTCTAATGCGCCAGAGCAAGAATTACACTTTTAATCTGTCGCGATAAATTAGATTGAATGTCAGCTATGAAGCTTGTGGCTTTTCCCACGATCTCTGAGTTGGAGATGCTGAAAGATCTGGCTTTTATATTGTAAACCAGATGACCCTTTAGGAGAAGTTTGCAGCAGTGAACTTTGAAATGATGTCATCGTGGCGCAAGCGTCCAATTCTCGTGTCTTTGTATGCATATTAGCTATGGCCTGCTTGTCTCTGACAGATACAACGCATTACTTATTTACTTACCTTATGTCATCGATTTCAATTAGATGAAAGCTGCAATTTAATGATTTAATTTAGCGCTAGCTCATAGACAGATGTATTGTCTTCGTCGTGATCATTCGTGCAAATGAAATCGCATCAGTGACGCACAATTAGACCCGGATTCTCTGATCAAATGAACAAACTCATTTTACCATGCAGGTGGAAGACGACGAAGATAAACGCTCTAACAGCGTTTGGTACCATACTACATTACAAATGCTTTCACAACAGCAGTGTAATGATTACATGTAGCTCACACTGATGACAACCATGATGACAACGATGGTGATGGCGATATTATGATTAGAACGAGAAGGATAATGATAAGGATGATAATGATAGCAACCACTGGCTGATTATGATGACTACGGTTACTATGACGACGACGAGTGTTTGCGTGTATGTATATTGTAGCCTCCTGTATAACAAAGATGGGCGGGAAACGACGACTATGAAGAGATGAGGTATTCCGATCTAATCTGTCAAGATCTGCTTCCAATCAGTGGCACCATATGCGACAGGAAGACCAGCTACTGATTAGCCGCGACGAATGACAATTATTCGCCATCTGTCGATCAGTGGCCACTGCCTTCTCCGTACCACTCCGCCATATTAGAAATGGCAATTCAGTTCAAATAGCAAGGCCTGCGAGGCAATCTAGTAAACTAAGACACGGTGCCATGGGAACTTATGGTGTCTCCCTGGGTCGATAAGAAAGGCATTAGCGCAAAGAGTTAACCCAATGGGATCAAGAAATACTAATCAAACTAATTATAAATATTATAACTATCGAAAGCAAATTTACGCTGCAAAATTCATAACAAGCAACAGTAGTTTTTGCAACATGACATTCAGTATTAAGATTGTCTTAACTAATTATATTAGTTATAGCAATACGAGAATGGGAAATTTAATATTGTCGCTACTTTCTAACATTAAAAAGCGGTTGAAGAGGAAGAGATGATAGAATAAAATAAGTGAGAGTGTCATAGTGTTCTTAGCCCCTCTAGCTCTCTGTCTCTCTCTCTGTCTCTCTATCTCTCTTTGTCTTCTCTGTCTCTCTGACTGTCTGTCTCTCTCTCTCTCTCTGTCTCTCTCTCTCTCTATGCCATCGACAGTGTGTTGAGACATACGATTGACACGAGTTTGAATGATCGCACAGTATGAAACCTAGAATTGTGAAATATCTCTTTTCAAATAGAATTTTTGGAGTGTCAGTCAAACACGCTAAACATTTGACTATCGTTAGCAAATAGACAGTTTTTCATTGATTTTTTTATAAGGCGGTACGAGCCGAGCTCTGAATTTCTGTGCAGTAATAAAATTGAACAGACTTTGGTATAATAGGTTAATCATATACGCGCAATTATTTGTTGGACACAGAATGATTAATTTTGCTATTCAGGATTTGAATAATGCAGCATTAACTAGTGCTAATTACGGCTTTATATTTAAAAGAAAAGGATATTTATATTGAATCCAACAATCTGTTAGCGGACTGAATACTCTAAAATATGCCGATGTACTCAACCTGATGGCCAACTGAAATATGCTAAGTTATCAAATGACTTTGAAATCGGATGAAAGAACGCTACCTACTAAGCACCTGCAGAGCCCGCTAAGACTTTGGGCGATCAATAATATCACAGGCTTGAGAAAGATCAAGTGAGGAATTCGATTGGCTCTTTATACATAAATAAACACAAATTTGTCTAGTCCTCAGTGCAATCATAGTTGAGGTGACTCCCTATCATCTCAAACATCAACACTATTATCATCAGACTTCATCACCATTTTCCTCAAACATCACTAAAGTGAAGAACAAATTATACCTGCTATCGTGTGATAGCACTTATAATACACGCTGATATATACATCTACTTAGTACTAACACTGGATCAAATGTATCAAAAGCCTGCTAAGATCACTTTACACATTTGCACTTAATTATACATGATGTAAGAAACAGATCCAAAACTAGGACTTCAACGATGACTTGCCAGGAGGTGATCAAACACACCATATATTAAGTCAGATCCATAATATATTCAACATTTGTAATATATTCAAGATTTTATAATGCGCGAATGCCGATTTAAGGATACGCAGAGCAGATAAACCCAAAACCACAAGAAAGGCCAAGCAGAGCATAGATTTATACTGGAACACCATTATAAACTACAGCAGCGAGTAGCTATATAACAGGTTCAATAAAATGGATGTGACACAGCAGCGAGTAGCTATATAACAGGTTCAATAAAATGGATGTGACAGTCTCAAATGCTTGATACTAGCACGACTCATTGAGAATCCAAAACACGTGCAAAGATGCGCGTATGGTGTGTATTGAATTTCGCTTTGTACGATCAGAACTATATCCAGTGCATGGCACATATAGTATATTTTGTATTGAATACGTAAAGATTTATATGAACTCAGTATGCAGAGCTTTGGCTTTTCATATATGGTCAGCTGTAGCAAATGCCTTGAAGAGATCAAACACAAACTTAACAATAATGAAACGAAGATTATTCCACGAACGAAATCACCGTTAGCAAACCAGAGCTATATCCAGGGCATGAAACATACAGAAACTTATATTGAATAAGTGCATACAATACGTGCATATAATACTGAACACGTGCTCAATACACAATTTACTATTCATACGATCAACTGCATCAAAGGCATCTGTAAAGTTAAACCTTTTACACGGTAATAAAATGCATCATACACATGCAGTTGTGCGTATACAATGATCAACGGTATCAAATTCACGCGAGAAATCGAACTAAGTACACAACCTCTGACTCAAGCACTTGGCAAAGGAGTAAGCACTCACAAGCACTTGGCAATGTGGCCAGTAGTTGTTAATAAATATATATAAATATTATGGATCATACATAATGAATGACTAAAGTTGTTGACTGTTGTATTTTTGTAATTTTTAAGTGAATATTTATGTAGCGCCTCTTCAAGAAAACTTATAAGAGGTGCTCCAGACCAGACAACGCAAGATCAGGATCGAAGAGATTGGTCTTCAACCACAGCCGAAATAGAGACATAGAAAGGAAAAGAAGGTCATGTCGCAGGTTGCATGGAAGCCTGCTCCAAAAAAGGGGTCAACCTTGGCGAAGCTACCATTTTGCATTGTGGCAGTACGGGCTGGGGCAACAAGCAAATCATCCTCTTTTGCAGGGCTAAGGGATCTGCGGCCAGGTGCGGATGACACTGAAATACATTGCTTTCTATCACAGGATGGAACCACGGGTCAAATTGCTTATCCATGTGATGGATCTCAAGCGTTTGCAAATGTAACACCTAAGCCTGTCTTGCGAATCTATAACCGGGGGCTAGGGGCGCGTTGGGGGCTGTAATGACTTCCACATCCAAGTTGTTTTTGGGCATCAGGTCGCCCCAAACCCCCAATTCTACATCTACTCTGGTGGAACAAAAATCCACCGACTGAGTGCGGTCAGAGATTAACGAGGACACAACAACTGAAGATGACGACCGACGATACGAAACGGCTTTTCAAGGTGCCTTGATCGACAGTGTCAAAGGCCGGGCGGTGACAGTGTCAATGATAGTGTCAAAAGCACATCAAAAAGAGCAGTCTGAGTTACCTGATCCCGATCAACGGTCCCAAAGAAATCAACAGACTCTGTTTAATGAAACCACTTGATACCAGATTGTTGTTTCATAAGAAGGAATTCGCCCCCATATAACTCGTCAACTGCATTGACAAAATCTACCATCTTCGATAAAACAGACAGATTAGAAATTGGACGATAACTGGCCATGTCATCAGCATCCAACCCTTGGCGTTTGAGTCTAGGCAAGATAATCGCCCGGTACTGGGTGGCGGAGAGGGACCTCTTAGACAAAGTTCTGTTGAACAGCGATACAACAGACGGCAAAAGTCATCTACAAACTTCTAAACTAAGAATGGCAGCAGTGGATCCAATTCACACGACTTCGATGACGAAGGCAGCAGCAGTGGACAACACAGTTCTGCCAAGATGCCTGTAACTTTGAGATGACACAGTCAGTTTAAGGGAAGGTCGGCGGTGGGCCACTTCAGACTGAGTGCGAGTAGGTGTTGACTTGTCCGTTTAGCCCAGATCCTGTCAGATGCCCTCTATTAAAATGTCTGCCGTCACAATGATCACACTTCTCGTACACAATTCTTAGCCAGGATTGGGTTTTTGGAGTTACCAAAACCATGGTAGTGCTGTCAGAGGGCGTGACCTTAGGGTTATGAACCTCTTTGTAACCCGTAGTAATACAGTAATCATCCACATTTGGCGACAGTTACAAGTGACGGTTGTGGCGTATTTTCACTTGATGTAGTCAGACCGAGGTCGTTATCACGCCAAAATCTCGGCGTTTTAGAAAGATGCCAGAATCGAAGGTGATGATAGCGCATTATCACCCAAAGCACAACAGGCCGCACTTTTTATCACCCATTGTCATTAGACCCCATAGCGCAGTCGCTGACGACTGAAACTGCGAAACAAAGACGCAGGGAAGGGACAGATGTCCAACAGTAGCCGCAAGGGTAATCGAGCATTTATTGTGCGCCCATTTATGCTAATGGGTTTGCCATTAAGATCCGTCCTGCGGTTCAAACCCTTGCAGACTGGCTGCTACCCCACCCCTCACCCCGTCAGGCAACAACAATATACCCGGCCGCAAATAGTCCTTGATGTCGATCGCCGAAAGGTTGGAAACACGAAAACGAGAGACTGTTGATGGTTAACGTTTCGCCTAATTACAGGGCCCTTTTAAGTCGGCTGGGGGATAGGCGGGATAGGTGGGATGGGCAATTGCTCCCTTACTGCGGGGTGATCACAACTCAACACGTGCGATGTTTCAGAGAGGGTCACATACTACAGGGACATATTTAAGAATTGTGAAATTCCAATCGACTTCTCAAAGGACGGACCCGCCAACTAACAAATAAACCATCGATAATTCGATTGGTTGATTGTTTATTTATAACTCGTTTATTGGTTGATTGTTTATTTATAACTCGTTTGTTTGCTGTTCTATCTTCGTTCACAGCCTAGCGAGGACTTCCATCAGCTCCCCCTCCCCATCATCACCCTCTCGAGAACCGAAAGCCATTTGCGCTCGTTAGAACGCGGTCAGTTTCAGAGTGGACATTGGTATTGGCGTTTGAGTGGTCAGTCGGCCGGCCACTCGAGATGACGGTCAGTTGAAAATCAATGACAACACAGTTTTCGCATAATTGTCGCAAATGACCGAAACTTGGCTGCAAAAGGTGCGGATGGTCTTCAGCTGTTTTTGAATCTTTGTAAAACGAGATTTATTAAAGGCCCGGACGTGCTAAAGTCTTTGTTCCCTCACTGTATTTGTTGTCTGTCTCCTCTCTATTTGTGTTCCGTCTCAATCTCTGTCCACTGTTATTCAGGCTGTCTTTCTGTCTGTCTTTTGTACGTGTATGTGCCTGCTTCTCGCTCTCTCTCTCTCTGGTCAGATCCAGTCGGTTATACTCTGCAGCCCTGCGCCTTCATTCTGCGCCTACTAATCTGTCAGTAAGATTCCCTTTAACTTCGCGTCCAGTCGGCCATTCATTTATCCATCCATCCCTCACTTCATCGTGCATTAATGTACCAATGCACCAGTCGGCTTTATTCGTTAATTAATGCAACCGTTCTTCCTCAATTAATCCACGAGTATGTCCATCCGTCCATGTCGTTGCTGTCAGTACTACGTCACTTTGTCAAACGTATTCAAGTGTAAACCTTCATATCACTGCTAATCTTAATTAATGTACAGTAGGATCAAGAATAATTACTTCCACATGAGACTGGAGTAATACAAGAGATTTGGAAAGCAGATGGCCGCTTGTATACATCATTTACTCCGCCAGCAAACGATAGCAGGGAATCCGTTAAGACTGCATGTTCCAGATGTGTTATGTACTTGCACTAAATTTGACGGATACAAAACAGACTCATTTATCCATGTGTCGTTTCGGTTAAAGGGAACCCAGCAAAGTTCTTGAGCACAAATGTCGTCAAACTACAAGTCTAGTCACCGACTCTGGTTGAAAGTGTTACTCATAAATTCGGTATAATTAGGCTTAGTAATTGCGAAGTCCTTTAAAGACAGAATGATGCAATGCAAGTTTGATATATAAATCAAACTAAGTAGACCAGTCATCAATAAGCAGCGGCAGTAATAAGATCAGACAGTTACGGAGCCGCAGAGTTATTGCTCACTGAAGCATGCTTCCTTTTGTTATTTTCGACAATACCTGTTCTTCTTTTTTGCCTTATTGCACTTTGCTACATATATTCTGAAAAACCTTTAAGTTTGAATGATCGTCCTTCATAATAACAAAGAGTTACCTTAATATCAACCAAAGTAAATGACGCGCATTACATTGTATTACAAATCCTAGTATCGAGGTCTATTAAATTTTTATGCTGAGAATTAATTATTTTTTTATACATTTCAGAAACTTTACCTAATTGCTAATACCGTATAAAGACTGTAAGCAATTTTGTTTCACTGTGAACTTGTCTAAGATTTTATGCTTACTATACGCAATAACACTTCTACTATAATAAATTGGATGATTGTTAAGCAAACATGGATGATGAACTAACCTTTTAATCCCAAATTTTCCGCTGTCCCAGTCAACAGCGAGTGGTATGGTAAATCCAGTTCCAACTTCGGTCGACTCTGATATCACCTGGATAAACTTCTTCTCCGGGAAAGTAGGAACGTGGTCGTTGATATCTAGCACCTCGACCTTGACCTTCAGAATTCGAAAGAATGGTGCCGGCTGAAGTGCAAGATCAAGTGCCAGTAAGCACCTTGTATCTGAAAAAGTCGGTCGGCAAACCTCTTCCCTATCCACCTCCCTTGTCGTCCTGAGTATTCCAGTGCGTTCCTGTACGATGAAGTACGGGCGTTCGGGGTGCGGTTGGGTAAGGAAGGACAGACGCAGTTGATCGAGTACGCTGACGTTGAACTGACGATGCAGCCCACTTGCAATGAAGATATTTCCAAGGGAGGTTCCGGCAGGCTGTTCCTCAAGGAGGACGAACTCCAGAGCAGCAGAGGCATCCTGGATAGAAGCTCCTTCTCGAAAAAGGACGATTAGGAGTAGGACCATCCAGACTCCCCTGTTCGACCCCATGATCGAACTACCACTCTAAGACCTCGGCGACTTCTACAGCGTCCTGTGCGATAAATGCGACGATGCTTCTAACTTGAATCCGTGACTCGCATGAGTGACTCAGCTAATTAAGAAATCACCATGAATCTCGACCGTGAGTCTTTCGGTGCTGGACGCTACAGGTTGTGGTCGGTTTCTGCGGACAAACGGTCACAACAAGACGCTGTAAGATGAGAAGGGACCCCGCAGCGAGCGCCCCACAGCTGATACCAAACGACAAGCCAATTGAACCGATCACTTGTCAGTCTGTAGACGCTGCACACATTGTCCACCTGCCGGCGCCAACATGAAAGACACTAACGTCAACCAATATATACAGTATATATAGGTCTATGCATGCAAGTGCCTACGCACACACGCACGCACGCACACACCCACACACGCATATCGGCACATAGGCGGAGAATGGGGGTAGATCTAGAGTCAAAGAGCATTTGTGATGACCTGCTAAGTGCGGCAGCGAAGGCGTCTTAGACTGGCGAGTAGACGAGGCAGTGGGAAAAGCCCTGAGGGCGCTTTGGAGACCCCAAAGGTCAGACTACCCTGCGCTGCTGATGAGACGTCCAATCTAAGAGAGGGTGCCAAGTGGTAATCATCTCCAAATAAGATGAGACCCAGAGCGATTGAATTTACAGCCGAGATGTGCTAAAATTATTAATAAAACATCTCGTCATTGCTGAGGCAACGGAGCTCTATTGCTATTGACACCAGTCTTTAAATTGAGACTACTATGCCTGTTAGGCATTTGGACATGCGATTGTGCTAAAGATGATGTGAGATTCATCATTGTGATTTTACAGAACATTGACATTTATGCAACTCTTTTCAGACTAGTTCTTTTCAGAAGCAGACAGCAGATGGCCACTTCATGGCCGAGTCAGTGCAATATGATTGAGTATGAAATCCCTATCTAGACTATCTACGCAACATCTGCTGTATCTTGAACCAGCGCAGACTGTACGCACGGACCTAACATTGCGTCACACCAATTTAGATCCACGGGGCAGCGCTGATTAAAATTCTCACCCGATAAACTCATAGAAAACATGAATGGTTCTGGGTCCTTCTAGGACCACGTGTACAGTCGGTATAGAAGCCTGTTCACTTAAATATGACATATCTGCTATGGAACAACACATTTACTATGTGTCTTTATAAAATAAAAAGTGTTTTAGAGGAGAGTAATATTCTGCGGTTGCCTTTCATGCTGTGTCAGTCGCTTAAATCATGCAAAGATCACTACACTACTTATGAAAAGTACTATTACTCCCTCGTGCGCCATTCGATATCGAACTTATACATAATACCTGAATACATATTTGCACACACATCGAGTACATAAACATAGTAAATATTATATATCATACATCAGGTTCTATCCTTCTATCCTTCTGCGATCTTCTCCTTTATCTTCTGAAAAGCGACTATTTCTCGTCCAACGCCGCCGCGCGTCTACTTCCGAGACTAGTACTTGTCCGTCCCTCCATCCGATTGCAGGCCATCTGGCAAACTAAGCGAGATAAAACACGCACATGGACACCTGCCTTCCTTCTCCTTCTCCCTTCCCTCTCCCTCTCCTTCCCCCTCTCTCTACCTCCCTCTCTGTTGCCCTTGTTATTAATGGCTGGCGATCCGTGTCCGAGCGAATTCCCCTTCCGTCAGCGCTGGCCTCGACAAGCGGACAAGGCTATGGCCTATGTAGCCGATTGCGAAAGGATCTTGGCTATTATACGTAGTCGGCTGGTAATTAATACATCACGGCGTCCAGTATGCAGCTAATCCGACGATTTATGCCTAGGATTAGCATAAAGACAGGAACTGGGAGCTTAGCCAATCAACCGAACGAATCGTGGACATCTGTAAAACTTTTAACTGAAAGGGACGCCTACAGAATCGGATCATGGATAACTTAAAATTGCAAACGAGTCCAAGCTCAATCCGTAATGAAATACTGTGTTTTTACTAGATAATCAGTCTTAAAACGCTAATTATATAGAGTCGTTTTTCTGTTGCCATCGTTTTTCCCAAATTAGGCGCTACAAAATTTGCGACAGAAGCAAAATAAGATTAAATTATTGCGATGAATCACAATCGTTAACTCGACATTTCTAAAGCGCTACTTAAAAGCTAAGCGCATGGCATCAGCTTATTCACGAGCGCTGCGTCAAGTCCGTGGGGTTGTCCAAAGATGCCATGTCAAGAACCAAAACCGGTTGCCAGGAGACCAGAGAGAGAGGGGAGAGGAGGCTAGGGTGGGTTGTGTCAAATGAGTCTGAAAGACGCGAAGCAACTTAACCCATTACTGATTGGCGGCGTGATCCTGTGACTTTGCTGTGTTTACGTTCGTAACTTCTTCCAGTGAGGCATTCAGTTTTTGTTGTGGTTGGTCCATTAGATTTTCCAGTCTAGAGAACTTTTACAAGACGCATTTGGGTTTTCACATCAAATATAATCATTGCCGTTTAAACTCATGGTTGCTCCGATCATACAGGTTGCAACACTTCTGTGTTTTTAGATGATATTTTATAAATATTCGAATACAACAAGAGATTACGACTTAAATAGTTTCTATTACGAATCTCGTGTCTAGGATTGTATTTAGTGACACAACGAGGATTGTAATCGCCATTGAATTAATTCGCTCTCAGCAACCACACCTAGCGACAATAAAATCTCCTCAGCTATCCGTGCATTTGTAAAACATATTCCACTTGATGTTTGTCAAGTGCGTGTGTGTTATAAGTATGTAAATGTAAATGCAAATGTCGGTCTACATGATTTCTATAGCGACCGTATAGTATATCTCGACTCTGCTGAATGCATTGATCGGGTGAGAGCCTTACCACCGCTGCCCGTTTGATTGGACGCCACGCCATTGAAGGTCCCCGTGCACAGACCGAAATTAAATTCTCTTAAATATGGCTATTATCGTTTTGCGAACCGGCATACATACGCACAGAGATTATGGCTGGGTGATCAGCCATAATTGCTTAGCAAAAGGAAATGTCGTCATAAATAAACTATGGCACAGATCAAAAGAACAATCAACATATTTACACATCAATAATAAGTAATTAATTAATTCGTTTGCCTAGTTAAGAAACTGTGCAGCTATATAAGTTTACTTATTATATTTACTCACAAAAGTAAATTCCAAGGGCGTGGGAAACCTTGCAAACGATTAGATCTGGGCCACAAGGTGACCCATAATTCTCGAAGTTTACAGCGCAAAGTCTTGAATGCTACTTTGTACTTTGACCCCGGTTGCCAGAAACCCTGGCTGTGCCTCTCATAAACACGGTTTAGTTGGAAGAGCCTACAACAGGTTTGGCCCGGTTACTGCGTGCACCTCAAGATGTGCGCCAAACTTGTTTTCCACGAACTATTCAAATGAATAGGTTTTATATATCGTCCGTATGGCCTCAACACTGCTCATTTTGCAGCGAATTTATCCGTGAGAACCTTCACCACCGCTCCCCGTTTGAATGGACGCCACACCATTTAAGGTCACCGTGCACGGACCGTACTAGCCCAAGATTCAAATCCCTGAAATAAGCCACGACCGGGGGGAGCTAACGCAAAAGTGTGTAGCCAACTTTCAAGAGTAGGCAGGACTTTCCCTAAGCCTGTCAGATAGATGTGCGCGGTGTTCATATAAACCGTAGATCGCTAATTTTGAATGATACAATTGGAATTGCGTCAGAGAGGCGACATATTGTGGTCAGAGACTGGTTACGCACGAATCGCGTCAAACGTTCTGGTCTTCTGCATTAGCAAAGTACACAGCCGACTAATCGACAGCAACAATGCTCTTCTTTAAAGATACAATAGCCAATCATTCCAAGTACAGATGTACCGCAGATATGGCAGTGAATTGTTATAATCTGTTTATAATGTTAACAGGTTATATGCATTGTGTGGAGTAAAATAGCAACACACTGCCACGGGTCGGTTAAAAGTAACAGTAACAGACATTGTCTCATGTTTATTTATACACCGCTCTGATAACCTTTAATTGTTATAGTAGTGTAATGTACAAACGTGACCGTCCATGAGAAAGCGCTCACAAAGTCGGCAAAATCAAAGCTGAGTTTGATACAGCACTGGATTGGGCTGGTATTTCTGAATACTCATGTGAAAACCGCATGTTTCTATCACAAATAGTAAAGCGCTACAAATTTAAAAAATGAATGTTTCTGCGACTACTATTGAGAAATCGCGAGTTAAAGTTAACCATAACTTTGACTGGACCTAAGCCTTGAAATTCCAAACGTTTAAAGAATGGTCAAGAGTAAAGTATTTATAAGCCTCTGAGACTGTCATCATCGAAATCTTCATAAAAACTGGTCATAAAATATTTACATGACTTGTTCATTTGCATAGTTACCGATGTATACACGTCTTCAAATTGGGGCACCAAGGAACATGTTAAATTAAATTTTGTAGCAGGGTATCACAATAAAATTAAAAATAAAAATATGTTGAAACCAAAATATAGACATAAAACTTACTGTCTGCATGATAGCTAACATAATCAGTGCTATAAATATGCAGAGCTAATCTTGACCCATTTTATTCCTACTTGCCTTCTGAGCGCGTTTCTCGCAAATTTACTTTTCCGACTTTATGAGGGTTTTCTCAGGCACAGTCACAAACGGTTACCATGCAGTTCTGAAGTAACCATCTGCTGATGCCTAGTGTATTGCGATAGCAGCGCATAAGAAGTTTCCAGATTTGATCAGATTAGTGTTAAACTGAAAAAAAGACAACTGGATTCACTGCTTAAGTTTAACACCATCCTAATTTTGATAATCACCATTTTGATAATTACCATAATCATCGTATAACCGTCATTTAACATCTTGATTTCTTCTTTCAAATTGTTTGTGATATTTTTGCACATCCTTTTTTGGATCTTCATCCGTAACTCTGTATCTTCGTGTCTGTTCGACTCTGTCTTCTTATTTCTGGGACTCCATATTCAGTTAGCGAGGGGGATGAACGAATGACTGATCGAAAAAGTCAGTAAGCAAATGATGAAGTGAACGAGCGAATGAATGAGTGACTGAAAGATTGAATAATAAATGGACGAATAAGCCAGTAAGCGAAGGATTGAATGAGTGGATGATTGAATAAGTGAATAAATGAGTAAGTGGGTAACTAAGTGAATGAAAGAGTGAGTAAATTAGTGAATGATTAAAATGGTTGAAAAAGTAGATAAGTAAATAATCACTCTAAATGAGTGAGTGGTTGAGTGAATGGTTGAGTGAGTGGTTGAGTGAGTGGTTGAGTAAGTGGTTGAGTGAGTGGTTGAGTGAGTGGTTGAGTGAGTGGTTGAGTGAGTGAGTGGTTGAGTGAGTGATTGAATGAGTGATCGAGTGAGTGTATGATTGAGCGATCGAATGATTGAATAAATAAATGAGTGACTGAATTGTTTTCTGCTTAGGTTTTTTGATACATAAACACAAATCACACATAGACAGAGAGACTTGCCAATTCACAAGGACGAGAACAGAGACAGAACAACGAATGGGATAATAGAGCAGGACATTAGGGGAAAGAAAAGACTTTGTTTAGTAGACGGACACAAACAAAGACACAGGTGAACAGTATCAACATCACGCCGATTTCTATCCCAACTCGAAATAAATATAATAATAGTCAACAAAATAATGGCACAAAGTCACTTAGCGAAAGCCGAGCCCCGCTTTGTGGGAAAGCACCTGTCGATTTCTCGCCATCGAGTGACTGACATGCAGATGAACAGGCAGACGAACAGATGAATAGATGAACAGAGGGCATACAGATGAACAAGCAGACGGACACAAAGGTTAGGCTGAACGACGGACAGATGGTGGGAGAAGACCTGCCTGCATGTCGTATTTAGGCTAAACGGTCACACGACGGCAGCAGGCGATAGAATCCTCGTCCGAAAGCAGGTATATATATACATACATATATATATATATATATATATATATATATATATATATATATATATATATATATATATATATATATATATATATATATATATATATATATATATATATATATATATATATATATATATATATATATATATATATACATATATATATATATATATATATAACAGCGAAAGCTGTTCTGATTTACCAGCATTGTTTTGTTACAGTTATCAGTGATCTTACACATACGCATGCACGCACGCATTGTAATTACTGGCAGATATAAAAGGTTGAATGGAGGAAGATTTTCACGACTTATAACAATTGAGCCTTTTGTAGTAATTTGCCATTCGACTTCCCTAGGGTCACTACATCTTTTTCCACGTTTGCCCCTTCTTGCTCTCTTCTTTCTTGATTTCTCAACTTTTTCTGTCCTGTTTCTGAGTTTCGTACATTTTGCCATTTTTCGCTTTTAGTTTTTCATTTTCCTTCTCAGCATTTTCTGTGAACAACCTTCGCCGGAACCGATTTCGGGGTAAACTCAATGCCGTGACCTCCACTAATTTAAAATGGGACTATGGCAGAGTTGCCTCTGGATTCGACCTTGATTATAATTACTATGGTCATTAACTCATTATATTTAATATATTTAACATACAAGTAGATATCCTTCATAAATAATGTTTATTCGTTTTAAGGGTATCATTTACAGCTTCATAGATCGACTTAGACTACAGGGTCATCGAAAACAATGAGGTTACTTACAATGCTATATAAATGCTAGTTATTGCAATAACAAATACATTTGCTATGCACGTGATCATTATTGAAATTCATATAGCGCCTTATAGAGAGACCTACACGCAAACATACGCATCATGGCCCTGTGCGTGTATAAAAGGACACGTAAGCAATGTAATGTATATCTGATAAGGAACAATAGTGCACTTACTCAGCAGCCTGATCCGACGTTCGTGTGATCTTCAGTAGACCTTTAGTAGCTGGGGAAATGTGTCTTGTGTGGAACCCAAGTAGGCCTTGACCAGCTGCATGAGCTCTTAATGTTGACCTCTGACCCGGGAAACAAATTGTTCATAAACTAGTCTGTGGCGTTGCTAAGACGTGTTCGTTACAATCTTTGGCGACACCCAATAATGTGTGTGTGTGTGTGTGTGTGTGTGCCATCCGATGCTTTTCGCAGTCCCAATCGTACCCAGTCGGGGCCTCGATACACCTCCCCGCCGTCGTCTGCCCTTGAGCCGTTCAATAGCTTATTCGCTTCCTCTGAGAGGCGATTACCAGTAAAACAATTAGGTCGAAGTTCCACTGGCTAATCACGCATTCTACCCAAATAAACCGCTCCTACAATCTACATGCATATTCATGCTGTGTGTGTTGATGTGTGGTCTGGCTAAAGTTGGTACATGGTCCCATCGGGTACGGTGGTATTGCCGGTCGCCTCAGATGTCTGTCGGGGAAATGCCTCGTTCGTCGTACTACCTCGAATTGTATCGCATTGCATTATATGGTATTCGGGGTAAATGTATCCCTTTCTTGTCGTGTACTGCGAAAAGAAAGATTCTTTAACACGAATAGTCGTTAGAATGAGAAGTCTTTGGTCTTCGCCATAAATCGTTGCTATTCATGTCAATTAAAATGTACTCGCGAAAAAGATATAAAATGGGTTTTAAAAGAAATATAGTATGCTAGCAATTGTATGTACGTAAGTAAGTATCAAGAGACTTAATGTGGTGAACAAACCGATGACTCATCGGATTGAATTTTCCAATACAAAATCAAATACAAATCTTCTGCTACTAACTTATCTAAGTAAGTGAGTGCGTTTTAAGGTAGTTTGAAAATGTTTGATGCGTAGAATCGATTTATGTGTAAGCGCAGTGGAAGACTGTTCCAGAAGGACGATCCATAACAGAAGGCATGGTCGGAACGAACTTGATGTGTGATGAAACGCAGCACCTACATATCTCCTCTAGTAGATGCTTATTAGAAAACATTTATTTTTAGTATTATTATTACTATTAATTTTACTACTACTATTATTATTATTTCTGCATTTATTAGGCGTCACTATCTAGTGACAGCATCAATCGATGGCGCCGAACAATTGTGAGGGAAGGACTTGTTCAAAGTCCCTACACAGTAACTGTCTCAGGGGAGTTTAGAACCCGCACTCTCCGCGTTACAAGCCGAACACTCTCTCCACTAGGCCACCGTGTCCCACGTCTGTCTATCTGCCAAGGCATAGAACCCTAGTCCTTCTTGGCTAAGGTATCTCTAGTGTCCTTGGGGACAACGTTTGTATAGTAAGATAGAATACTAAGCCAAACCCCTTCCGATCCACCCAACTGAGCTGACACGCGCTTCTAAATTCGCCTGAAACTTCCTCGCTGTGATTATCCAAAGCTCAATACATCTGTGTTATAACAATATGACATTTATATCTTATGTGATATAACGACAAAAATAAAGAGATGTCAAAAATCTATGCACTTTTATGATTTTGACTAATTGTGCCTATAAGGACTGAAAAGCTGAGAAATAAAGGGGAAAGGAAAAGAGAGTGAAAAGTGAACCAATGGGCAAATGGTGTAAGGAGCCAGAAAAACCTTCAGAAACCGGTCGGCAAATGCGAAAGATCAAACACCGACTTGAAATCTTGAAACCGAGAGTGTGAGGACTAAAAATGATTCTCAGAAATTGTTGGGACATAAAAATAGTCTTCACTCCGATTAAAGAAGAAATGTCAACAGTTTTTCATCTCATGATCTCTATCTGTCTTATGATTTGCGCAGGTTATTTAGTAATTAATCATTAATGACATTCTAACTTCTAACTTTGTGTATCACTATCCTCTGGCCTATCTAAACCATGCGAAGCGCGGATTTGGTTTCAAAATGCACCTATGCTAAAGTATAGGATACCTATAAGCCCTACCTACCTGATAATCAAGAGGTTCACTATAGTTACACAATGCAACCTATGCCTATTAGGAGTGCCATTGGTTGGTGCTTTGGGCTTTGGACACCGGCCCTATAGGTGTTGCTAAGAAGAAGAACCCAGGATTCGAACTCAGGTTGGAGAGGTGAAAAATCCGACGCGCTAGCCTACCAGCCACCATAAATAAGTGAATAAATGAGCATGGAACCGCGATAGTCAACCCATCTCTAATGCAGCCTTTACTGTTAAAGTAAGCGTTGAATTTACTAAAGGAGGCTTTCACATTTCAGATCTTAGATTATGGAAGCGAAGACTCCAGCAGTTGTCTGCCATGTAATGAAATCGCGAGTAGACAGGCCTACCTGTCAATCAAAGTAACAGACCCTGATTAAACGGCCACATGGAGCGTTTAGTGGTTTCTTATAAGTTCAGACACATACAGGGATTGTTCGCAGACCCGTAGGCCTATAATGCATATAAATATGTAGCACGCACACATGCATACCCTATACATATAAATATATATATGGCACTTTTATTAATGCCCGCGGGAGTGTAACTGAGGTGATCTTGATTCATTACCTCGCCGTTGCCTTCGTTGAGGTGATAAACATTGAGATAATATTATTTACAATGGATGCCTTAATGAGCTGCTGCATTTGCGTTGCCCGTGAATTGAAGAAGAGTAGCATCGAATTTCTATCAGTTCTCGTCTTTGAAAGACTATACTTTCCGCAATAAAATCACCAGACCTGCATGAACCTGTGAATTCCAGCTTCGTTGGCTTGTCGAAGCCCTCAATTCCAATTGCATGCTTTACCTCTGATAACAACCTTGCAGTGGCCCGTAAACCCCTCATCCTAAGTTACCACGTAACTACCTCCCCAAGAGTCACTTGTGGATGAGTTAGAAGAATCGATGTCACTCAAATTAGTAGTTGATGATGTGGTTTTGATTTGCTGCTTTTTGGTTTAGGCCCCTCCTCGCTGCAGATTGTGCAAGTTCATTGTCAGGTTTTGTAGTAACCAGGCAGGAAATTGTCCTTTTCTTTCTACAGTCCTTTTAAACAACGGTTGAACACTGGACAGGGAATACATCTGAAAGGGCGCTATACAAATTCACCGAATGAACGAACAGGTGAAAGATTATTCATAATTAAATTGTTTGAGATCCGTCAACGCCACACTGCGTCCGTTAAAGTATTTATTGTCGATGAAAGCTCTTGTCTGTCTGTATAGTTGTTTATCTGATTGTGGTCTGTCTCTTTGTCTGTCTGCTGTCTTAGTTTGTCTCTGTCTGTCTACCTATGCCTCTAGCTCTCTCACACTCTGTTTGTCTATCTGTCTGTCTGTCTCTCTGGAAACTATACTCTGGTAGGATATTATTCATTTAACTGCTAATACAATATTTCATTTCTCGTATATGTGGAGCCTATTAGCCGATTTATTGAAGCGATGGGCCATGAAACATGGAGGTTATGGGTTCGCGCCTCCCCAAAAACTGTTTCTGTGCGGGAGCGTTGAGTAAGTTCTTCAGTCACATTTGCTCAGAGCCATCAGTTAATGTTTAGTCGTTACACAGTGGCGCTTAATAAATGCATGAATGATAATTATAGGGATTAAATAGGAATGATTCCTGTTGCGTAATGACTTGCATTCAAAATCCTCTTGCTAGGACAAGGCTCACTTGTCGCCGGCACCCTGCGTAATTATATCGGACAGCTGTAGGTAAAATCTCGGTGTAGGTCCAGTTATTCCGGGTAGCTGGCTAAGTATAAAGAATATGGCCACCCCAGTTTGCGAGAGAAAATAGAACGCTGCAAGTACCCTCGACCTCATATCTGGTCCATGACTCGTTTAGTTAACTGCAGAAAATTTTGGAGCAAACCGACTGCCTAAGCTGCTGAGGCTAGATGCTTTAAAAGAAGCTCACGTAGATACTCTGTCGAGCTATCAGAATCCCTTTAAGAACAGTTTTCTGTAGTCGTTTACCAGTCATGAGGATGCCGGTTCGCATACCGATGGTGGTTTATTTCAGAAATTTTAATCTCGGGCTAGCACGATCCGTACAGGCGGATCTTAAATGATGTGGCGCCCATTAAAACGGACAGCAGTGGTGGAGGATCTCACCCGATCAACTCATTGTAGAATGAGCAAGGTCGCGGCCATACGGTCGCTACATAAAACCGTGTACATTTACATTCGAACGTTTATGCTGGTTGGATGAAGCGCTCACAGAAAGCTCCGAAGTGGCTGCATGTAACAACCTTTCACATTGTAATGGAAAAAGATGGCGACATCTAGTGAATGCAAAATGAGGTCTGTTGCTGACGAAAGAACTCTGCCTTTCATGAGTTAATGCCCTCGGCGTCTGCCTGAACAACTCAGCGGTGTCACCTGGCGATGAATTATATTATGCCGAATCTTAGGCCGACCAAGGACCACGTGGACTAGAGCCGTGGAGATGGATCTTACTCCTCATGCAAGCAAGTATGTCGTTCGTTCTAAGAACACTGTGACTTCTTGTGCCTTGTACCGGTCAAGTGTTGGATTATCGGGCGTTCTTTGTGGCCAACCAAAGATTTGGAATTCGCTGCCTAGTGCTGCTCACGTTCTATTATTTAGTTCTTTGATGTCATTCCATCCATTCCATTAAGATTCATTTGCTTCAGATTAATTACCCATCGCTACCTACTTTCTGGTTTCTATGACCTATCGGACTTCGCCATAGCTTCTCCAGCATGATCTGTATGATATTTTATTACGATTTCACTTGAAACGACCATCGACAGGTGCCTTGTTCATTGTGCATTGTGATAAGGGCGCTATAGAAGTAATTAGCTTAGATTAGATGAAAATATGCATGCATGTATGCATGCATGTATGTATGAATGTACGCAATGGCGGATCCAGGATTGCCTGCGTGGGGGTGAAAGAGCATTTTCAGAGGGGACCCACATGCTAGCATTCCACCATGCATGGGTCTGGTCTGAGGGGCGCCAGCATATAACCAAAAAGGGCGGGGGCGAGCCCCTACACCTATAGCTAAATCTACCACTGGATGTATGTCTATGTGTCTTGATATCTGTATCGCGCCTCTTAAATGCACTATCGTATGCATAATGCATGTGTATTGTCTATATAGTGTCATGTATTCTGTGGTAGTGTCTGTTCCGTTCGTTTCATGTTGTTCTATTATGCTCTGATTCTAAACCACTGTTCCATCTGCGTCTGTCTTCTTAATTGCCTTCCCGTGCAGGGTATAGGGCCTTATTCCCCCTCTTATCCTGTTTCGTCCTGTCCTGTCCAATTCTTTCTCATTCTCAGCACCTGTGGCCGTTTAGCTTATATCCTTGGTGGCCATGAAGTGCCTCTTGGTAATAGGATGTGGGCATCAGAAAGTCATGTTTAATTACCGAAGGTTTTTCAGGGCAGCAGCAGGTGCCACTTATTAGAAGATGAATTCACGTCCAGTGTAGCGTTAAATCGAATCTGCAAGATGTCACAACGGCTTCGAATCATGGCCAAAAAGCAGGTCAATCAAGCGTAACTGGTGTGACCATACAAGAGGCATTGTTAAGTCTCCATGGTTACACAGATTCTCTCTATGCCAATCTTCCGGCATTGTCTCTGCTTGCCAATGTCTGCGAGTCTGTCTGGGACAGTCTCTGTGTCGGTCTGTCTGTCCGTCCCCCGGTCTATCTGTCGGCCCCTATTAGTAGTTCAAAGTATATTCATTTTAAAGTAATGTAATGTAATGTAATGTAACAAACACTTATATAGCGCTCTTCGAGTACCTCTCAAAAGCGCTGATGACACGGCTATCCTACCAATCTAAACAAGTGCGTTTTCAAGTTAACAGAGAATGAACGTTGATTTAAACTAAGTGGAAAAGTACGAATGTTTAAAGGGAGACTGTTCCAGAACGAGGGACCAAAGCAGGAGAAGGCACGGTGAGCACGCAACGACGTGCGGTAACGTGGAATCAGCATATCTCCACGATCAGCAGAACGCAGCAACCGGTCACCAGGTCGACTGGAAACAGGAACACACAGCTCCCGAATGTAAGCCGGCGCAGTGCCAACCGTAGCAGAACGGACAAGTAGAAGAACCTTAAACCGAATCCGTTCCGAAATAGGAAGCCAGTGTAGCGTCTCCCTGATATAGTCCGAAATGTGAGAACATTTTGGGAGATTTGCAACCACCCGAGCAGCACAGTTCAAGACAGACTGGAGCTGGCTAAGTCTGAACTTCGGGAGACCCGCCAGCATAGAATTGCAGTAGTCGATTCGTGTGAGGACGAACGAGTGGACCAGAGTAACAGCAGCTTTGAAGGAGAGGTTGCGCCGTAACACACGAATCTGCTGCAGCTGATAGAAACAGGATCTACAGAGCGAGTTGACATGATCAGCCATAGCTAGTTCACCATCGAGGAGGACGCCCAGGTCACGGACCACAGGCAACACACCCCAGCCAGGAAATCCAACCTGTAGCGCTTCGGCATCAATCCCAGAACGCGCCCGACGTGTGCCCAGCCAAATGTACTGGGTTTGGCCTCGTTTAAAACATAAGTCGATTTGACGCCATCCAAACCCGAACTTCCGCCACGGCAGTACGTATATTAGATACGTATATTAGCCACACAGGCATGCGCATCTGATGGAAGGCAGGTGGAATTTAGCTGGACGTCGTCAGCATACAGGTGGCACCGAGCTCCCAGGGAGGTGATGAGCCGGGTCAAGTCAGCTGTATACAGAATGAAGAGCAATGGCCCAAGGACTGAGCCCTGTGGGACGCCGAATGGGAGCGGCGCCCAAACCAAAGTATTCATTTTAAAATTGTTCAGAGCATTTTAAAGCATTTCACCGTGGTTACTCGCTAACATTTTTATTGTTCTTTTTTATAACTAGTGACATATCGCACCTAGCAGTAGCCAATTTAGCTTCGTCTTACAAGGTATTGTTGTATCTACGAGACAGTAGGCCTACTATTATCTGATCAATTTCTGAACTGACAAATTTCTGCCTTCAAAGGTTTCTTAGGCATGTTGTGTATTGGCCTTTGCTGTTTCGCGTTTGTTAGTTCAAACCTTTTCACACTGTACAGTAGAACTGCTTTGTTTTCTATGATAACCGTATAAACGTGAGTTAAGCCTCCGAGAAGTTAACACAGCTGTTCTGTTTGTATTTGCACATAGCTAAGAGTCTTGTGCATTTTACCTACTTCACTATCACAACTACATAAGTTAGATTACGTTAGATTACGTTAGATTACGTTAGATTACGTTAGATTACGTTAGATTACGTACGTGTATTGTGTATATATGTAATATCTGCTCTGCTGAAACACATCTGCAGTAGTATAGCCTGCAGGTGCTATGGCAAAGCTTTAGGATGCGGACCTCTCATAATATTAGAAGTCGATTTTTAAAAGTAGGCCTCATTTAAACAATTTAAGTGAATTTGGATTCTCCAAGCTTTTCACATTTCGTACATTTGGCTGTGAAAAATTGACACCATGGAAGTGTAGATAATTTCCTGGTTTATTTACCTTTCAACCTCTCTCTCTCTCTCTCTCTCTCTCTCTCTCTCTCTCTCTCTCTCTCTCTCTCTCTCTCTCTCTCTCTCTCTCTCTCTCTCTCTCTCTCTCTCTCTCTCTCTCTCTCTCTCTCTCTCTCTCTCTCTCTCTCTCTCTCTCTCTCTCTCTCCTCTCTCTCTCTCTCTCTCTCTCTCTCTCTCTCTCTCTCTCTCTCTCTCTCTCTCTCTCTCTCTCTCTCTTACATCCTCCTGTCGCGGTGGGCCCTCCTTAACTCCGCTTCCCTTCCTTCCAACAACGGTCCTTGCTGACCTTCAGCTTCAGCCGTCCGCCCTTCCTCTGATTACCGCCGCATTCCTTAATTATTCAGGATGCGCCCGTTGGTCCGGCCCCCGGCTCGGGCCAGACAGTGATAGATGGCTGACAGGGCACACGCGACCCCTCGAAACCGGGATACGCCCTCAACTGACACGCTTGAAACGAGAAGGCTTAGATACATATTCCAGTGAAGCCCCCGGAACAAGCGGAGAGCTCGGCTTCTTCAGATTACGCCTTTACCGAGTGTTTGGTATTGTTGGAGATAACTTCGATAATTTAGAATAGTACAACAGCTTCATTATCGCTGAACTGACCTTCTGGAATTGGCCGGATTTTCGCTAGCAATTGATGTCCGGTCCTGTTATAGAGGTGCTATAAAATTATGCTTAGATTAGATTATCAATGGCCACAGTGTGATTGGGAATTTAACTTTCCGGTGTTACCCAGCAGACCCGATAATGTCGTGCAAATTTGTTACAATTATCAGATGCTAAAGATCAAACACATGCAAATCTAGGCCGTATAAGAATATTAACACACTTTTTACCCGCCTCTACAAAATACTTACAGCGTTGTTCGCGCACACATGTCTCTGTCAACAAACAAATTGAATGTGTTGTCAGCGCAAGCGGATAAGTAAATGGCGAAGTTCCTACACGTGTATACCTGTGGTCAATGCGAAAGCCGAGCGATTTGGTTTTACATCATATGGAGTCAGTTTAATTTCATTTATGCCTGTTCAAGTTGAGAGGAGCGCTTTACGACCTTTGGATTCGTAGATCCTCTGCCATTTCAAAGACCTATAATTAGGGTATGAGCTGCGCCATTCAGTATAGCCCACTTGGATTCAGACATATCACTAAGACCTCAGTTAACTCGTCTTGGCATTGTCTCTACTCTTTATATACCATGTGGCCTATGTGCTCCATTTCCTTTCAATACCGTAAGCTAATTTCTAGTCTCACTGACCTCTAGAGGTTCGACTGGACTCCTGTTGTCTTAGCGGGGAAAGGCTTATATAAACTGCCGCAAACTGCATTGCTGAGAGAGCGCAAAGATTTGTAGCATTGGTCTGTCGTGTGCTAAGTTGAAAGTTTGAGTTACAAATGTCGTTGATCGATTCGTGGGTGTAGAGACTGTGACGATTCAAGTGCTGTTGTGACTGAATTGTTTGTTCAATTATAATTTTGAAAATCAAAGACTGTGCGTCTTTACTTGAGTTAATGCTATGCCACTAATCGTCAAGTCGATAATTCGAAGCCCGATCATTGAAACTACGAAAGACCGTGTACAATTTCTTTGTTGCCAACAAAACATGTATACAACCTTCTGACAACAATAACCTGACGATGCACTGCATTATTGATGCGCTACTAAAACGTTCGTGTCAGTATTAATTAAACCAAAAGAAAAGTGAATTCAAATCACGTGACACCAAATCGCATAATACCCATAGTTATACGCGACAACACTAGTTCCTAGTTGCTTGATCTAGTTGAAGTAATATTCGTCCGCGGTTAATCTCTTATTCTTATTCCGTCGTCTTTGTTTCGCTCGGACGGGGCGTATGTGGCTCCACCTAACGTGCGGCTACTGTCGACTTAAGAGTCTCCAGAGCCGCGTGCATTTCCGGATCCGGCCGCGTCACCCTACGTCCATTGTCCGCAGCCGTATTATCCGGCAGACGGGCAAAACCAAAACCCCTCAATCCTGTGAGGATTGGACACGCCCCGACGACGCCCCGAATTCGTGTCACATACCAACCCGCGCCTTACCATCACTGCCAGTCACCTCCGACAGCGTCGACAATTGGTTGATCAAATTGTAGCGCCATCTGCCGTTTTGCGGTTAAGTTAGCGGGGTAAGACCATACGCAGTGGGACACTTACGGTAACCGGCAGGGTGCCAGCGCGCGGCACGCTACCATGACTAGGGTACCAGATGGAAGTCGTTTCGATTTGAGTAAGCGTCGCGCAGCAAATGAAAACAGACGCCGCGCATTAGAGCAGACACTCGAACAGCGCTCATTCTGAATGCACATAAGCAGTCATATTGTTGCAATTAATCGGTCCTATAACACTTCAGGAAAGGCCGTTACATGCAGCACTTTTGTATGGACGAAGTGTCGTCTCAAAGGAGAACTTGATAAACAACTTGAAATTGTGAGCCTTGTAGCCTTCATGGAAATAATTCATCTGAGTGATTTTGCGCTTTGATTCTGTGCTTTTTCCGACAGCAAGAATGCACCATCGCATCGCATCTGCCGATATAATTACCGCAAAACGATAAATGCAACAAATGCGAGTTTTATTTATCGGAGTTGTGTATTCAAACAAAGAGAAGTATATTCTTCGAAAATTAGCAATTACCAGAAGGCGATTAAAGACAATTCTTTTTCCATTCGGTATAATAATAGCTAGCAGTATTTGAACGTAAATGGTTATTTAAGACATACTGCTATTTTGATTTAACAATTAAACAACAGTGAAGTAAATACTTGACGCGCCAGAAAACGATCATGTCTGAGCGGTACAGACGCGTGGAAGCCAGTGTACAGATCCTTCGCGTTGCCCTAGTGATTCTCTTTCAATTCGGACTTAGTTTGCAGTATGACGCATCGGCGGCGTTACAGTGGATGAGTCAAGGCAAGGAAGTAAGGCTCAGCTACCGAATCGTGGAGGAGATGAGACCGGGGCTGATAGTTGGACGCCTGTGGAACGACGTTGGTGTTCCGGATTCAATGAGAGACGGAACACTGGAACTGACGATACTCTCGGGACTCAATAGGTAACACAGACGAGAGAAATCTTAAAACTAGAACATAAACTATCTGATAAACGAGCACAGAATTGTGGCCATGATACTGGCTTGAAATTAGTAATTCGTTTAAATTCAGTAATGCATGTCGATAGGCATTCTTAACAATTGCTGCGTTTGAGCTCAGCTAAAATTTTATTTCCAATCTGACTTGCAAATTGCAAATTTCCACTCTAATGATGTGCTTTGAGTTTGCTCTTATCAAAATGACTTCGCATTCTTTGCTTAACTCATCCACTTTGACTGAACCAATCTGTAGCTTTCTAATTTATTTAACTACTGTTTTCGGTTGTGTTTCATTTAATCAATCCGTCTCAGCTCCTTCGGAATATTTACCACTTGTTTGTTTTATTCTTAGAGCTCTTCTATTTATTCTGGTGACTGATATTACTCTGTGTTTGCATTTTCTCATGACCATATTTGCTGGTTTATGGGAAGATATTCCAAAAACCACTGACAATTCTAAAAAAAGAAACATTGTCCAAGGAAAATTTGATACCAGCTAAATTGAGACGGGAACTACCAAAGTATTTGAAAGAGTTACAGGAAAATTTGTCGGAATCCATGAAATATGCGGAAATCCATGTTGAAGGAAAACAAATTCAGTATGGAGAATTCAGTACAATACATAAGACCAGGGTCGACTAGTACGGTCTTCAATCGCTGGCGATATGCAGGCGGAGTGAAGAGGTCTGCGACCAAGTACAGATGACACTAAGATAGGATGGAGCACAGTCAGCCAGCCATCAGCATTTGACTTTGGTCCTTATGCATCAGCATTAGGATCTTCAAATTAATGCGTCTTTGCATGAGCAGCCAATGCAGCTCGTCTCGCAAAACTCTGATATATACTCATACTATGGAGTCCTGCCATCAGCTGAGCCTTTTGAGGTCCGCATAGCCGTCATTGCCACAGTCAACCTTAAAGTGGCTCAGAGTGCGGATCCTCACATGTTCCGAGAAGGTCATGTCCTATAGTCCAGAATCATACATAGGTTATATGCATAGAAGTGGAAAACGAAGCACAGAGGAAGCGGAGCTATAAATTAAGCAAGTCTATCTTTTGGAGCTGCCGATAATTACTTGACCTTTGAACCAGCAAATTCGTATCAATTCAGCGATTCACACGCCGAACGCTCTCAGGCACAGTCAAAAGTTTACCATCGCCCCTGGGTGGATTCGAACCACCAACCTTTCGGTTAACAGCCGAACGCGCTAACCGGCGATATGCTACTCTTTCACAATGTAGCTGTATTTTAGTGTCCACTGTTTTAAACGATATCTTATTACCTGCCAAGGCCGTTGACGTCGACCTGACCTTATCTTACATGAAGTCCACACCTGATATCTGATAGCTGCATTTTGCTTATCAGCTGTACATTAAATGCAGAGAAACAGTCAACACGTGATTCATCTTCCGTGGGTGGAATGAATTGAAGCCACTTAGGGCATATACAGGGTAACACATAGACTAATAATAATTTGATATAGGCCTAGCTGTGAACAGTTGTAGGTAAATACTTGAATATATATATCAAGTCTCTAAAACTAGTTGCTTTCAGCTTCATGTGTGCTAAATGGGATTAATCTTATAGAAAACTATATGAAGCTATTTCCTTACGTTAGTCTGTTTCTTATAGTCATCGTCATCTTAGTTTTGGCAGCTAGGAGCCGTCAAGTAGGCCTAATGATATGGCCTTAAATCTATTTTTAACGATTGGTAATCGTAATTGTAATCATAATCTTCAGAGTTTTCAGCGTACAAAAGCTAAGTCGTGGGAACCATATAATTCACAGACGCTTAGTATGGTCGCATTAACAAACAGTTGTTAAGCAAGCAACAGTTGTGAAAGACGGTCATTTCTTAAGCGGACGTAGCTTATATTCTTAAGTAGATGTAACCTATTATTAAGTAGATGTAACCTATTCTTAAGTAGATGTAACCTATTCTTAAGTAGATGTAACCTATTCTTAAGTAGATGTAACCTATTCTTAAGTAGATGTAGCCTATTCTTAAGTGGACGTAGTATATTCTTAAGTGGATGCAGCCTATTCTTAAGTGGATGTAATCTATTCTTAAGTAGATGTAGCCTATTCTTAAGTAGATGTAGCCTATCTTAAGTAGATGTAGCCTATTATTAAGTAGATGTAATCTATTCTTAAGTAGATGTAGCCTATTCTTAAGTAGATGTAGCCTATTCTTAAGTAGATGTAGCCTATTCTTAAGTAGATGTAGCCTATTCTTAAGTAGATGTAGCCTATCTTAAGTAGATGTAGCCTATTCTTAAGTAGATGGAGCCTATCTTAAGTAGATGTAGCCTATTCTTAAGTAGATGTAGCCTATCTTAAGTGGATGTAACCTATTCTTAAGTAGATGTAGCCTATTCTTAAGTGGACGTAGTCTATTCTTAAGTGGATGCAGCCTATTCTTAAGTGGATGTAATCTATTCTTAAGTAGATGTAGCCTATTCTTAAGTAGATGTAGCCTATTCTTAAGTGGATGTAATCTATTCTTAAGTGGATGCAGCCTATTCTTAAGTGGATGTAATCTATTCTTAAGTAGATGTAACCTATTCTTAAGTAGATGTAGCCTATTCTTAAGTGGACGTAGTCTATTCTTAAGTGGATGCAGCCTATTCTTAAGTGGATGTAATCTATTCTTAAGTAGATGTAGCCTATTCTTAAGTAGATGTAGCCTATTCTTAAGTGGATGTAATCTATTCTTAAGTGGATGCAGCCTATTCTTAAGTGGATGTAATCTATTCTTAAGTAGATGTAATCTATTCTTAAGTAGATGTAGCCTATTCTTAAGTGGACGTAGTCTATTCTTAAGTGGATGCAGCCTATTCTTAAGTGGATGTAATCTATTCTTAAGTAGATGTAGCCTATTCTTAAGTAGATGTAGCCTATTCTTAAGTGGATGTAATCTATTCTTAAGTAGATGTAGCCTATTCTAAAGTGGACATAGCCTATTCCTAAATAGATGCAGCCATTTCTTAAGTGGATGTAGCGTATTTAATATAACCTATAACTGTTTGTTTGAACAGCGGTTACTTCAGTGTCAACTCCTCTACTGGTGATCTACTGACAAGTAAGCAGATTGATCGAGAGACAGTCTGTCGGAACCAGATCGACTGCCAACTAACGATAGATGTCGCCATTGTGCGACCGATTCAGTTTTTCAGAGTCTTCAAGGTCACGGTGGAGGTCGAGGACCTGAACGACAACGCACCAGTTTTTGCGCCGGATGTCATAGTTCTAAACATATCTGAAAGTGTTCCTCCTGGTAAACAATTAAGTTTATTCATTCGTTCATTATATCATTCATTCATCCATCCATCAGTTGTCTGATATATGTTCATAAATAAAATTTTAATGAATCAATAAAATGAATGCATTAATTTAAAATGCTTAAAGTAATTAAAATTTAAAATAAATTCAGGCTTAGCATTCATGGTATACCAGGGAACCGTTGTGTGAAACAAGATGTATGTAATCTATAACTTAGGAAGCAACTAGTGACCCACAGAAAATACCTTTGATGTTGCGAGAAAACATAAACTTTAAATAATACTTACGCTATTGAAACTATATCAAATCGACGAAAGTAATCCTGCTTTGCTGTAACTCATAGCATTTGTATCTAACTTCAGAAACATAATGCAAAACGATCCAATTTAAATGCAGAAGACAGATGCAAAAAAAATTAAAGGGTTACTATCTGTGGACCTAATATTATCAGAGTGGGGGCCAGCAGGGCCATTTGACCCGGGCTTCACATGATAAAATAAATTAATAGGGGTCATCATCTTTACATACTGTTTTCGCCTACTTTAAAATAAGAAAGAAATGTTCTTATTCGAATCAAAGATTTTCTATTTATGATTCAGTAACTAGCAATAAATCTTTCGAATTCTTTTAATTCAGTTTATTATTAAGATTTATTTCTCCCTTATTGTGTTATAATTCACAACTGTGATTTAGTAGGCTTATAACAAGCATGCTTCGAGTTTGGGGCCTCGTATTCGCAGTGCTCTCTGAATCTCTGAAGGGTTCTGGCAACACGTTAGCGCTTTCGGCTGTTAACCGAAAGGCTGGTGGTTCGAATCCGCCCAGAGGCAAATGGAAATTTTCAAAATGTTCTTTTAACGATATTTTAAAAAGATAACACTTAGAAAACTAATTGCAGCTCTGATGATCACTGTGTTGTTCTTCTGCCGTCCAGGAACTTTTTATGTTCTGCCAAATCCTCTTGACTTCGACAGCGAAATTTTCGGTGTGCGTGTCTACAACATTAACATCAACAGCTCTGAATTCAAAATTGCACTACATGAAAACGAAGACGGGTCACGTGATCTTCGGTTGACGGTCACAAGAAACATGGACCGCGAGACAAGGCGGTCCTACAAGGGTCACGTGACTGCCATCGATGGCGGTTCTCCGCCTCTGTCCGGGAATCTGGAGCTGATCGTCATGGTTACCGATGTTAATGACAACGCGCCAAAGTTTGAGAAAAGTTTTCACAACATCAGCGTCTTTGAGAACCACCCAGTTGGATCGATTTTGACAACTTTGACTGCATCTGATCCGGATGAAGGACTCAACGGAATGGTGATGTACGAACTGGTGAGACAAGGCTCTGCCCTGGGGTCTGGTGGGAAATTTGCGGTGGACTCAAACACGGGCGATCTGTTCCTTCACGAACCACTGGATTTCGAGACTGAACCAAATTACTCATTGCTCGTGACCGCGAGAGATCTGGGTCAGGGATCTGTGAATGTCTACACTCGGGTGGCGATCAATGTACTCGATTCAAACGACTCTCCGCCGAATATCCGAATAAACGCAGTGACCGGCGTCCATGAGAACGAGGACCCAGGTGTCTTCGTCGCCCAGATTTCGGTGGACGACGCAGACGAAGGCGACAACGGACGTGTCGAATGTCACGTGTCCAGTCAGCTGTTCGTCCTTGAAATGCTCTACCCGAAGGTCTTCAAGATAACTACCAACTCTCGCTTCGACAGAGAACAACAAGACCTCTATAAGCCAGAGATCACATGCCGTGACTTCGGCCAGCCACCGCTAGAGGTCATTAGGCAGCTCGTCGTCGAAATCTATGACGTCAACGACGTCGATCCGACTTTCGACCGAAACGAATATACTGTTAATGTTCCAGAAAACTGCTCAACCGAAACGGTTCTGTTACGGGTGAACGCTTCGGATGGCGATGTCGGAGAGAACTCTGCGATACGCTATCAGCTGGAAGACGCAGCACAGGCTTTTCTATCCATTGACAACGTCACCGGTTTAGTGACTGTCGAGGGTGGCTTTGATTTCGAGAACTGCTCAAAGCACGAGTTCCTCGTGATCGCCACGGACCTCGGTTTCCCCATCAGACACTCAGCCTACTCAACGATTGTCGTCAACGTCTTCGATATTAATGATGAAGCTCCCGTTTTCTCCCAGGCGTTTTTCACCTTCGGGACGTTCGAAAATCAGCCACCTGGAACGGAAGTCGGTTACGTATCGGCATTCGACCGTGATAGTCCGCCCTTCGACCGCTACACTTTCTTCATCAGTGGTGCAGGAAAGGCGAGTTCCATAGCCAGTGATTCATTTGAGATCGAAGAGGACTCCGGACGGATAACAGCGACGAGGTCGCTCGACCGTGAACAGTATCCTTCACACCAGTTGACGGTCACAGCTGTGGACTCGGCGTTTCCGTATTATCGTTCAACGGCTAACGTGACGATTTACGTAGCCGACAGAAACGACAACGCGCCTCTGATCGAGTTTCCGGCTTTTGACGGTCAGTTGATTCGTCTGTCTGCTCGTACGCCGCCTGGACAGGTCTTCACGGCGGTCCGCGCGAGGGACGCCGACCTTGGAGAGAACGCGCGACTGGTTTTCACCCTGGCTAAGGGCAACGAGGAAGGTCATTTCGAAATCGACCCGTTCAGCGGGGAACTGTCGATCTCGAAAAAGGCTGGAGGTTTTACGACGAGTCACATGGAGAGATACCAGCTCGCTGTGCTCGTCAAAGATTGTGGAAAACCGGAGAAATCGGCTCTAGCGATGCTGGAAGTGTTGGTGCACAGGGAGGCTACTGTGGCGAAGGAGGGTCTACATGAGTCATCGAAGAGAACGGAGAACTGGTCCACGTGGAGGGTCTACCTTCACCAAATTATTGTCATCTTCCTCACTTGTGTCTGCGTTTCGCTTGTCGTGAGTCTAGTCGCCATCATCGTCTGCGTCAGAGCCAGGCGCGCCTTTGCTCAGAGGAGGAACCGGAAGATCAGAACCAGTCGTTTCGTCTACCAGGAGGACCTACGAATCAACAGGTCACCAGTGAACTCATTGTCCAACGCCCAGACTTGCGAGCCGGCAGAGCTACTGGACGAGAACAAAATGGATGTAGTTCAGCAGAACTGCGATGACACCAGCGAGGCCCAGCGCCCTGGTACAATGCGGGCTAAAAAGGTCGTCCAGTTCGACCTGAACAAGATCCAAGTTCGAGCAGTTGGAACAGCGAATCAGTGGAGCAGCGAACGAAACACCGTGACGTCTTTCCAGGTAAAGCTAGCGCCTCTATTCCTACAGCCCCCTCTGCAGCCGCAAACGACACCCGACATATTTTGTAAATAATAATGCAGAAGTATTATTTTAACGCTAAAACTGGTAGACTTTAATACAGAACCATATCTGGACTATTATTAATGACTGTAAGAACCGCTGTGCAAATATCTTGATGCAATGTTCTGTTACAACTTTATCTTACAGACTGATTGTTCACTAAAATGACAGTTGAATAAATGGAAATTCGTCGATAGATTACGAGTACTTAAAAAGGAAATTATCAATTTTGCGAATGTTCTGAACCACCGCTGGCTAAATGCAAGCAATATTGCATCACAAAAAGTATCCTGACGGCAAATTTCAGCTACGCTGAAAGCAGCATTATTGATTATTTACGATAAAAGCCCACAACTTCGCACGGATTAGTTAGTATTCATTAGGAGTTGACTGTGTGCTGAGGCCAAAATTGGCTCATTGCTTGTGCACAAAGTCCTCAAGTCTATTTGCAACGTGTTTGTGAATGTAAGTGTATGCTGTAAAATGTATGCTTTCAATTGCAGGATAGTTCAAAGATAGACAACGAAGATAGTCTTCAATTCGGCAACTCGGGCCCAACCGTCGACGAAACTGAGGTCCGTATGCTGATCGGTATAATATAAGTGAATATTGTATTGCTTTCACTCACAGCCTTTCCGACCTCCAAGGATTTTATCCTTTAAAAGTTTCTATCGAAATGCTCCTTTGAAAATGTAGGCCATACTTGTGCTTAATAGACTAGGGGTTGAGGGTGAAGGAATTAATTAAACCAGACTGAGAGACACCTTCCGGAACGAGCTTCACAATCAAGACAAAGGCGGTCGTTTGAAGACTTCTACTAATACACTCCCATTTGGCCCCCCACGAATCCATATCTGTATGTGTATATATGTATGTATGTATGTATGTATGCATGTATGTATGTATGTATGTATGTATATATGTACGTAGTATGTATATAGGCATGTATGAACGGATAGATGGAGCGATCGATCGATAGATTGATAGATGGACCGAGAGCTGGACCGATAGACCGATTGTTGGATCGCTGGACCGATCGATGGATAGACCCATGGGTTGATAGGTTGATCGATCGATAGACACTAATACTTTCAAACCCTACTGCTGAGGCAGGTGATCCTATATAGCATTAGTTTTGAAAAGCATTGGCGTTTAATTTATATGGCTGTCACTCGTTCTTTTACGACAGTATGAAGTTCTCTACGATAATAACCTCAAAGCATTGTATGGCATAGATTGGCAAATATACGGTGGAAAACGACTCATTCCTCACCTTGTAATATATCACAGTTCACATAGAGTTTCCTGCAGGCATAAAGGTAACTTAGTCAAAGTGTTTAAAATCGTCCAAGTATCGGATAAATCTTTAAGCTAGCATTAAAAACTCCTATATGGAAGATTAGACAGAGATCTCTTAGAAATTGTTGGAACATGAAAATTGTCTTTTGTCCTCGAGTCTCTATGTCTGAACAGGTGGTCAAAACGTTTTCACCAGACAACGCCTAGGTCATGGTAAGATTTGCCCTAGTCTACCTTCTTTGTAAAATTCTGCATCCGTCATTGTTAAACGCGACTACTGAATCTCACGTAAGTATGCTCAGAATGTACTGTCCATACTAGTTATATGATTTTGTTCACTGAAGAACGAAACAAGAGCAGCTGTGCTGTTTTAGTCGTGCGTTTTGAACAGCTAATAATTTCTCAATGAATCCAACTATGTTTTTCGTCGTGAATAAATAAAACTGGTTTCACATCATAGTTATTTTGTCATAGCTGTAGGCGATGTCATCTTGCATTTTACTTGCTTAACCTACTTATCCATCTGGTGACCTGTTTGTTATCTGACAAGTTTGTTTGTGTCATTTATGTAAGGAATTAAATCATATGCTCCTCTAAAGCAATATTAACTATTCTCATATGTTTACGTAATTGGGGTTCTATATAATTTTCACTTATCGCCCTCTGCAAAACGGTCTGATAACAGAACTCAGCCAGTTTTAGTGTCTTACAGGCAGACGGTGTATATGGTTATCAGATCGAAGGAAGTAAAAGCCAGAATAACTATACATTGTTTTTATGATAATTCGAATAGGGCAAATCTGAAAATGAAAATCCTGGACAATAACCCGCCGCAGATGTTCAAGGGATTAGGGGTTACGCGACACGGCCGATGAGGTCTCACCGGGTCACGCCAGGGGGCAGTCGTTCTCGCCCTAGACGCGATAGCGTGAAATTCGCCCTCACTAGAGTAAGGCGGGTCGGTTGGTCCCTTCCTGCTTTTCGGCGTTCTTGACGGTCGACCCGGTCGGGACATTTGACCCAGAACCTTTGCACGCACGTCCCAATCGAATACGGTCTCGTTAATTTGGGGGAAATGGTCCATCTGTCCCGTTTAATAAGTTTAAAACGAATTAATTTCTGGCTTTGAAGCTGAAAAAGAATAGTAAAGGTTTCTCTGTAGAAGAAGCAGCTGGATGCACAACTGCTTTAATTGCGAGTCTGGAGATTAGCGTTCTCGTTATGAAAATTAACCGACGCACTTTCAACAACTACTTAAGTTTTGTTCTAATAATAATAATAATAATAATAATAATAATAATAATAATAATGATAATAATAATAATAATAATAATAATAATAATAATAATAATAATAATAATAATAATAATAATAATAATGATAATAATAATAATAATAATAATAATAATAATAATGATAATAATAATAATGATAATAATAATAATAATAATAATATAATAATAATAATAATTAATTTGCAACTTTTATTGCGCCGGTGTGTAATGCACAAGGCATCAATGGACGGCGCACCAAAACCAAGCCATAGTCAGGTCAACAGAAGAAAGTCAGTTCACTGAGACAGACGATAAGGCTGTATAGGAAAACGTAAAGCCTTAAGTTGAGACCGAAATTTTGTGAGACTGCGCAGAACAAAACATATGCGGGGAGAGAGTCCAAAAATTTAGGTTCAGCAACTGAGAAAGCTCATACTTTTTCCTTCCTTGATTCAAGCGATATGGTCAACTATCGGCCCATAGCTAATGTGACTTTCTTATCAAAGATCATCGAACAAATTGTAGTTTTTCAAATAAACTGTATGTAGATTCGCCAAGAACTGTTCTAGTTTTTGCTATGATCAGAGAAAAGCAATCTGGAGATTGAATAGTGATTTCTGGAGAATAAGTATTGATTTGCTTTGGGAATGAGGACTGATTAAATTATTCGAGAGCAGTTTCTATTGGCTTTGTATGTCCATTTTATGGAATAATCTTCCCGTTAACATTACTTCGTAATTATTAATGTGAATACATTACATTCTCTAGAGTTCTAAAGATTCATATTTTTGCACCAGGCTGATACTAATGTATAGAGCGTTTTCTAAGAGAGTACAAAAGGCGCTATACAAATGATATGTAACAATTACAATGATTTGCATATCTGAACATTATTTTAGCGCCTTCTCAGGAACTCGTCAGGGAGGTGATAAGTTGTTAATAAAACATCTGCAAAAATATTAAAAACGCATAAGCGTTGCAAGCTAAACTAAAACTGCACCCAACAACCATGAATAATACTACACTTGTCACGGCCAATATTACACATTTTCGCAAGGTGTAGCCGTGGGATACGATAATGTCAGGGCTGTTGGTGAGATGTAGTTACAGATCAACTTCCGGCCTCTTGAGCGGATGCTACATATCAAGTTTTTGAACATTCTAGAACATTCCGTTACATTCTGGAACGGGGTTAATAGACAAAAAACGCCAATGGCCTTCCATAGCTATATAATGAATATTATTCCATAGGCTTCACCTAGAAGCCTCTTGAATCGGTCTGCTTGGCCCGTCGATACAAGAGGGAAGACTAAAGGCAGATTGAAAGCAGATTCGAAGCCGATTCAGACCGGAGTTACGCAGAGACAATTTGAATGAGAACGCAACAGCAGACGTCAGTAGGATTAGATGTGTTACTTTCTTCCTAGAACACGACTGATTGTAACGTTGACTGTGTTTTACTGAAAAATACGAGTAAATATCACTTCTAACCGAGTGAAGCCGTCACGTGGCGTTTCTATATGGATAGAGTAGGAGCGAAGACCGTGACGATACTAACTGGACAATAAGTCAAAGATACTTTGTTAATTGCAGCGCTTTTGTGAATTCCTATCCAGCGCTATTGCGAGGTACCTAAAAGGCGCTATATATAACGTCTAGATAATTAACTAGCTGGCTAGGCAACTAACTACTCTGAGTGCAACTGACTAACTACGATCATTCGTCTTTTGCAGGTGAATCGCTTGCTGACCATTCTACGCCAGACGAACGAAAGCTTTTCGGAACCACAATGCATTGCAGCCACGAACCAATCTGCTCAGAGTTAGGAATAGGCAGATGTGCTTAATGGTAGACTTAAGCTAGCGGTTCGACGCAGCCTGCACTTTCATTTCTCTCAATTAACAACACATACACAGACAAACAAACATGCACACACACAACACGCACACATCCAGACCTCAGCAATTTTATAGTCTACTTCAGATAAAGGCCCTGCACATACCGAACGTTAGAATCCGTAATGGTGATCGACATGAAATGGAAATTCCGATGAACGCACGAGATTTCTAGTCAAGACAATTCGATTATATCGCTAGGCTTTGTACTGATGGTAAGATTAGTTTCGTTATGCCTTACATCAATCTCAATTATGACTGATGTTCATTTATTAATCGCTTCTTCATTTCGCCGCAAATCATCATCATTAATATGAAGTTATACAGCCAACGTAAATATTCATTTATGCGAATGTCAATTTTAATGTTCTTCAATGGCGCATATTTTAAATGTATAATACTATTGTTGTTATTGCAAAACAACACTGCATGCTTCGGCCAAAGCTAAAGGCCATTCAGATACCAACGGAGTTATTGTGTACTATGGGGCCAGTAGGTCAGACGACGGTGACAGCTCGCGTTAGGTCCAAGTATTCTGGGGTTAAGGGTCACGGGAAACCTGCCGATGAGGTCAGTGCAGGCCAACTGAGCGTAAAACAGCTGAGATGTGAATAGAGAAGGATAGGCATCTTAATTTGCACAGATACATTGTGGCGGCTCAGATTATGAAAGAGAGGATGGACAAAGAGAGCCAATTAACGCCGATTGATAAGAAGGACGCAGCCTTGTCTTGAGGCGGATTACAACCTTTCGGGGTTGAATTGGTAAAATTGCTATCTGTTCTATGGGATAGAATCAAAAGTTTTTTTAATAGCAGAATCAGTGGTGTACATGACAGAGCGTCCTGGGGTGCGACCCTCCCTGAGGCCAAGACCATCACTCTTGGGATTCGTGTAGATCCCATAAGATAGTTTAGGTGTACTCCCTTCCCCAGTGGTAACTCGACTTATGTTGCCCTATCGATGGATACGAGTATCATACAACAAAGAGTAGCTCATGTTACTGAGATGTGCTCAGTTTCATACTAAACACTCCAAATTGCGTCCCGGACTCCGCTGGGAAAAGCTTCGCTCCCTCACATCCCTTAGTCGTTAGGGGGCTTTGCGCATTTGGCGCCTACTTTCACAGATTTCTTCAATTTTCACCCAGGTATTGGATCCTCCCTGGCTAAAAATTGCCTAAGCTGCTGAACAGAATGCACTCAACCATAATGACCCACGGTTGCTTGTTTAGATGCATATTTTCCTCCGTTTTATGGAAATGAGGCTAAGCGGTTACAATTTTTTTCCTTTGCCTTTCGGTTACCAGCTGAACACGCTAACGGGTTGCGCCACAACGGCCTTCGCTGTAGCAAATATTCCCTCACATTTCAAAGCGAGCATAGGAAAAACATTCGATTTGTAAAGAAGCACTAAAAACGATTGACAGCCCTGTATGCATTCGAATCGGCAGCCTTTTGGTTAACACCCGGATGCACTAATCGGTTGCGCCAGAAAGGCTCTTTGCCGAATAGGCGATGCATTTTGGGAGCATCTATCTATTCCCACCGACTTTCTTGGGTCACATGGGATCAAACCTGTTGTCACTTTCGATTACGAATGTTACGCTTGAATTGTTACAGCGTGGAAGTAGTTGTGATTGAGCCTATTCTGAGTCGTGTCAGAGGTTATCCTCCACTGATCGTGGTCCCAAAGGGCTCTCGCTCAGTCGCATTTAACGGTTGACTGCACTTGGTCTACGGATCTTTGTCTTGAAACGCAGTTAAATGCATCATACCTTCGAGCAACTCAACGCGTTATTATTGTTCCTAGAGTGAGCAAGCTCATATCTTTGTCGACAGACATAACTAGTATGAAAAGGATTTATACTGCTGCTGCTTCTGCTGCTGCTGCTGCTGCTGCATTCGCGCTTCATCCCTAAGATCACTGAAGTGACTTAACCTCCGGGTTTCAGGAGAGGAATATTGATAGAAACATATAATAACTAAAGGAACACCTTACCTGATCTTGTATTATATTACCTTACTTTACCTTACCTTATCTGATCTTATCGTATGCATCGGGTTGTGTGCATGACAGAGGACGTAGAATGCCCTGAATGCATAGTTACCACCAGTCTTTGCCAGGGAGCGATGACGCATTTCAATTAGACGCCCACGATTGCCTCTTCAAAGCGGCCGCAGCCTTCGTCTCAGGAATGACAATGGACGGTCACGTCACTCTTACCCGGTTGTCAAGTGTCACGCCTTCAGACAAAGCACGAGGAAGGCGTTGGCTTCAGTGTACGAACATCTGCCGTGGAGGGTTCGGAAGCAGAGGATTCGCCCCTCCTCCAGTTGGAGCAGGAGGAGTCAGTAATGCTGTTACTATCTAATCTAATTTGGAGACTCCCACAGTCCCGTTTTCATAGCACACAAGGCATCAATCGATGGCCGCTTCAAAGCTAAATCGAATTTCGTGATCAGTATCCGTCGGACAGACCAGGCGATATTCAACAGGTTAAGTCATCCTTCAAGATATCTCCGTACTTGGGCATGTATGTAAGGGACCAAATGCCTCATGAATTTCATGACTTTAAGCAAGAATATCAGAAGAGGGAGAGTGAGGCTATAGCTTCACTTGCAAAACTGGGATCAGGTTCTATTAGTCTGTTTAGCCAAAACATGAACGTATGTATGCATCTGGTTAATTATACAGCGCCTTTTAGGAACCTCTCCAGGGTGTTTAAAGATCTTAGTTTCGCTGCACAAGAATGATTTAAACTGTATTATGAAAGCATGTTGAAACAATCCTTTAGATATTAATATGTCAATAGTATTGTCTGAACATAGGCTTTATTTAAAAACCTGCAAATAACTATATGTATACATTAAAAGGGTTTCAGTTTCTGCTTCTGAGCCTCTCCTGGGACCCCTACTTTTGCCCCCACTTTCAAAATCATGCCGACGCCCTTGGCACCATTACCGTAATTTTTTAATTCAATCATCAGCCAATTCAACATTACTCAAGTGCAACCCAATAAGATATTGACAGTTGGAATAATTACGTATAAATTCAGTTCAGCAGAAAAGTAACTTAAAATTGTTGAATTAAAGGTTAATTAAAAACGCTGTCGTTCAATTCACATCAATGCAATATGCTGCGACACCTAGCGAATGTTAAAACAACTTCCCGATTCTTTTATATTCAAGATCTTTCGTCTCCAGAAAGTCATCTGCTCCGTACTTTCGGCTAGAAGAACAGCTGCCTCTGGCGAGTAGACAGGCGGTATGCAAGCAATCGAAGACGGAGAAGCCATTTTGGATTATCACAGACTATGCAAAAAAGTTGCATGAAGGTTACAAGGCGTTCATCTAGTATATAAAATATCGGGGAAATATTGTATGCATCTATGCATCTATGTATTAGAACACTAAAATTTTAATATAACGCCTGTTAAATAGGCTACCTCACAAAAGTGCTGTACACACGAGTAAACTAACAGATCTAAGAAAGTGCGTTTTAAGACATATTGAAATATTTCCAACATTTATTTATATTTATTGAATTAGGCGAGACATTCTGGCTGAAATAGCGCTATATGAATTTACAATTACGATTACAATTCCTGCATAATCAGTATAAAGTAAAATTTCAGATTTGATTCATATCAAGAAAATAATCCGATATCCATATCTGGCTATGTTGGCGCTTGATAAATTTGAGAGAAATCAAATTTGATCAAACTTAAAATGGTCTCACAAACAAGTTTATATTGACCATTAGGCGTTGACTATGCGGCTAAATTATGATTTCTTTTGTGGTAAAAATCATCGACGGTTCATTACCATTCCATAGCACACCATCACCGTTGACCTCATCTTTGTTTTTGTTTTGAGCATAGAAATCTTCATTTGTATTCGTCATCATTTAGACTATGACGAATGCAGATGAAGAACCTTGCAAATGGCTTACTTTTCTCTCAGTCCTCCTCGTTTCTAACGTCACAGTGACGTCAGACGAGGCTGACGGCGTTTGGTCGTGACGTCAATGTCCGTGACGTTGCTGCCGGGCTTTCTGGAAGTTTCGAAACAGCCAGAGTGTTCTCGAACGGTTCTTCAGTTCTTGAGCCTTGAGAACTGCTCGAACGAAGAGACCGACACAGCAATTTCTACAATCAGAAAAATCACTAACAATTTGCAGTGTCCGCTGTTTTAGTCCTCGCTGTCTAATTCTGTCCTGTCTAACCGAGTTGTGTTCTTGTTCAGGGTAGTTATGTCCTGCCCTATCTTGTTCAGTCATGTCATATGATTCTGTCCTCTAATATCAAACATGTTCTGTTCTGTGGTGTCCCACATTCTATTCAGCATTCAGACCCCGACTCAAGGATTCGTGTTGCCCACATGCACTTATTCACAGGTTTCTGGTCTAATGGCTTATGATTGCCGACTGGAGTTTCACTTTGAAAGCATACCATCTAGTAATGCCTTGCTTAATGTTATACTGCCTTCAGATTAAATAAAACCTACATTACATTCTATTCTTTTGTCTTTCTATAATTTGGAATGTTCTGACATTCTAAAGAGTAATAATTGAAACCTTATCTTAAATCAAATAAGTGTGACAGGCTTTAGAAAACTCAAAACGCGTGAAAAGCCTGACCTTCTGTCGACGGGACTGGGTGAAGGATTTTGAAAGGAACTCAAGAAGTGATATGAACATGGCCAGACCAAGGCCTCCGATCAGAATGTAGAAGATGCCCGCCACGTTACTCAAAGTGAGAGCACTTTGCGAAGATCCTCCCTGCAAGAAGATCACAAAGCAGAATTTCGTACATTTAAGAAGATGCCTCCAGTATGAATGTGATGAGGCCAGACGATAAGAAACTGAATGGATCATTGTTCGAAAGTTTATGGTAGGATTGGTGACAGGTGTTAAATTTATCATGTTTAAGAATCTCATAGGTTGTGTGTAAAAATATGACAGTTATACTGTTCAACTCCAAGACCATTTTGGTCTGACTTTGCTCATCCTGCGTTATGTCGTTGATAATCTTCATATTTCCGCAGCGACAGAAGAATAGGAAGATGGACAGAGATCAGCAAGAAAGGTTACAGCAAGATGAAGCAGTTGCTCCTTTTTTCTAAGTGCTCTAATCGACAACAATCCGTAGAACCACCACGGTGATTTAGAAATGTATGTACATATGCATGTATGTATGTATGCGTGCATGTAGGCCTACGGATGTAAGCTTAGGGATGTAGGCCTGATTTATAGAAAATTCCCTCTTGTTCACTGTTTCCTACGGGCTGTGAAAGTCAAAGGCCCAAAATTGTCCCGATTTTGATAACTTTCCTGCAGCATATACCGCTTTTCTAGACAGTCTTATTGTTTTTATGTTATTCGCCAAATAGTGCCAACGTTCACCATCACATACATCTATGGGTTTACACAGAGCAGGACCAGGCCCGCACGCATTAAGGGCTATTATTATGGGCTATTAGGGCCACTATTATGGGTTATTATTATGGACTGTTATTATAATTATATCACATAGCTTATTAAGGGTTAGTATTACGGGCTATTAGGGCCACTATTATGGGCTATTATTATGGGGTGTTGTTATATATCATATAGCTTCTGAACTTAAACTGATTCACCTTCTTTCGAGCATTTTTATGTTCTTCTAGTTTACCTTACTCTCGCTTTCAGGTGGACATTCTCCTTTGTCTATCCACCATTTCTTCTGTAGTTTTGCCAGCTCTCCACTTTCCACCAGCTGTAAAACTGCCAGGCCTATCTCCACCCTAAAAGTTCAATGCCAACAGTACTATATACAGGGTCTAAAATAACCGAATCCATCAACGACATTTTCTAACTCACAATATCAACTGAGCACACAACAGACTACCTCTACGAAATCTTGTTGTGCTTCATCGGCAATGCATTTGTGACTGTTTTCATAGGCTTTTCCCGCCACGACAGCAGACCGTTTCAGACTGATCTAGAACGGCCAATGATGTATCCAGCACGTCGAGGTACGTGATAGGTCAGTTAAACCACCCAGAAACCGCAAGCACGTGATCAACGCGTGCACAAACAAGTAAACAACCCAAAGAACGCGCTCTTAAACTTTCCGACTAAACAGCGTAATATTACGTTCACAAATATCAGGTAGGCTAATGTTCTGCAGTTGTATCACGTCACAAAGTCCTTCGTCATCAACTTTCTTCTGTTGTATGACGTCACAAAGTCACTCGTCTTGAACGTTCTGCAGTTGCATGGAGTCGTTAACGTTGTGACACAGAGAGGCATGCGTAGAGAGATTGCATATTGTGTGCTTATGACATCATGTGACATGTCTTCACAGGATTATTGTTGGCTATGGCCAACATTAGAAGTTAGCACAAAGCGAGCAATCATCATACACTACATTAGTCGATAGTGGCGCCCTCTCTACGGCTGTAGTGACGTTGCTAAATTTAAGGCGTGCGGCGCCCGGGGATGCGTTTTTCTGTCAGCCGTAAATAACGCAGTCTGCGTCGACGCGGCCGATTAATTGACAGACGAAAACGCGTCCTCAGCATGCTGCCTTGGGAGACGGAAGCGTGCAAGTCAATGGCCCAGATACCGCAGCCGTTGCATTAAGCGACACCCAGAGTATTTCTCCAGATTTAATGAAACGCCAGTAGGCGCCAAATTAACTTCCGTATTAATGAATGAAGCAGAGATGATATGCCGCGAGAATATGCATTTGTTTTATATCTGTATATTAATACTGATGAATGTAACAAAGACGGATATAGTCCCACATGACTTCTTATATATATATATCTCTGTGTCTATATTATGGACTATAGGAGAAAACTGTGTGTCTCAATATTATTATAATTTGAGGATTATGTAGGCATACTTATATGTATAACTTTTCTGTATTCCGTCTCTAAATGATTTACATGTAATAATGTATACACAAATATATGTTACATATACGAATAACTACGGGATACTATAAATATACGAAAGCACTTCCCTGATTAGCATAACTCATACACACTGTCCAGCTGTAAACAATATTGCAATGAATGGCTCTCTTGTAACCAGACAGCTGGTGTCCTTATGTGAATCAATAAACAAAAAACAAGCAAACTGCATACGCGGATACATTACACTACAAATATGTTTCTTCTCAGTAATAACAGCAGTTTGCTCATGATGCATAAACCCTTTCAAACAACACAAAACATAGAATCATGTGTTTTAGCTCCGGTACCTGAGCGGATGTCCGATGCGTGTGGCCACTCCGTAGCCCTTCGAGTCGAGGTTATCGCCGACCTTCATCGTGTTGCAAGGTTTTTTCTGGTTGTGATATTCATTCATCGTCGACTCGAGAAGGAAGGCGTACTTGCCCTTTGACGTCCTGACCTTCTTGACCCCGGCCTCCGTCGTCGACGGAAAGATCGATGGATCCATCGAATGACTCATCACATTCCACATCTGCCGGTAGACGGACACGTTCGTCGTCTGCCTCAGCAACAACGACAATAAGAGTAATAATAAAGCTATTGTGTTCGAGCCATCACATTCACATTTTAAGTTTTTCCACTCAGAATTTTATCCTTTGTAATAATAATAATTAATAATTAATAATAATAATAATAATTATTATTATTATTATTATTATTAATAATAATAATTATAATAATAATAATAATAATAATAATAATAATAATAATAATAATAATAATAATAATAATAATAATAATTATAGGTAAACTTGATGATCTGCCTTTAGGTGGTTATGGATGTTCAAGACATTATCAGAGAGGCAGGCGAAATGGCACTGAATTTTGTCAAATGTGAGGCTATTTATACCCATAACGTTGACCTGCCGCCACCGTTACTCTGTTTTACTATAATATCCCCAAATGATGCATGCCCCTCTTTGGGGTATCTTTCTCGGAGGATGGAGTTCTCGATGCTGTTCTTGAGATGGGCTGAACAGAGCTTTCACTCGGAATTTCACGGCTGTCCTCAACATCTAGGAAGGATGCTTTACGTATTTCGCAGTTCCCTCAGTTCGCCTACTCTCCCCAAAACACACACCATTGAAATGATGGAAAGTAATGTAATGATTTAAAGAAACTTCTTAACAACACCACATATTTCAGCCACCAAACTGCTGAATAATTTATGAGTTAGTTTACTCAGACACTGTGCCGACCTCAAAGAATTCCCTCGTCGATCCGTTCATCCTTGTTCCGTAGAGAATCTCTGACTGTTTGACAAGATCATCGGCCGAATTGATAGGCGTCAGCATTCGCTCGACAGTCAGGAAGGCAGCCAGGTTGGCCGTATAGGACGAGATTAGGATGAGGGTGAAGAACCACCAACTGCTTCCCGCCAAACGTCCCGACATCGACCTGAAATGAACGACTGAATGACGAGTGAAAGAACGATTTTAGGAACGAAGGAACAAATTGACGAACGGATGAATCAATATAGTCAATCAGGAGTTTACTTCGGCCGATTGATTGTATAAATATATAATTTTGTTTGAGTTACCATAGTCGACCCTAGAACAAAAGAATGCGTGCATCAGAGTAGAAACAGTCTTGGGAAAGAGTGCATGGCGTATAGTGCGGATTTGGCGAGTTATTATAAAACCATGTTCTACATGCTGTCTTCACATGCTCAGAGGTCAATTCTTGGTTCAAGGTCACATTCAGGTCATGGACAGAAGTACTAAAGGAAACATTGGGAAAGTGGGGCTGTAAGTAATGCAAGACTATCTCTTGGACCTGCTAGCGGCTGCCAAGCCAGATTAGTTAGGTTTTAGCTACATAATCTTCGCGACTACATCGAATGTCCTCTACGGAGCGGCTCTAGTCGGTCGGCTACTGCCATTTCAGGATTATATCTACTTATTGTCAAAGTGAAAGAAGCGAGGAAGCGTGAGAGGCCTCTGAATTGCGGTGCGTTCAACTATCAGTCTGGGGACAGCCAGTCGGTGGCGTAACCGTGTAGTGAGAACGCTTCATTCGGCTCTTCGTCGTTCTTCATTTGCAACGCAGTACGGACCAAAGACCCGGATACGGCGTCCACTGGTAACGGTGGACTGGAGTTCATGTTAGTCAGTTGTCACATACATGCGAGAAGCCAGTAATAGAAGAGCATTTTCAGCTACGTTAACAATATTGACTGACCGACCGACCGACCGACCGCCTGACTGACTGACTGGCTAACTTTCTGACTCACTGACTGGCTGAGTGACTGACCTTGGCGAGATGCCGCATCCCTGTTGCATGAAGGCTCCGAGTGAGAACCAGAGGCTGTTAAGAAGGTTGAAGTCGGTCGAGATGACCTGGCCGTGATCGCCGTCCTCGACCTGCCCTTCGTAAGGACTGATCCTGCCGATGAGAAACAGACTGAGACTGACGCCGAGATATGAGAAGACGATGCAGGTCCAGATGTCCATCGACAGCGGATCCATGAAGGAGAACACGCCTGGCTTCTGCTTCTCAGGTTTCTTGATCATGATGCTGATGCCGAGGTTCATGAATGGCTTCGTAAAATCGACGACTCTCTCACGGGCCGAAGAAATCGTCAGTGGAGCCACCGCCGCATCGGCCATACTTGGATCGTCCTACAGTGCACCAAACGACACGCGAATATCACTACAAAGTTTCGGATAATCCAAAACAATAGGCCGATATTAACCCTTGCATCTCTAAGCATCCATGCCTGGCCTTTAAGTCCCTGTAGGCTTTTTCGAATAGAATAGGACCGGAATATGGGTAACTTGCATTGTTCTGATTACAGTTAATTAGTTATTCAGAACCTTGATATAGCAGCTGTTAAGTAACTCTCAAAACCGCCGCGAACGCTTGTCTAAATGATATTGAAGACATTTAGAATAAAATTCGTCATTTAGCAAACAATGCTCAGGTAACTAAAAGAGTCACCAATGGTGAGCTCTCGCACACACGAACAGCCCAACCTATAAACAATTTTTTTCTTACAATTTAGCGCAATATGACCAAAGGACAAGCAGAAGAAGCAGCTGGTTGCAGTCTGCAGATGATATAATATGCCATCAGATACCATGAATCCAATGTGGAATTAGGCGGGAACAGTGGTGTTACTGCAGAAGTCTGTAGCAGTTTACCCTCCTTTTCTTGGAGAAAGCTTTTGGTAAGAAGGATGTAGGTATCTATTTGGTAAGAAGGATCTAAGTATCTATTTGGTAAGAAGGATACAGGTATCTCTGCCCCTATGTGTTTTTAAGTTTAGCATCTGCCGGATCTAGCTGGACACCAAGTGTTTTTCCCGAATCAGTTTCCCGTTGTTCCCTTAATTCTATCTAACTAACGGCTTAGACTCAGTAGCAATATAGTTAAGGAGGCCTAGTTTTTGTTATTGTGGCTAGTTCCTACGATCCTGAGCATCAGTTAATTACTGAAGAACAAGGATGCTGTGGTTGTGTTTGTATCTCAATCGCATGTTTTAAGTCCTCAATCTCGGAACCACGCTATTGAGGACTTTATATGAATGTGTGTATACATCATTTATTAGGCCCAGTGCATTTAAATGGTTCTGCTGGACACTGTGATCGCGTAGCAATCTTTGAAAAGCGCTAAACATACAGTTAATTTGAAACATCGCCGGTGAATAAGCTGGTCTCCCTGATGCAGCTTTTGTGTGAGGCTGAAACATTTTGGAGGTTTACAATTTAAATTAGCTTAAGTTAAGAGATCACTTATCAAAATCTCTGAATCGCCTCTGGGTGGATTCGAACCACGAAACTTTCAGTTAACAGTCGAATGCGAACGTGCTAACCGATTGCTCCACAAGGGCTAATGATATGTTTTATTTTTCCTACGTGAGCTGTATTGTTCTTCAGCAATTACACTAGAATTGCAGATCAAAAGTATCTCATCGCCCCTGGGTGGATTCGAACCACCAACCTTTCGGTTAACAGCCGAACGCGCTAACCGGTTGCGCCACAAGGGCCGATGACGTTCAATCCATTGCAAGTGACCATTTTAGACCAACGCAGATATGAATCTTTATCAAATGAATTAATGGAGCTTTCGATTTAGGAAATAAACTTCGATGAAGGCTGGATGTGAGAATAAATGGATATTTCTAGCCGATTTTATCGATTGACCTATTTTACAGAACCGGAATCCATCATCGCCTCACACTTGAATACCATAAGCAAATTTCTTTGAAACCTCTTCAGACTGAAGCAGAACTGCCTTGGGTAAATATTCAAGCTGTAATATGTTACGTAATCTAATTTTGCTCTCTGGACCGTGATTGAAGACGATTTATGATTTAATCGAACATAATCCCAACCAATCCATGGTCGAAAAGATGGATGAACCTATTTAAAGATAAATGAATGATGACGTGTTGTAGATGCTCAATGGACGCCTCACAGAAAGACAGACGTATGACAGACAGACGACGGACAGACAGGCAAATAGATGGCAGACACGTAGGGCATATGGCAAACAGTCAGGCAGACACAGACAGATAGACATAGACAGACAAGCAGACAGACAGACATATATAAAAACAGGCAGATAGTATTTCCGACCGGGTCCTTCAGTAGCTCTCCGATCATTCCATTCCAAGTTCCGTCTGGTCTTTTGACTCCGTAATTCCCGTCAGCCACCTCGCGAATGACGTATTCGAACTGAACAATGGCAGCAATCTTACTCGCCAAGTCGGCGCACAAGCCTTCGAAGCGATCGTTACCAACCAGTGGTCGTCCATCTTCCGACTGCTTCTTCTTCAACATCAGATATGGCGCCTCCTGTCCACAAAACCCGTACCAAATGAATTAAGACTAGATATCGTTCAGTTGCTCTTCTCAGTCGATCTAGATCAGTCGCCTATTCAGTTTAGTCAACAACTGGTCTCAATGTTCAGTTCTTGTATCTGCAGAACTGTTCAGATGAATTTGAAACACGAAAACATCACATAACAATCCGTTTATTTGGCTTCGACGTCGCTTATAAAACTGTCAATTCACGTGAGGCAACCGGATTCGCAGGGGTCAAAGGTCGAACCACCAGCCTTTCATCTCGACTAGCAGCCGAACATATCTGGTTTTGCCACAAGGGTCGTCGATATCACAAATATTCTCTTCTAGTTTAAGCAAGTCGAGCTTCAGAAGTGTGCTAGAAGTGCACAGAAGCCCAAAGATGGCTCACTACCTTTAGATGGATTAGAGCCACCAACCTTTCGGGTAACAACCAAACGGACTAACAGTTTGTGCCATAAAGCTCAACAAAGTGGCAAATATTCCTTACCTTTATCGGAAATTTTAGCTTAAGAAATGCAATTCAGTTGCAAAGAAGTGGTCAAGAATGCTTCATCGCCCGAACCAACCAACCTTTCTGCTAATGTGCACGTAGTGTATGTCGAACAGAGTGACGTACTTCGCTGCTATATTACCTTCACAGTCATGCTATAGGAGAACAGTTAAATGCTGGCACGAGATGTGGTAGAAATTCGATTTTAAAGGAAGCTTCGGGAGCCACGACCGCGCTGTAACCGAAACAGCGGTTAATCGGAGAGCACATCAAAGGGTCGATGGTGTGATTACAATCAGATGCAATGTAATGTAGTTGCATATTAATTCATCGCCTTCGTGAGCTCCTTAGAAACTTTTAATATACAAAAACGTCTTTCTCGAGCAAATTTTAAGTACAACTAAGTCTACGTCTGCACTGAGTATCATTTGAAAAAACAATGAGTGTAAATAGAAGAGTACTCACGAGGACTGACGTGATGACTACTGCCATGTGGCTCGGTCTTGTTTCTCCAATATGACTCTTATCTCGATAGATGTACAGCCCAAGGAAATCGTTCCAAGTACCTATCTAGAACAAAGTGACTATCTAGAACAAAGCACCTTTCTAGAACCAAATACTTAACTAGCAGAAATTACATATCTAGCACAAAGTATCTATCTATCAACTATCATTACAGTACAAATACTTGTACCGGCATGTATATGTCAACAAGTAAGAGCACACCTATAGCATGCATCCACCAATCAAAGGAGTATATTGGAGATGAGCGTGAACGCCGATCAATCAAAAATCAGCAAACAAAGTTACGTTACGTCACAAAAATTCGCGTCTTAGTGCGGGAAAGCCGCCAGCCGAAGACGCATCAACTCCACAGCACGTGATCGATGTGTGGTAGATAGAGGCACCTAGTAACCGCAAGCACGTGAACAACGCGTTTCGGAGCGTGCTCAGCGCAATCAACAACAACACTATGACTCATCAGTTTGACGTCCGATACAAACGACAGCTTACTTAACACTGGAGAAATTACGTTCACAACCATCTTGAACATCATTATCATTACTGTTGCCACCACCACCAACACCACCACCATCACCACCACCACCACCACAATCATTATCATAATCATTATCATAATGTTGATGATCATGATTATGATGACGATGACTTGTGATGATTATGATAACTATCAAAATTCGTCGCACCTTGTGCAGTGGTCGGTCAAAGCCAAGTGAGACGACATCGAGTTTGAAATTCGTTCGGAATCCATTACCATCGAAAGCAACCAGACCCGTTAGACCGGTAAAATTCACCTGTATTCACATACACCCAAGCATTATATACACCTGTAAATGAGCAGTTAGATTACAAGGGATAATCTTCACCGTCTTATTAATAACTATTTAGATAGGTTTTTATACGTTGGACACAATGGACGGTGGGCGTCGGCGCGGTTTTGAGATTTGGACAGCAAAGATCGGGGTTCCTGGGACCGAAGCCCCGAGTGGGATTCAAAACCTGAACTGTCTAAAACCACTTACTACAAAACCCGACGACATCAGGGTTTCGTTTGTCCGTGGTTCCCTTACGGCCTCTGGCAGTCCAGATGTCCTGCTTGCTAAAATTGATTGATATGGTCCAGGCTAGGTACATCGGAAAGCTTAGGTAGAAGCCGGCATGGCAGACTATTCAAAATATTGCGGCTTGCGGCAATTTGTTGAAATCTGTGATGTTGTTTGGTTGTCTCCGCGGGGTGCAGCATCACAACCATGAGCCGTCAGCAGAAGCGTCTCAATGTCTTCTGAAAACCTTACAAGTGAACTAATACAATGTGTGCATGTAAATTATTCATGTGTATGTATAGATACCTTTCTGAAGTGCTGCATGATGGTTCGTCCGTGGATCCATTTGTCCGGGGGATCTTTGCACTGGATCCCGCGTCTCTCTCCGTTGTAGACGTGTCCGTGTCGAAAGGTCCTTCGTAGGATTTCCGGTTCCTCGTTGAACAGAGACGTCAGGCCATGGATTGCCACCTGCACGGAGTCCATCGTCAACGCAGCCCTCGCCTGTTCACAACATTATATACATATATACACAGGCCATTCACAATCACAGCGTCATGCATTATGCACTGGGCCATCCATTATATGCCCAAAATGGCTCTATACTATTATAACCTACCAGGTATATATGAATTCTGAAAAGTGAACAGCAGATACCTAGTTGCTCAAAAGTAAATGAAAATGTTAAATGATAGCATGAACAGGATGCTTTCAGCGGTTTTTTCAGCGAAATGGTTTATTAGTGACTGGTACAGTGAAATCTTTTTAAAAGACATCAGGCTTTAGCCGTGAAATGAGTATTTTTGGGTACGCCAATTTTTATGAACGCAACACCCTTTAACCCTGCGTGCCTCTCGGGTTCTCAGCATAAGCAAGCCCGAGTTTACAGATACCAACGCCCTTTTTATTTCTTCCTCTTCCCTCTCATTCCTCGCTCAGTGGCGTATCAACTGCTCGTAAAAGCAACATTCGCGATATCCGCGACACTAACAAAGGGATAATGATATAGCGTTACCGACAAACTAACATACATCTTTGGGCTCCTTATAGTAGGAACAAGAGTCGCTTGATTCTATATTAAATATGCTTGATGTCGTGAATGTTGTTTGCGGCCGGGAAAATATGGATTTGGTTTTATCACTGTAAACAGGTTTTTCGGTTCCATCGACTGCCCTGATTGTCGGGACATCAATAAAGAATGAGATGCGTCCCTATTATATAACATATATGTTTACATTTAGATATTGAAACTCTTCGCTGTGCATCACAGCGTGGTCTGATTCTTCCCCGTCCCCTACTTCCACAGCTGAACATGATGGCTTCGCTGTGGTCGGCTCCTCGTCATGGAACAGGATGTCATTCAACTTGCGACTTGAACTTCTTGTCCTTTTTCTGTCTCTTTTCGCCAACCGTTGAAGACCATTCTACTTTCTTGAGATCTCACTTTGTCAGATCATGACCACGTCTGAGGCGTGTTAATGGAAAGACGCTATATAAATGTGCATTACAATTACAATTACAAAATGAAAACATTGGCGATCTATTTGTAGGGTCGTTGATTCAGAAAAATCAACAAAGTTCATAGAAGCTTCCTTTAGAAAATCGAAAATAATGCTGTATTGACTGTTAAAGTAAGCATTGATATTCGAGATGGTTCCTTTCGAAATTTTACACAGATCCACAAAGTGATTTTACATGATTTACCAAAGAATCGAAAACAGATGGCGAAGGTGAAAGGCCAACGCGTTAGATACTCAGTCAACTCATACCAGGAATTGTGTTAATCCCGCTGCTTCAGTAAATTCATTTAAACAACAGACGAGAGTGATATTCAGTTGCGTAAACAAATGTTCAAGGAGACGATGTTAGCTCTCCAAGTTGCCACCAGATATACGTCGACGATGATTCGAAGTGTCAATCGATCGGGCTTTGAACCGTTTTATTTTTATTTATTTTTCTATTTATGCTATTCTATTTATTAATCTATTTATATTTATTTTTAGTTTATTTTATTTATTAATTTTTCCCAATTATATTTCGGTTGACTTTACTTATTGATTGTCATTGGTATGACTCGACATTGCCACTGAAACAGAGAACCGTGACGAATAGTATTAATTACCATCCACACACAAACACACAGAGGACACCAGGTTGATGGAATAGACAGCCATCCAGGTATGGATGGTGGAGTTCGAACCAGACTTACTTAATCTAATCTGATAAATTTCTGTAGCGTCGCTATCTTAATGCACAAGGCATAACAATAGCTCTAAGCGAATTCGTAGTTAAAAATTATCATGCTTTGAGAAGTCTGGTCTTGTAAACCAGAAGTCTGCCTACGGTGAGTAAGCAAGTTGAAACACGTGAGCCTTAAGCTTAGACCTGAATGACATTTTAAAACTGACAGAATCCATAGAACTGGGCAGTGAATTGCAAAGCCACCAGCCATCGGGAACGCCCGACAGCTCAGTACACTCCTAATGTTGGCCTATGCATAATATTCTGAAGACCAGGTGATGACTGGAAAATATTTTTCAATGGAAGGGCAGGTGACGACAGAACAGAGAAGTGGAAGGGAAGACCGGATAGTTCATTTAGGTTATTTAACTATTTTCCCATTAACCGAGACAAGTCTAAGTCAATGTGTCCGTCCCTTTAGAAAAATGCTTTAAACTACGTCACGAAGTGAATTGTTCAGCAAACTACAATAACCATTAGTTTATTTAATTAAAGTAAAATCATATGACAATCACGAACTGTAAGCTTGTCTCTGAGTCGAGTGCCTGCAACGGCCTTGGCCCAGTCGCTCTGCGTTTCCTCGTAGCTCATCCCTTCCGGGTCAACGAGACGAAATCCGGTCAGGTTGACCCCGCCGAATCTGAAGGTCGAGAGGTCAAGTTCATCCATCGCCTGTACTAATGCAAACACCTCTACATCACTGGCAATGACACTGAGGTCCATGATGAATGTGCCGAGGATGACGACGATAAGGATGGCAATGATGTTGATAAAGATTATTACAAATATGTATTATTATTATTTCTGCATTCATTAAGTGCTATTAGGCAATGACTAAGCACAAATCGATGGCGCTGAGCTACCTATTGTGAGCGAAGGACTTGCTTAAGGTCCCTGCGCAAAAACCGCCTCAGAAGGAGGCTCGACCGCGTTGCAAGCCGAGAGCTCTAGCTAATCGGCTACCGTGACCCAGATAATGACGATGATAACGATGATAATGATGGTAATGATGATGATGCTGATGATGAATAAGACGAGGAAGACGACGATGACGAAGATGATGATAATTATGATCAAAATAGGCGCAAATATCTTTCCAACTGACTGTAGGCCTGTGCAGTTATGATAACGAAGACTATGACAATTATAGGCCTGCGACTAAGATTATGGTTATAGAAACGACGACGACGACGACGATGATGATGGCAACAATTATGATGTTGTTATAGCGGACCACAGTGTGCTGGGACAAATATTACTGTAGAAAGATTACCAATAAACACCAGCCTTAATATATTAAGAACTCATCAGTCTTTAAAGCAGCGTAGGAACATCACCCTAATAATTTAATTTGACGCAGCGAAACGTGGAACTGAGAGCAAACATGAATCGAATCTGTTTTTCGATACCAAAATCGGTAGACATTCAATTCTTTGTTACCAAATGTCTGTCCGCCGTAGAACGGCCACCCATATAGTCAGCCACTGTTGAATTATTCCTCTCTCGAAAAAGGCGCTCTATCAACGCCTTCTTATATTGCACTTATGATGAAGCCGATTCAAGGCAATATTTGCGATTGTGAAATTTTGTCCCCGTTAATGTCAAGCGATCGATTGGAAGAAAAGATGGAAGTGTTTGCTGGGGCAGATCCTGTTCCTTACCAATACAACCCCTATGATGGTATCATGCACTCGTCAAGCGTGTCTGGTTAAAGTGGTCACTAATGTAGCTACAAAACCTGCACTGGGTGACAGCAAAGCGCAACTGTTTCTGTGCAGCGCTACTAATGCAATCTCGCATACGTGTCTCGTTCTACGCCACAATGTTTGTGCTATTATTCATTCGAGACCTGTGACCACATTACTTTTAAGAGCGCAGCTGCATGGTCAGGAAGGCAGGCGTTTCATATAATTATATGTGTGTGTGTGTGTAGGTGTGTGTGCATGTAGGTGTGTGTAGGTGTGTGTGTGTCTATATTATACATTCTCTTCCTGATGCGATCTTGGAACAATGCAGACCCGATGGAACTGAAGAGTTTGGCCTTACATGACAACAATGGTGACGGTTCTAATGCGAATATCGTTTATTTCTCCGGCAAACAATAATCTAATGATCAAACATTACTTACTTACCTACCTACCCACTCGTCAACCCACCTGCTGACCTCCCGACCCACCCATTTATACCCATCGAAGGACCGACCAACTGATCGATCGGCCGAATGAATGAATGAATGAATAAATGTAAACGAAGGAAACGAAGGAATGAAGGCATAAAGGAAAAAAGAAAAGAAAAGAAGAACGGAACGCATGAAAGATTGGACGCATAAATTAATAAATGATTGAACGTACGAACGAATGAATGAATGAACGAATGAATGAATGAACGAATGAATGAATGAACGAATGAATGAACAAACTAACGAATGAAAGACGAAAAAGACGGACAAACAATTATTATTGTATGAACGAACGAATCAACAAATAACTAAAATGTAAACACTGAGTAAAGATAAACATTTAGAAAAGAGTAAAGAGTTATATACGGGGCCAATTTGTCGTAGATATTAAATAAGCTATCTATAGTTAGCACAGACTTAGGCCTACGTGTTGGTCTTTCTATGCTAAGACTAGTTGAACCGACTTTGTTCAGTTGATGAGAAAAGACCCAAAGACGTATGGCATGTCCTTTAGCCGCTTGCTCAAAACTCCATACTTTCGCGTGGTCATTTTTCTCAAACAGTACCTCACACTCATAAAAACAACCTCGCCTCAGGTTTTTTATTCAAAGACTTCAAGACACTGACCTTGTATTTAAGACACAAACCCTCTCTTTCCTCTCAGGAAGACCCGACGCTGAAAGCAACAGTTGGTCTGTCGCACGCAATCAGACCATTCAAACCCATAACGAATCAGCTGCTAGCAGCTGCGTCTGTTGCATCGCACGGAATGGCAACTTCCTTCACTTCTTTCACTTCCTTCACTTCATTAGCACTCAGTGAGGGACATACAGACATCAAGACGGACAGGCAGTCAGAGAAGTGACAGAGAGACATAGGAATGAGAGACTGGGAACCAAAGAGGTAGAAAGGAAATTTTACTCCAAAATCATGCAGTAAGAACGGAAGGAAACTGACCAGTCCTCCAAGTATGTAGTCGTAGCCAGTTTTGTGCATTCCCAGGTGCAAGATCTAGAAAATAATGCCACAAATATGATGAGATAATGATAATAATAGTAATAATAATGATGGTGGTGGTGATGATGATGATGATGATGATGATGATGAGCATGATTATTGTGACAAGGACGTGTCTGGGTTTCAGCCGAAATGTCCTTGAACTTCAAGACTGCGTCTCTTCGGACTAATGTGTTAAAAAGAGGCATGTGTACTAAATGAGAGACCAACTTACATTAACAAGTAGGTTAGATTATATTAGACTATATCAGATCTGGTCGGATTGGGTCGGATTAGATTGCATTAGGTTGGATTAGATTAGATTAGATCAGAACAGGTCTGATCAAACTGTATCAGATTAGAGAACCTGGCTGAGGACGATCTGTAGAAGGTCGTCGGTCGATATGTCGAGTAGGATGTGTTTATCTTTGCCCTGCTGTTGTGAATCAATGGTCCGCAGGGTGGCGTAGCAGTTGCTCGGGTCCGGCAGGTGCACGGCCGTCATCTCCACCTGTCTGTCATCCTCATTTAACAGGTCGAACAGGTGCTCCAGGTTGCTCAGACCTGAATTAAAACAAGGCACTCATCTTCCCTCTGTCACATGATCAACACGGTTATGTGTTATCGTCATCTCTCCGTCTGATTTTTGGATCTTGACCTGGAACCGAACTCTTTTGCCTAGCGATTTTGTTTTGACTGAGCGCCTGTGAATAAGCTGGTTCCCGCGTCGTGGCTTTCGTTGGGCGCTGTAGAAATCTCGGAATTACGATTACGATTACGATTGTGTCGATTCTTGTTAATCATAACATGCAGCTATAGAAAAGATTACAATTGATTTTGTTGAATAGCAATGGGAAAACCAAAGGTCAGTTTAGGTCTTCATATTTTCTCCAAAGACGGTTTACATTTCGCAGTCGCTATTAGCCGTTGTTGGTTTAGAATCTGCGACAGTCCATTCGCTGTAATCACTTTAGATCACTTTTCGTAGAACTACTTCAAAAGGAGAGGCAAATATGTTCGCTGAAAAGTTACATGACTGTGAAGAGTTACATGACTGTGAAGAGTTACATGACTGTGAAAAGTTACATGACTGTGGAGAGTTACATGACTGTGAAAAGTTACATGACGTGACGTCCCCTTTGTGGCACAACCGGTTATCGCATTCGATTGTGGTGGATCGAAACCACACAGGGACGATGAATCACTCTTGATGTATCTATCTTTGCATTTCCGCAAAACTGATCACTACAATATTTCTAAAATATGAATAAATAGTTGACATAGCCTATCGTGATATGATTTTAGGCAAGGTAAAATTGATGGCAACGGCCTTGGCAGCCACGAGATGTTGCTACTGATAGTACTAATCGTAATCGTAATCTAAGTTTTTTCTTCAGCGCCGAAAAAACTATGTCGTGGAAGCCTTCTTATTTGCAGGCGCTCGGTCAATAAAATTCGATGAGGCAGTAAAGATCGCCTTCTGTTTCGAGCCGAGATCTAAAGTTCAGGCTGATAGATTGACAGACGGCTAGGGTGGATGGTGTTTAGATGGAGCAGCATGAAAGATACGGAGACTAGAAGGGAGATATTTATACGGAATTTTTGGTAAAGTAGTAGGGCCTCTTGTTTCCAGTTTCGAATAAAAGGCTTGCGCAGAAATTTGCATGAGGTGCAGAGTTGGCGAGCAGGTAGCACGTTCGGGAAAGTTGCCGTATTTCTGGCGGGAGTTTATTCCAAAGGAGTGGAACAGTTTGCGCTATGAAGCGGTTGCCGACTTTCAAGATGCGATGTTCGGAGGATGGAGAGGTGTTTCGGTGGTATGCAGGAACGGGTTGAATGAGGTTGCTGCATTGTGAGAAACTACGAATATGGGATGGTTGGAGTGGATGTGGGTAAGTGATAGGACTTTTATACCCAATTTCTTCAGGTATTTTAGGCCAGTGAAGAGATACGAGAGCATCAGTGACGTAGTTATGCTTAGGATTTGTCGTGACATCACGGGCGAGAGCGATGGAACACTCTATTACCACTACTACTGCTACTACTACTACTACCACTACTACCACTACTACCAGTACTACTACTACCACTACTACTAGTACTACTACTACTACTACTACTAATACGACGACGACAACCACCACCACTCCTACTATTACTAGTATTTACTACTATTGATCGGCCCTCGTGGCCCAACCGGTTAGCGCGTTCGGTGGTTCGAATCCACTCAGCAGTAATGAATCATTTTTTACGGTTTCTCTGCATTTCTAGTAAACTTCTTAAGCTCGGTTGGCCTAAAAAGGGAAGAAATATTACCTGTAGTTACACTGTAGGTCCTCGTGGCGCAACCGGTTAGCGCGTTCGGCTGTTAACTGATGGGTTGGTGGATCGAATCTATCAAGGGGCGATGTATCATTTATGGCCGCTTCTCTGCATTTCTAACACAACACGATTTGCTCGATTTGACTAAATGTGAAGGAATATTCATCAGATTGTAGGCCCTTGTGGCGCAACCGGTTAGCGCGTTGGGCTGTTAACAGGATGTCGATGAACTGCATGAAATGGATATTTGTAATCAGAGGACGTTGGATGTTTGGATGACTGCAGACAGAATCAAGAATTTTTGAGGATTTATCCAATCGCCAGTTCGTACTGCTTAAAGTTTTAATATTAAGAATTATCCAATGTCGATTATTTCCGTGACAGTGATTACACTTGTGCTGGGATGGCTGCTTTAGCTGAAACACACGACTTCTAAAGTTGATGAAAAAATTGCATCTATGTTTATACTTATGAAGTGAATTTGGGCATAGCTTCTTTGCATGGGCTACCGATGTTAAGTGCAAAATTGTGTGCTGGCCCCAGTTTTTCTTGCAGCTATGTACGTTCTAAATTTATTAAAAGTAAGGACAGACGTTACTTATGTAAGAGTGAACTTACTGCATAACACATGTGCCGTTTAATAACTCCACACAGAATAACTCTTCTACTTCAGCTGACCTTGCCAAACGATGTATAATTTCTTAAGTGGCTGACAGATTTATGTGTCACAATCTTAATAAACAATCTCACTTAAATATTTAGAATCACTGCTTAATGAATGTTTCTGGAATTTGGACAACAATGTTATATTCGTGGTCGTGATCCTTGAGCGGCTGAACCGATGTTGCTTCTTGGATGGGGCAAAACAATTCATGGATACTTGCAAATTACCTGTTTGTGTTTTTGGTTAATAACTACAGTAATAGCGCGGCTGATTAACGAGTAATTTCGCAGCAAGGATATAAATAAAATAGTGTAAAGTATATAGGCCTACTTAATAAATAGAGAAATCCTGTCTTGAGGGCTGATGCTTACTGAGAAATGTACTAACTTAGCATCTGATTTCCAAAATAAGACAGTAACATATTCTTCGTGGGGGAGTTTCTTGACTCACTTCAATTATAATTTTGACATACTATATAGCTGCTCGGAAGATCGGCCTAATATTATTCGAACTGAGTGATAAGGGTTGTATGTCGATTCTTGCAATTTTGAATATTTAGACACACTTTTGATGCAATCAATATTAAATTAATTAAAATGATCTTGCGTATGTCCGCGGCCATCTAGCTGCATGTTTGCCGGGTTTGTCATTTCGGCGAATTCTTCGTCTCAGTCGTCGATTTTGGGCGATAATTCTGATTGTTTCGGACTACTACTCTTACTACTACTGCTACCCAGTTGTCGTTTCGGATTTATCTCTTGATTCCGTATACGATATTTTGTGTGTAATTTCCGACGTTATTCGGTCGCGTGTCATCGACGTCTCGCCAAAAATTGGACCCGTTCACTTTTCAAGGGGTGAATGGGTTCTCAGCCGGACAGTCGATTCTAAGTCCTGCAGGCCTACTCATGTCCTGTGTGACTAGAAAATCTTCGGAATGATGTCGACCGTTAATCACCTACAGGTAGACTTACGTACCTTTAGCGACCGGTGGTGAATGCTTGTTTTGCTCGGGAGTTTTCCGGACGCTCCATCTTCTACCATCTACTAATCTAATCTAATCTAATGACTTCTATAGCGCCGTTATCATAATGCTCAAGGCATCAATCGATGGTCGCTTCAAGTCAAAATCGCAGTCAAAAATCATATACCGTTGGAGAAGCCGGGTCGAATTCCGATGGGTCGGAGAAACCAGAAGCCACTGTACTCGATTGAACGAAAATAAGAATTTCTTTATTTATTGAGCTGTATGTATTGTCTTTTTCTCCGTTGCCTTCCACGAAGCTTTAGACTACCATCTTGGTCATCCCTCCCTACGCCTTCTCCCTATAGGATGGCTCCGAATTTGTTACCTACGATTCCTCGCTCACACGATGGGCATATGGCGTGTTAACAAATGCATTACTTACTTGTTGGAAGCGTTCAATATGCGCCACAAAATAAGACATAATGCGTGTCAGCCAATAAACCGATTGCGGTACTCGGGTCTTTTGAGCCTTCAATCCTCGTCGACCTCATGACTGCGTGGTTTATGATCGCCATTACCCAGTTACCTAACAACAGTCCAGTGTACAGCTGCCTTAATTATTTGTCCTAAGCGACTGGACAGTGAATGCCATACTTGTTTTCGTCTATTGCCTGATGCGACTGCGCTGAGCAACATTATGTCCATTTGGCTCTTTTAGCGGAATGGCGTGAAATAATTTCACATACAGGCGACGACAAAATTGTGCATATGCAACTAATGAACATACAGGCACTAAATAAATCTGAAATATGAAACAAATGGCGCATCATCAATTAATAGCAAACCCTGGACGGTGCTTTACAAACTAGGCCTAGTCAAGAGTAATACCAAATGGCGCTATTCAAATTCGTAGCATGCGTAGTATGGCGCCACGTATATATAGCACACCAAGAATAGCGCTACATGAATGAATAATGTGATCAAATTGGCGTTGAATGGGCATTATTTACGAAGCGACTGCAAGCGACAGGTGCACGCATGCGCAGCGTGATGGCGGGACCACGTGAGACGCGGAGAGAGGCGTGGGTGAGAGAGGGAAGAGGGCAGAGGAGAGGAAGCATGAAGGTAGAGAGAAGGGCACTAATGACGTCACACCTGCACTTATTTGGATATAAGCAGGAAGCAAGGAGGCAGTCTACAGGATATGTTGAATGAAAACTTTTGGTCGCATTTTTACAAAACATTTGTCTTTTTTTAGCATTTAAGTTATCCATTTTGGATATAAAATTTTCATGTTTTTGGCCAGTTCATTCTTTTTTTCTGCTTCAGAGACTGGTGTTAATTATATTTACTTCTTCTTCGTGCACGTTTCGTTGGTTGCGCTTTCTGTGCTGCGCTACTTGGATGGACACAGCAAGCCCCCTCCACACACTCGTAATTTTACGGTTTCCACAGTAAGATGGCTGGCATGCTTTTAATTATCTGCATTCATGAGTGGCACTTGAACTAAAACAAGAAATTCTATTTGAAAAAATAAGGAAGTAAGGCCTACAAGAATCTACTACCAAGTGAAAGAACGAACAAATCGAGTATTTACGAATGAATAATCGACTCAACTAAAGAACAATTAAATGTATGAACGAATAAAGGAAATGAACGAATAAGCTGACGAATTAATAAATAATGCTCAAATTAACAAAATAAAGAATAAAGAGTAAAAAAGAATAAGCAGTGAAACAGAAGATTCAAGAATAAGTCATAAAATAGTTAAGGAATAAAGAAGTTAATGAAGAAACAAATCAGTGAATGATAAACCTGCAAATAAATTACAAGAAACGAACTAAAGAACGAAAAACGAGAACAACTCAAATTATGAAAATCGCAGAAACATGGACGCCTTCTACTTACCTTCGTAAGAATCGTAAACGTAATAGAAACTGTTCCATCTTCGATATCGCATGACGTCAATGATTGCCCGAAAGTAAACCGGACGTAGGAAAAGAATGAAACCCTCTCCTCCTTCTCTTTCTCCTTCCCTTCCTCCTGTGCTTTCTTCTCCACTGCCTTGCGCCTTTTCTGCCAATCCTGCTGACCCTGCGAAGTCGTCAGGGCGTTTGAGATTGGGAGAGTTCGGAGTGATGTAAGGCATGTCAAAGGTACGAGCGAAAGATTCGACGCTGTTCAGTGAGTCCACATCCGTCATTCCGAGCAGGGTGAATATTCCACTCAGTACAAGCGAGCACTCTACGAACAATAACATTCATATTCAGTCCCGCCCTGCCTGCTCTATGCCTAAGCTGACCGACCTTTAGCAATGATCCGCCCATGGCTATGTAGTAATAACTAGCACTTGCTCTTTCAATGCTGTCAGGTATCGTTATTCATTATTCGTCGAATGTCTCATTCGTCATTCAAAGTTCGTCGTTTATCATTACAAGCTTTAAAGCTTAAAATATACCGAATGCATCCTTGGAATATTGAGTTATAATATAAGGCTTTTATAATATTATAATTTTATAATGTTTTATAATATATAATATATAAGGCTAGCAAAATTTTTGGAGTTTTGCTCAGGTTCTGACACTGTCACAAAAGCTTGGAAACATGTCTTTTAATTATTTATTATTGTGTAGATCCGCCGCGTAGCTTCGAACTTGTTTTCAGAACTTTGATCGTCGACTGTCGACCAAACTCAACGACTGAATTTCTTTTACCTGGTCACGGCACCAAAACGTCGGGAGCTGGTCCCTAAGTTAACGTTTTCGAAACAAGAAACAAATCGAAGTTTTCTATTTTCTTTTCTTGTTGCATCTCATCTTTACAACCGCAAAAACTTCAACTGACCCTCAATACTGTCTCCTTGTCTCATATACAGTGAAATAAGTAAGTAACTGAGACCTCCAATTTCTTGGTCCTGACTTCCAATACAAACGTGCTCAAAATATGCTGAATCATCATCGGAAAACTCTTCCTTACAGTATACTTATGTAGCAACATAAGGATAGGCAAGACCAGCGGAGTAGCTCGCAAAACTCGGTCACTCAGCAGCAGACGGCGTTATTCTGTCATCCTCCATCAATCCTCATTCATCAGGTGTCACGCACTGTTTGTCCTTCGCCAAACGTTAATTATTATCTTTACCAAACATCTTTATTTATTGATTCATTTATATAGTGCCACTTCCAGATTTCTAATCAGAGGCACCCTCAGTCTAGCTCTGAAGAGGGACAGCAGTTTTCAAGTGTTGCATGTAGCGTCCCTGGCTAGAAGGACACGCAGTGCAAAAGGAACAACAAGCTCACCAAAGGCCTTGGAGCGAAGATTACTTAGGCCAGTCAAACCTGAAACGAGGCAACAAAGCTCCCGAAAGTAGCAGAGCCAGAACAATTTCGAAATCTTAAAATGGATGCTCTGTGTCCTCGCATTGCTGAATAATGATACCATCTATTTGTGCGTGTGTTCGTGCGTGTGTGTGCGTGCGTGTGTGTGTGTGTGTGTTCACCTACCTTCTTTGATTATTTGGTAGCTGTCCGAGATATCAAAGACCTTTTCGTACTTGTCGAGTTTGAACTGAGTGGACATGAGGTTGTTGTGCTTCTCGATCTGATAGCGGAAGGCAGTCAGTGACTCGTTCAACTCATCGTTCAAGTCAAACAATGCCCCTAGAGTACAAACGAACAACAGACGACCTATTTTATTCATGCGCAATGCAACCGGGAATTTATACAGCGCTGCTTTGACAAGAATTTCTTCAATGGCGCTCTACAGCTGACAACAGAAAACTTCGAGGAAATGGTTACTTAGTTGATAATGCAATTACAGAGGAAGAGGCCAAGAAGCTTCTATCTGTCTGATTTCCATAACGATTGACCGACCTAGTAAATGACTGACTAACAGATTGATTGGCTAATTCATTTCTATTCATTTCTTTTTATTTGTATATTTATTTTATTTATTTAGATTTGATATTGATTTCATAGTTAGCTTGTTGTTTTTATAATTCTTTGTTCTCTGTGTTTCCTACGAAAATGTGGCAGAAATTCAGGAAAAGAAAAAAACTAGCAGGTAGTCGCTGCCATGGCTTCCTGTCTGTCTCTTTGGAGTTCCTTCCTGGTTTTGACCTGACTATGGCTTCGTTTTGTTTCAGCCATTATTATTACGAAAATGTTTAACATCAGTTGATGCCTTGTGCATCAAACACTAGCGCAACAGAATTGGATCATTATTGTCGTTACTATTTTTGCCTTGAGGTGGCTTTGATCCATCAGGAGTTTTAAAGAATTAAACCACATGTAGGCGCTAAAGGGAAATGTCTGGAAAATCAAGCCGCTTTCTCAGGAATGTCCGGGAAATTAAATGCGACAGCACTACAGTATACTTCTGGACACAGAAATCGTAATCGTAAAATCGAAATTTCAAAAGAGCCACTTAAAAGCTAAGCGCATGGCACCAGCTTATTCACGAGCGCTGCGTCAATTCCGTGGGTTTGCCCAAAGATGCCATGTCAAGAACCAAGTCCGGTTGCCAGGAGACCAGAGAGAGGAGTGGATAGGAGGCTAGGGTGGGCTGTGTTTAAGCTGCGAGAAATGGGAAGACCGATCATGGTGGGAAAGACGTTGGAAAAGAGACTTTACCTCACGAGGTTCACCACTGATGACCCAGAGACGGCGGCAAATCTCCCGAATAAAATCTGCCCCTGAAGAGTTTATTATTATTATTATTATTATTATTATTATTATTATTATTATTATCATCATCATCAGCATCATCATCATCATTAATATGCTAAAATCTATATCTTTTCTGCTTACTTCCAAAAAACACTTGTGCCATGTAATGATGTCTGTGCTTTTTGTGCTACATGGTTTGCCCCTTTGCAAAAATTTCACGCTGCTTTTATTCTCTTTTTACTCTCAGCCAATCATATTCGCTCGCTATATTATCTTCCTTCTCATTTCATTCTTCTCTTACTCTTTCTCCTGTAAGCTAACAATCTTCCTTCCACTGCTAGTCCTCCTTCTCCTCCTCCTCTTTCTATCCCTGCTTCTACTCCTCCTCGTCCTCGTCCTCAACCTCGTCTGACTACACAGAGTTGGATTCAACACTCTGCAGCGACCTCCTGATCTTCCCATTTGCAACTGGAAGTAAAACATTCGCACTGGACGAAATAATTATAATAATTGTCATTCATACATTCGCAGACAACCAACGGACGGACACCGCAAGCGTCGCACCAATTCTGCCAACCAGAATGCAACGCGTTTCCGGTTAGATATCGTCTCCCTGACGTCATCAGTCATGAACGAGCTGAAATAAGACGACGTTTGAAGGTCTGTTGGCGCCCAGCCATGCGCAAACATGTTGTCTGCTATCGGCGCTGAGCAGACGATATCCATTTCAGGCGGGCGGCGCCGTGTAATCTTTTGGCAGGAAAACTCAGCAAACGTGGCGGCCTTCTGAATTAGTCATGAAACTAATCGTTTCGGTTACGACGTGTAACTTTCGGGTTTTAGAGATACAATTTTTATGAGATGACGCCTATCTGGACAGCCGCCATTTTTAGAGCTGACAAGTGCACTTTGGGAAGCCGTCACGAGATCTCCCCAGCCAATACGAGGCTTGGCTTTTTTACTTAGGTGCTCTCTTTTACTTGTTTTTTTACTTAGGCGCTCTCTATGACATGACATAATGACGTCAGTTTATAAGGTTTCTGCGTTGATTTGGAACAGAGAATGAGAATTTCTATTTTGAGGAAACACTTAATGAATGGGGCCTTAATTTCCTGTTAGGCTGAAAAGTCAGAGAAAAGGTTTGCTTGGTTATAGGACAAACATCATTGGAATTAAGTTCGCTTTGCTGACGTAAATGAGATCCATTCGGTAAATTATATCATAAACTCGTTTAATTTGACGACTGTTAAAAGTGTTTCGGATGTCGATACAAAATCAAGCAATACAACCGTAACACAGATAGAAGAGGCTCCTCTCGTACCTACAACACATTAAATTATGCCTCCAAATAAATCCAAAGACTCGCCTAGTTGCTATAGTCTGTGAGCATCTGATGCGTGGTAAGTTGTAAACGAATAAGAAAAGTGTAGAGTCAAATTGCTCCAAAGTAAACAGTTACCATCTAAAATTCAGTTGAAACTTTGAAACTAACTACTGGCTAAGCTTACACATCAGATGCAACAACAACAACAACAACAACAACAAAAACAACAAAATACCAAGGTCTCGGCAATCTTGCTTTTACATGGTTAAACAACAAACTAATCGGTTCAAGTTGAGGTTGGAATTTGTTTGCAAAGGTGAGTTAGCAAGTACGCAGTAGATCTACTCCGGTGTAAGCTGGGCTTGGCAATTGTAAATGTAGTCGCAAATTATATAGCACCTCTGTAATAAAAACTTTAGAGGCGTTCAGCTGGCTTCTAAATTACCGCTTAAAGATCCTTTTAATCAACCATACTATATACTGGGCGTATTAATCCGTAAACTTTACCCGTCAACCTTGATTTTTTTCAAAATGAATTTGAAGTCGTTAACGATGTCTTTACTTAACCTGAAACGGCTCAGAAAGTCTCGTAAAATCTTTCGCAATCTGTTGCTAAATTTTTCTGTGTCTGACCGTCGAAGATGTTTCTGTCTAACCTTCCTCGTAATTTCCTATGCCCATCAGCGTCGAAGCAGCATCAAATTACGTCGTTTCGTAGGGCGGAATTGGAACCTATCCCCGAGAACCGGACCCTCGTAAATCTCGAGTAACGATCCGAAAGGGAGCGATTAAGGACGGGAGTGCAAGCACCTTGATAACCACCGGTCTTCGACGAAGCAACCCCGGCTTGGACCATTCAGCAAAAAGCCTTCAGCTCTGCACAACAACACTTGGACCACAGAAGCCGTTCTTAGGAATAGAATCACATTAGCCATGAATACCAAGCAGGACTAGAAACCACTAAGACACCTATCTTCACCCGATTATTACACGAATGACCCACTTCCGTCTTCTAATACTGTATGTATACTTATTCGTTAAGCATTTCCATAGGAATTACATCTTATGCAATAACTATGTGTAAATATGTATGTAGAGTTGTACACCTATTTACGTGTGTGTGTTTATGTATGTATGTATGTAGACCTATGTACGTATGTATATATCTGTATTTATGTATGCATGTATTTGTATGTCTGTATTTGTATGTCTATATTTGTATGTCTGTATTTGTATGTCTGTATTTGTATGAATGTATTCGTGTATATATACATGTAGGCCTATGTACTTATGCATGTACGTGTGTATGTAGGTATGCATTATGCAAGTATGTACGTACATACATACGTACGCATGTGTATGTTGTGTATGTATGTATGTATGTAATAATTTATGTAATTATTTATGTATTTGCTTATTTTGTAGTTATATTATATGCCTGAAATATGTATTTGCTTATTTTTGTAGTTATATTATATGCCTGGGTTATTTATAATCTATCTATATATGTATCATATCTGTGTGCGTGTAAATGTGTTTGGCAATGTTAAGTTTGTTTACACGTGTAGTAACAGTGTACATTTGCGCCATAACGGTTGAGATTATTTGCCGGGCGGATGGATCCACGTAAGTGCAGCGATGTAGGAGAAATCGTTCTATCTATCTGTTGAACGATCTTTCGATCTTTTCTGGTTGATTTATTCAGTGTTTTGAGGCATAATTTTTGCCGCCAATTGAGGAAGACCTTAAGACTGCAGCATATATATCGCAGAGTGAAGTCCCAACATTGCTGTTGGCCCTCTGGAGGGCAGTTACGGTTCCTCTGCCAAGGCACGCAATCGTACGACGCGCAATGGACAGAAGTTTGCAGCGCGCAATAAACAGAAGTAAAACCTTATATCTGCGTCTAAATTATAGGCCTATGCATAAAAGAACTACAGGTCTGTCATGATTAGCGCAGAAACGGCCTATTAATTACTGTTTAAAACACTCCTCAGAAGTAAAGAACTAATCAGCGATGCCAACAAGGATGAAACCGACGATGTCGAGGTCATGACTTGCGAGTAGTAGTAGTAGTGGTGGTAGTGGTAGTAGTAGTAGTAGTAGTAGTAGTAGTAGTAACAACAGCGGGAATAGTAATTATTAGCGGTCGAGAAGAGATCCGGCCAAGGCCTACCCAGTGGGATGCAGTGTTTTGAAAAAATATTAGGACAACAAAGAATAGACTTGTAAGAGTGACAGCCAATGTGGATTTGGACTTCATTTTCCTTCATCCATGTAATGTTGGCAAGTGGTGAGAAATTTCGAAACACCTTTCTACCACGGCGGGGACTGAGCTCCGGCCTCTGAGTTGCCAGTCCTGCTCCCTAACCACTAGACCATCCCATACCCTCGGATTATCAGGTGAAATAGAACAACAGTGCAATTCGTTAGGGCCAGAAGCCACATGGGCCGAGGCCACAAATCACGATACCAAGGCCAGGAGCCAAAGACCCATGACCGACGGTCAGACTTCTTCTAATCGAGTGACGTCTATAGCTTCGTTATCATAATAAGAATGTATAGCTACTGCACACGACACGTACTGACTTATTTCACTTTTTCTTTTTCCTCTGTTTACTCCTTGTTATCTAACCTATCCTTTCTCTTCCTTAGAAATCTCTGATCTTCATCTATCATTCCAACTGCCTTCCCTCCGTTAGTATTATTTTTCTCTTTCTGTTTTTTTTTTCTGTTTCTGTTTCTGTTTCTCTGCCTCCCTGCCTGCCTCTCTTTCTCTCTCTCTCTCTCTCTCTCCCTCTCTCTCTCTCTCTCTCCCTCCATCCCATCCTCCCTTCCTCGCACACGCATAGCATACACACTCTGTCTCGTTTTTCCTTTCCGTTCTCTTCTTTTGCTCTCTTTTTAGGCTCCCATTCGACTGCGAAACTGGATTTTATGGACATCGCTTGAGGCGTAACATAAAATAAAACAGTCGTAACTATTTTATCGTATGGATAGTCCAGGGGTTAGTGTGCTGGACTGTCCAACAAGAGGTCGGGAGTTCAATCCACCGTACGTCAGATTTTATTTTAAAATGTTTGTTCCACTAGCGTCCCTAGTAAACTCCGCTATAAATTAAAAAGTGTAATAATAATAATAATAATAATAATAATAATAATAATAATAATAATAATAAAGACGATTTAATTTATATAGCGCCGATTAATGGCGCTGTACACGAGTTCAAATAAAAAATCAACGTCAGTATATGAGACCTTTAAAAGACAGTAAGTGCACTGGCGCTACGCTGTCGGTTAGGAATGACCGCCTGTTCCCCTGGGCCAAAGCTAAGAACATTTAGTTTCTAGCACTTCCTAGTTCTTATACCATGTCTGCTTATCAGGGTTAGCGTATGCGATTATTTATTCTTCGTCTTCTTTGATTCTTCAGTTGTTATGTTAATTTGCTACTTTTTGTTATTTGAGTTACTTATTTTTTATTATTCAGTTATTCAGCTACTATTTTAATGTCCCTTTCAAGGCCGTCTTCTTCAGCGTTTATCAATATTATGTCTCCCAGTGGCAAACATTATTGGCAACAGTATTACATCGGCTAACATTTTCTAACAACGAACATTTCCTTACAGTAAATATTCTCTATAACAGCGTGTGTGTTTCTTGCTATGGATTCTATTGCTATGGTTGCTTCTTAACACGTCGGCCCTGCACTTCTGCATCCGTAGGTAGTTGAAGTTGAACAATTCGTTGTCGCGCTTTGCCTATAACCGGTAGTTACTTCAGGAGGCGCTATATAAATGCTCTGAATGAATGAATTGTTGTCCGGTTGATGGACTGTTGTTGTCATGTTCACACTTCAGCCAAACGCTCCTTCTAGCCCAGTACAGTGGACGGTCGTTATAGAGGCGTCTAATATATGCACGTTTAGTCTGTCGTCTATATCTTAACTCTGACAATACTCACCCAAAGGAATGCGCTTCGGCTGGGCGAACGTCGTCCGAACACGGAACCAGTGCAAGACCGTTGTCACGGCAACAAATGACGATAACAAACAGCGTCTCATTTGGACAATTTATCTCCGACAGGTTCCGATAATCCTCGACGACGGTCACATTGAAAATGTTACTTTTCTCCACGCTGTCTCCCTGCCGTCCACAATTACCCGGTGAATAATACCTCCTTTCTCTCGACAGCCACCGGCCGACTGCTTTTGAGTCGAATACCGAAATCGGTCAAGGTCGTTTTGATGATTAAAAAACTCCAAAATATGACCATATCCACTGCTTTCATTTGTATTCATTCAGTTTGACGCCCTCTGTCAACGTAATATTGCGCTGCTTAGTTAGTAATCATTGAGTGAGCATTTCCATATGAATTTTCCATGAGTCATAGGGTCACTGATTTATTTTTGCACGCGCTGATCACCTGCTTACGGCTGTCGCGCAGCGGGCGCGTGGTGGAGGGAGGGTAATTTTCTGAGGGCGTTCTTCAGACAGGCAGGCGACGTCAGCAGTATTTATTGCCAACGCGTATTTTATCGTATAGGCGCTCGCGCGGCCTACGGCGTGACTTGTTGTCGGTTTTAGGAAAACCCACGATTGAGCAATATCGGGAGGCCGATCTCAACTAGTCTGTAATGGTCTGCTGTCTTGACGGGAAAAGAACTAAATAAAGTGATTACGTGCATGGTTAGAAGGCGCGAAGATTTGTAGCACTGGTCTGGCGTGTGCTAAGTTGAAGATTTCCAAATGCGGTTGATAGATCAGTGCGTTTGGAAACTGTGATGATTCAAGTACTGCTGTGATTAAGCTGTTCGTTTAACTTCTAAAATCGAAGACTGTGATGTCTTTACCTTCTTTACTTTAGCTAAGGCTATGCTACGAAACGGGAGAGTCGACGGTTCGAAGCCCAGTCGTCGACAACTGCGAAAGATCGTTAAATATCATGTTCATATTAACTTCCTCTTCTGATTGTATGCCTTGTACACTGCTTGCCTACAGCGACTATGCATATTTTGCTTTATGATTGACTGTCTTCTAACCGAATTCGCTGCCCTCTGCTTGACTGCGCTGGTTGCATCTGTTGCTCCTTGCCTGACTGCTGTTGCTCTTTGCTTGACTGTTGTGGCTAAGTCCCTAGCTCTATTCTGCAATACGCTGAATTTATCTTTGCTTGGCTGCCTCTCTGATTTTCGCTTGATACTGTTAGGCCTTCTTCCTGCTGTCACCTACGCCTCAGCTCACGACCTCCATCACGGCCCCGTCAGTATCTTGAGCGGAACTGATTTGTGGAGCTGTGACAAATATTTATATTCGATTAACTTCGAATAGTGCTCCGAATAGTTCATATTCATATTTAGCCGAACAGTTCATTGAATCCGAATACGAATAAAAATGCGCTATATAAATTTAATATCTTCTAATAGTAATTACGTTATATAAAATTTATACTTTCGTTTTCGGTTTCCACTGCTGATCTTAACTCTCATTCTAACATCCGGTTTGACACGTTTGAATTAAACGATCTTTAACTTCTTATATTTTTCTTCAAGTGCACTTATGCAGCTTATAAATTTTTGGCCACAGATAGGCCTAAGCGAAGTCCGGTAGTCAAATATTTAAAGAAAATTTGCAAAGAGCTCTGAGCATGCCATTATGCGCAGTGTGCAAGCTATTACTTTCATGGGCACTGGCCATTCGAAAAGTTTTACAACAACGCTCTAAATGTTGATTTGAAGCATGAGTATCGATGAATACGAAATCGTGCATAGGAATGGACAGAATAGCTAATGGAAAGTCTATTTGATAAAAACAAAAACCCAGCAAACTTCAAGCTACTTTCGGAAACTCCATGACTGAAGACAAGTGAGTTAGGATCATGTTAAACATTAAAAATATATCTGTGTGCAGATTTGTATACTCACGTTTTACAATAAAGAAATTATTGTTTAGCATGTCCTACTTTTGCCGTTACCTACTAATCGCAATCGGTCGAATAGAGTGTTTAATTATTCGAATTCGGCGAAGTAGCAAAAATGCGATTTGATACAGCTCTACTGGCAATGATTTCTCGACTTCTCAATTTCACACGCCTTCGACTCCTTTCTGTGATCTCCGTTTCCTGTTGTCCACGGCAGTAGGCTCCTCCGAAATAGGCATACAAAGGTTATCGATTCTCATTCTTGTGATAATTACGCAGGCGACCTTCTGAAACTGCTTGTATGCGCTAGACTGTGCGTGTAGATGTGCACTTACTTATCGAGTGCTTTCTCCTGGCGCATATCTCGTCCGAAGTGACGTTCTGCCGTCACGTCACAACACTTATATACAGAAGCTAGGTGGCGGCACCGTGTGCGCCAGCCCGGAACATTTCGTCGCGCAGAGGACAATCGCATTGGGTGGAAGATGGAGGACGCCGTTCAATGTGAATCCGTAGTAGCGTCTATATCTATCTGCTCATATTTTAATTGAGAATTTCTCGGTTCTTATGTGATGCTCATTTTCACCCAATACTTGGAAAGTTACCTTACCAAATGCTTCATTCCTTGATTCTTGTTCATGGCTGGTCCATCACTGGTCTGGTGAAACTTCTTAACAAACGACTGGTAATAGCGTGCAATAGGGAGCCATCTTGTCAGACAGCACACAATATGTGAACGTGAAATGTCTGTTGATGTGAGTTTCATTCAAGTTGACTTGCATCAACGCTACAAATACTGCAAATTAGGCGATGCAATACAGAACAGATCACCGAGCGAGTATACTTCTTAATCTAATAATAGCTTAATAATTAGGATGCTATCCGGTAAGGTGTCGTGTCTATAAAGTTCACTTGCATAACTTGATAAGAGAAGGAGATGACCATGTCTGGCCGCAGTACCCTAATCAGTAATTATAATGTCCTCTTTGTCAGGCAATATCTGTCGCTCTGTAGTGTATGGTGTGAATAGGCGACTTCCGCGACTTTCTTGAACTGAAGAAAAAAGAGGGCTTTGTGATTGTTGTGTGGTACGTACAGTCAAAAATACTCATAAAGTTGACATTGCCTGTATAGTTAGTTTTCACATCTAAGCCGTTCAAAAGACAATAATTACGACAATCTGTCTCGCCTAAGACTCGTACAAAGTGAGACTTACATGCATCAGTGTCATCATACATGGACTGTAGTCACCACCGTTAATGAAAGCCTCGGGCTTTGCAGACAGTGGACTAATTTGAGTCATTTGATCGGCCAAAGGTCAAATTGAGGCGACACCCTCTATGTTCCTTACATAATTTTAGGCATATTTATGCATTAGAGCCAACACTTGTCTTAATTTCTGACACCCTTGTCACTGCCTAATACTAAACTACTACGATTGGCTGGCGCTCGCAGAATGTGCGGAGTCCAACCAGATGACGACGGCCACCTGTATGACGACACGGAGTCTGTCCTAACCTTCTGAGAACGTCCGTCCATTTGAATGGACATTTCGTTCTTTTAACGGCTGCTAATTCGCATTCATAAGCTTGCTTAATGAAAACTAGCGCCCATTCTGTTGTACTGTATCTCTACTGACTTAACTGTAACTTAATTACCTTTCACATTTCCGCACTATGACTGAATGCTTTATTGGCTTCAGTTCATAACGTTGATCGCTGAACAATTTAATGTCGGAAATGTGCAACCCTCCCAAAGGAACACTACTGTCTTCCCGCCTTAACCCCCTCCCGGATTCTGACCTGGCACCGAAACAGACCAAACAGCCTTGCTTTTTGCGGATTTGTTTTGATATAGCGCAGTGGATAAGCTGGTCCTCTGACGGGGCTTCTTGTGTGGTGCTGAGACATTCAGAGATTGATATTGACGTTTGCTGTGCCCTTTGTTTTTACACACTAAAAGCCACCCTTGTATCAATTTGATTGACTGATATTCATTCTGAAGTTTTTTTTGTGATCCGTAAAATATCGAAATCTGAAATTCGATTCGAAATGTAAGTATCGTTTTGCAAGAAATACAATTGTCACTTTTTTCCTTTCAATTTGGCATGCGTTGTACAGCATTAATGGTGTTGTTCATTGGTCTGCTATGCAGGACATTGGTAAATAGCATACGGAATGGCAGGTATAGAATATACCGACAGAATGCAGAACGTAGTTATAAAATCCGTAATTATAGAATTTTGTAAACTGATTTGAATTGGGAAAACAAATGTGCAACTTGCTGTGACCTTGATTTTTCTAATGATGATTCAGCACGTTTTTAGTGCCCGTCAGTACTGGAAATTTCCGTGATGTCATGCCGATGAGTCATCGGTTTGTTGACTTCCTTGTTATTGGCTAACGAGTGCGCCGTGGAATTTTTACCGATTTGGAATAGAATGGGCAGTGGCAGAAGCAGATACAAAGGCGACCTGCGTCGTGTAGTGGAAGTTGTTTCATATGAATTCTCATTAAATACAGGATGGAAATAATATTACTGGTATCAGATAGCAGCAGTACTTATGGCTGAAATGGAAAAGCAAAACCAAGAACCAAGGTTTAAAAACATACCTGAATGCGGCGATGCACGTGTAAATTCAACAACAGACCTGTCTCTACTAGACTTGGCACGGTGGAGTAACAAGAACAAGCATCGCAATGGGGCAGCCATAATCAGATATACTGAGATTGAAAACACAAGGAAAAGCGAGCATAGCAAGTGAAAAGGCGTGACCTAAATAAGAAAAGTTCCTCAGTTCAAGTGAGACTTACGAACGCAGACGTAAAAGAGTGCCAACCATTGTTAGTGTGGGGCTATAACCATAACTTAAAAGGCTGTGTTTGGGAAACTTGCTTTGCCCTTACAGATAACGAAGTCAGAAAATACAGATCCAGACGTCCACAACACGAACCTGACTTAAATCAAAGCAAACAAGAAATGATCAGTTAAAACTCGTGCCTTTATTAGTTACGTTAGACAGCTCAAGACGAACGAAGGATCGACGTTGGCAATCAACTTCCTATCAGGAGTTCCTCGTGACTTTATTTCAGAGAACTTTTATGATGAATCATCGTCCGTACATGGAGAACGAAAACTGAGTCCATGAAAACGGGTAACAGGTGGTGAAGGGTTTCACTTTGATAAGGAATTCTAACACCAGGATCAAGGCCGAAGTTACCGGTCCAGAAGCAACCAGGAAATGCGAAAATTACTCTGCCTTCACTAAGCCTTTCATTTTGGCACTGATGTGGAGTAACTGAACACTAACAAAGTGCTCATTAGGTTTTAGGTAGGCAGGTTATCGACATTGGTTAAAGCGTACGTCAAGAGGGGTCTTTGCATGAGGATGTCGGTTCGCATGCCGATCATGGCTATAATGTACCAGATATTCTAACCTCGGGCTAACACGGTCCGTGGACGGGAACGTTAAATGGCGTGGCGCCCATTCAGTCGGGCAGGATTTCAGCCGATAAACTCATTGAAAAAAGAGCAGTGTCGAAATCCTACAGTCCCTAAAGAAAACACGTACATTTACATTTACATTTTACACTGTACCTTAAGACTACCTCGTATATCGGAACTGTTTTTCGAATGCGGCCCAAGTGATTCGATAATTGTTGTATGGATGTGAACGCGCAACAAATGCACAGAACAGGCCATCTGAAAGCCGATACCAGATGGCGGTATGAATTTTTAAAACGCCTAAACGACAGTTGAACTATCTTTACTAAGTTTCTGTCCAGCACATATTGATTTCATTTCGCTGCCGAACTATAACGCGATTATACGTGTAGACCAGCCGTATGCGACACATTATGGATCCATTCGCCAGAGGACGCTAACTCATCGACGTCGCCATTTGCCAGAGGGCGCCTTCAGAGCAAATCGCTGCGCTATGGGACGATTATTTATGATGCTTTGTAGATCCGTCGTCGTTGTTAGGTTTCATTTCGTCAAGATCCACTCAGACGGCTTTTGAAGCCATCTGGAATTGATTAAAGCTTTAAAGCTCGAGGGTAATCACCCTTTGTGCTTTTAATTGGTTTTTTGGGTGCGTTTTTATCGGTGACAAGCAACGTCTGACAAAGTGCACTGGAAGCACATATAGTTCGACTGCCAGCGTAATTAAAAGACATTAGCGAACTGTTTTGTGTGTATAGTTATGTAATTTATGTGCATTAGCTAGCCTATATAGGGCCTATCGGAAATGAATTTTGGCCATACATATATAAATATATATCGCAAATGAAAATGTAATGTAAAGGATGCAATTTATATTAATTATATTAGGTGAAAGAATATAGAAAGCCTGATTTTGGGTGTGCTGTCGTTTTGTGTTTATCTTGGGTCAAGTTGAGTGGATTCGAATTCATGACTGCCCTGCAGCTCCCGATGATGCAATCATAGTAAAGGGTTTCTATGGGATTTTCTGTGCATGACAACGTATAAGATTCTCAGCATGGCAACGTATAAGATTCTCTGCATGGCAACGTATAAGATTCTCTGCATGGCAACGTATAAGATTCTCTGCATGGCAACGTATAAGATTCTCTGCATGGCAACGTATAAGATTCTCTGCATGGCAACGTATAATATTCTCTGCTCGGCAACGTATAAGATTCTCTGCATGGCAACGTATAAGATTCTCTGCATGGCAACTTATAAGATTCTCTGCATGGCGACGTATAATATTCTGTGCATGGCAACGTATAATATTCTCTGCATGGCAACGTATAAGATTCTCTGCATGGCAACGTATGGGTCTATGGCTTCACTATCGGCCTGACTCGGATCTTGACCTAGAACCGAACCATTCCTGCCTATCGGCTTTGTTTTGACTGAGCGCCTGTGAATAAGATGGTTCCCGCGACTTAGCTTTCGTTGGGCGCTGTAGAAATCTCGAGCCTGCGAGTACGATTACGGTTACCCAGCCAACATACCAGCATTGAGCCAATGCATATCCGATGTTGCAAAAGCCACTAACGCTGTCCCTCTGCTCGGTCATGGTGTGATATAGGGCTCACTCTAATTATCGGCGTTCAGCAAAGTGCATGACGAGTATTGCACGTATAATTTTTCTTATTAATGGCACCTGTTGATTAACTTTAAAATTCCATTTTTGCCTATATGAGTTTGCCCAGGGACACGGAATGGGATATGTTGACATTTATGTTTTATATTAATTTAACTGTTTACGATGTAGACATTGCGGACCTTGAGCAAGTCCTTCACTCACAACTGCTTAGCGCCATCGGTTGATGCTTATTCATTAGATAGCGGCGCTTAATAAATACATTTAATTTCATTTCATTTTCTTACTCCACAAAAAGACAACATCATAAAACATATTACATTTTTAAAAATTCACGTGGGATACAACAGGCAGACCCTATTGCTATTTGAATTGACAGATAATCAACTTAACAGGCCTCTAGTCCAACTGGACTTGGCAAACAGAACCTTTGTAACAAGAACCAAAAAACTTAACTAACAAAATGAATTAATTCATACGAATTCACTTATTGAGTTCGTTCAAATACGCGCGTGTATAATGTTTAAATAATTTTATATTGGGTGGAATAGATAATAGATGAGATAAATTGTTCCATAAAGAAGGACCAGCGCATTTAATAGAAAATAGACGAGTGTTTGTACGGGCATAACTTCTCTGATAATTACCCTTTGATCTGATATTTTAAGTGTGGTACTCAAAGTTGACTTAGTTTGAGAGATAGGTATGCTGTCAATGGAAACAGACATACTTTGAGGTGGGAGTGGCTTTCTGTGGAAACTAAGCACAATGTAAGTAAGTAAGTAAGTAAGTAAGCTAACATTTATAGTGCCCTTAAACAAAACTAGTTTTGCACGAAAGCGCGTAACATAAACTAAGTTAATCGTAATAAAGTCTAAATAAATGAGTTTTAAGTGCAGCTTTAAATGCGACTATTGTAGGTGAAGTTCGGATGGCGATTGGTAGCTTATTCCATTCTGTTGGTCCGGCGAGAGCGAACGCGCGGTTTCCAAACTTCCTGGTTGAGCGGGTGATAGCAAAAGAGCCGGATGTTGATGAACGCAGTCCTCGTCTAGATTGAAGGGAGGAGCACGGGGTGACGAGAGATGTCAAGTAGGATGGGGAGGAGTGGGTAGATATGCGGTACATTAAAAGACAGATCTTGAAAATAATGTGGGCTGGTATAGGAAGCCAGTGGAGTTCACGTAGAGTCGGTGTGATATGATCACGTGGGGAGAGATTCTTAATAAGCTTTGCAGCAGAATGAAGAATGGAAGTAAGTGGATGAAGAGTGGAGGCAGGGAGGCCATATAGAACCGAGTTACAGTAGTCTACACGCGAAATGACAAGTGCTTGTATTAGAATATGGAGAGATTTTTCGTTTAGGCTTTTCTTGACCTGGCGAATGCGTCTGAGATGGAAGAAACAAGATTTGGTTATAGAGATGTGATTTTTAAGGGAAAGGGAGGAGTCTAGCAGGACACCAAGATCGCGGACAACTTGAGATGGAGTGATACAGCAATCGTTTGAAAGTTTGAGTGTAAGGTCTTGAGGATCAGGGGCGCCGGAAGGGCGACGAATGAACCAAATGAGTTCCGTCTTTGAGGCATTAAGTTTCAGGCGCATGGAAGCGCACCAATCTTGGATTTCAGAGAAACAGGAAGAAAGACTATGTTTAGCATTGCCTATGTCATGGACAGATAGTTTAATATAAAGTTGGGTGTCGTCGGCATAGAGGTGAATAGAGATGCCATGTTTGAGAGCGATAGAAGATACCACAGAGGTGTAAAGAATAAAGAGAAGAGGACCAAGTATAGAACCCTGAGGGACACCAAAGAGAATATAGAAACGTTTCGAGGTGTTAGCGCCAATGCGCACAGAGAAGGTACGATCTGTGAGGAAATTTGCTATCCAGAGGAGTGCTGAGGACGTTATTCCAAATTGCTTCTCAAGTATTTGGAGGAGGAATTGATGGTCAACACAATCAAAGACAGAGCTGAAGTCGAGCAATAACAAAGCAGAGATGAGGCCAGCGTCCAGTGCTAAGGTGATATCGTTATAGACTTTAAGAACAGCAGTTTCAGTGGAGTGAAGGCGACGGAAACCGGACTGGATAGGAGGAAGTAGTAAGTTAGATTCAATATATAGTGTGAGAGTTGTCGGTGGGCGGCACGCTCGACAAGTTTCGAGAGGAAAGTAAGGTTGGATATAGGACGATAGCTAGACGGGTCAGAGAGGTCTAGACCAGGTTTTTTGACGCGAGGACGGATGATTGCTTGTTTATGAGAAGAGAGGAGAGTAGCAGTGGAAAGCGAACGGTTTATAAGTAGGACTAGAATTGGGGCAAGGGTATGTTTGAGGGATTTGATCAACCAGGTAGGAGAGGAGTCAAGCTCACAGTGCTTAGCAGAGGAGTCAGTGAGGAGGCCGTCAATGTCAGAGATGGTGATCTCATGAAAAGCAGGGAAACCAGGAGGGTTGAGGTAACAGGAATTTAAATCAGGTGGAGGAGCGTTCTTAGTGGAGTTTTGGATGGCTGCAGTCTTAGCTGAAAAGTGGTCTAAGAGTTCATCAGGTGAGAGTGGACAAACAAGGTTCGGAGGGGGGATAGAATGGAGTTTAGTGATTTCCAGAGAGCTTTACCGTCGTTTTCTGATTCAGTGATGTAGCGGTGAAGATAGGTTGAACGTTTTAGTTGGAAAAGTTTCCTTTGTGAATGTGCTTGTGTCTTCAATAGGGCTTTTGCGAGTAAATCCGTAGGTAGACGTTTATATTTTCTTTCCAATTTCCGAGTTCTGCGTTTTGAGATAGCACAGTCAGTGTCAAACCAGGGACAGTCGGCTTTCTGACGAATAGTAATAAGAAGAAGAGGAGCATGGATGTTGAGGAGTTCTTCCATTGTACTGTCGTAAAGTGCAAAGAGAGAATCTGTAGACATTGGTGGAGAGGGGAGGGCGGAGAGTTTGTACAGGCCAGACTCTTGTAGGTCATTTTGTAAAGCGGAAATGTCGAGATTCTTATAGGATCTTCTTTCAACTTTATGATAAATTCTGGCTGGAGGAGTGATGAAGAAGGAAAATTGAATGACGGAGTGATCCGAGTAAGATGGAGGGGACAGCGCGATATTTCCAATCATCGAGGGTGAACGTGTAATAATTATGTCGAGGGTATGACCAAGTTTATGGGTGGGAGCGGACGGGAGTTGAGAGAGGTTATAGATAGATAGAATGCGGTTCATGCGCTTCGTATTCGAGTTTTGAGAGAGATCGAAGTGAATGTTTAAATCTCCAAGTATTAGGATATGGCAGTTATAAGTTGATAAGGTGGCGATTAGACTTGAAATTGAATCAAATGTTGAGCTGATAGTTGAGTTTTAGATAAGTTTTAGATAAGTTCAACGATAAACGATTAGCCTTGAACCAGTTAGCTACAGATACAAGTTCTAAATCAACAATCTCTAACAATGTATTTAAGGATTTATGTGATAAAAACACATTCGTATCATCTGCAAAAAGAATGAATAAGCTCTAAGATAATGAAATTGCTGTTTTTCTTATTTCTCGTGTTTTGTCTGGCGAAATAAAAATATCGATATTTAAAATAGATTTTAGAAATTTATTTCTGCAAAGTTGGCTGCAACCTTTCTTATTCGCTTCCCTCCTGTAAACATGGATTGGCCAGTGCTTAAAATGAACTGCATTTAGGCATAAAGAGATCAGATAAGCCTTGAGCTAATGGTGCGCCATAGCACGTGCAGAAACGTCGCATATTCGCGATCTTTGGCCTTGACGAATGTTCCCGATCATACGCGATACTAGGCGACAACGTTGTCGGTTTCTGCGACCAAAGACAATAATTACTGTAGAGTCCAAATTCAATGACGCAATAGAACGAAACTTGCCCGTCGCAATAAGACTGAATGAATGGGGGACAATTGCTTTTCCAAACTAATATTATGCTACACTTAAGCATATAAATTAAGGCTATGCCTAAATGTTAAAGGCAATTTACGCAATTAAAGTTCAGTTGCTTCATAAAAACACAAATCTGTAGATATGTACCATTATCTGCTAGGTGGCGCTAAAAGTCACCCCCAAGTAGGGCGATACTTTAAATATATGTCATCTGTGGGGTAGCGTGAATCGTGGGAGGAAATTTCTGGAAGGTATTTGGGCAGTTTTAATCGCTCGCCATCGAAATTGTAGCTGCTTGTTTAATTAAAACGAAACAACAGAGAGCTGAAGCCGAGTTTCCTAGATTCCAGTGTGACGAAGTCTTGGTTTCAAACGACATAAAAGTCGCGAACGCCGGTATTTTTCTGTGTGTGTAGGTTGTTCAACGGAGACTTTTTGTGAATATCTATCGAAAATTCGAAGAAAATGTCGGTTGTTGGGTTTGATGTCGGGCAACAGACGTGCTATATCGCTGTGGCACGACAAGGCGGTATTGAGACGATCGCCAATGAGTACAGCGACAGATGTACACCGTTAGTATTCATTTGATATACCCGGACTATCGTGATCAAAGCGGTTTACGGCGGTTGCCGGTTAGTTAAATGCCGCCTGCGTGCTAGCGGGTGCACGCGTTTGCAAGGTCGTGTAGACTGGGTGAAGTTTGATTGAATTAAAATTCTTTCAAAGCTAAGAATTTATTGGTCAAAACTAGCGGAGGTGGGTAAAGAAAGCAAGTCGATCCCGTTAAGCTTATTCATTCTATCTATCCTTTGCATCCTGCAATATCATCCTTTTACTTTTTTGTCAAATGTGTATGTTTTTAGTTTTTTCTGTGAGTACGACACACGTCTGGCCTGAAACTTGGGATTTTGTCATGAATTGCCCATTGTTCCAATGTCCCATTGAGAAATTTCTGGAAAATTCCAGTGTGTGCATGTGCTTAGGCCCAGGGTGTGTGTGTGTGTGCACATGCCTTCATAAGTAGTGACCATAATATAGAGTATTTTGACTGAAGGATTATTAAACATTTTATTTGAAATATCTTCCAGTCTCATTGAAGATTTTTAGTGTCTGTTTTGCTTGTGCTTGTAAAATGCTGAAAATTGTTGGTGGTAACATTTTGAAGAATGAGAGTGAAGTGGAAACAGATGATGAGATAATTTTGTCTCAAAAGCAGTTGCTAATAGATGTTTCTTATGTTTGTGATAGGATGTGTGTCTCGATGGGCGAAAAAAGCCGGTTTATGGGTGCATCCGCAAAGAATCAGATGATTACCAACTTCAAAAACACAGTTTGGGGATGGAAACGGTTGATTGGACGGAAGTTCGAAGACCCTGTTGTCCAGAAGGAAATCAGCACATTACCATACAAAGTCATCTCCGGTGCAGATGGATATCCTGTTGTCAGTGTGAGTCAGTTGTTGTTTATGTGTAGAATTTATTTACAAACTATTATCATTTTAAGTAAATTTGAAAGTGCAGGATAATGTAATTAAATGTACTGCAACTGCACCAAAGTCAACAGAAGATGATTTGAGACACCTTTTTCTTTAATTCTTTAAAACTCCTTGCATGATTTCTATTATTTTAAGGGTTATTTTTGCTGTTGGCAAATGTGTAGTTATTTTACTTTCAGAGTGTAATGAAAGTTTAATATTTATATTTAGTTATTTAACATTTTAATATGTGATTCTTGAATGTTTAGGTGAGCTACTTGGGTGAACCACAAACATTTCGTGTTGAGCAGCTTTTGGCCATGATGCTTACAAAGTTAAAAGAAACTGCAGAAGTTAACCTCAAGACTAAAGTCGTCGATTGTGTGATCTCGGTACATAGCCAGGCTGTTTTTCTCTGGATGTTTCAGTTCTGGTGTGAAACATTGTGTAAGTAAGTAAGTAAGTAATGCATTTGTTAACACGCCATATGTCCATCGGCTGAGCGAGGAATCGTAGGCTTGGGTAGGTCAGAGCGGTCAGACAACAAAAGCAAGACGATAATCGTACTTTGTTTTCATTATGCTGTCGATCATGTCTTTTACATAACTTACTGGTGGCCACTGAATGTTTGTCATTGGAATCAGAAGATGATGCAGCAGTAAACAGTTTAAACAAGTATTGTAGTTCCAGGACTTTTGTCAAGGTTTTACATGATCGGCCACAAGTGCAACTTGAACGAAGGAATGACATACATTTGAAGTGTTAACATTTTGGACTATCAGCTGAATGTCTTTTGCGGCAGCTGTTGTCAGTAGCATTTCCCTTAAGAATATTTTGTCTGAATTGTCAAAGAACTTGACAGCCTTATAGGTTTACATAGATACACCACGATTTAAAACCCATGATGTGGTGAAAGGCAAATTGGTTTAGCAGTCTGGTTTAATGCTGCAGGTGACTGGTGGCATCATTTTAAGTACTGGAAAAACTTTAAGTACTTCAAGAAGCTGACCTGCTCTTAAAGGTGATCAGAAGAGCTAGTCTTTCAAAAGAAAAATGGAATTTAAGAAAAATACTGGGTGAAAGATGTTTGTTTAATTTCAGAACTTTGTATCTTGACACCAATAGTGTTCAAATTCTTTTTGTTGTTCAGGTTCCTTGCTACTACATGGACGTGGAACGAAGGGCAGTGCTAGATGCAGCAGCCACTGTTGGGCTGAATGTGCTGCGGTTGATGAACGAAACAGCGGCAACAGCACTGAACTACGGCATTTACAAACAGGACTTGCCTGTGCCAGAAGAAAAGCCAAGGAATATCGTCTTTGTAGATATGGGTCATGCTGATCTCCAGCTTTCCATCTGTGCGTTCAACAAAGGCAAATTAAAGGTAAGGTTTTCCCATCCAGACCTCTTTTCTGCTGAATCCTCCTGTTGTTTTTCTTAGAATATCGGTTTCTACCTGCATTTCTATCTTAGGAAAATCACACAATGAAATTATTGGGAAATATATTTTTAGATGATATTCTGAACAGTATTTTTTTGTCGTGTAACCCTTTGCATGTCAGATAGTTTTTGGATCTTGTTCTGGCCCTGGCCAGATGTTTTTGGGTTTTTTTAGTCCATTTCACCCTTTAAGGGTAAAAACGTTACATCTCAGAAGATAGAATTAAAGTGTAAATGTGAAATTTGTTTAGTTTGCATGTGCTTGTATTTTGTAGATATGACAGTTTAATTAAGATGTTTCATCATATTGTCTTTTTATATTCTGCTGATGTGTTAGATGAATATGTTATTAATACACAGTGTTTTTTTCAGTTGTTATTAGCTTATAGTTTGCGTTCTAAAACTTGTTTAGACGACTGTCTTTGTCATGGTTGGTTTGGTAGGTAAAACCATTACTGAATTCACTGTTGCTTTCTTCAAAGACGGTTCACAATCTGGGTGGTATGCAAATCTCTAACAGTCGTTGATATTAGATATGAGTGGTCGACCTTCACATATGGTTATGTTTTGGAAGGGCAGAGGGCAGAAGAAGTGGCAGTTCCATTTAGGTGAATGTACATCAAAATTATTTTGGGTTGGTGTGACAGATCTCAAGCCAGACATCTACAAGTAAAGTTATGTCTCCAGTACAGTTGCAGAGGCATTTTTGCAAAGCTATAGAGCAGAAGAAAATTGAGAAAGTCGTGTGGTATATTTCTTTGTTTACATCTGGGCATCACCAGCTTAGCCCTTGGAACAGTTGGTTGCTAGGCAATTACTAGCCTCCAAATTACCTTCAGGGACAATCTTAGCCAATGATTTTCATTACAGAACCACGAAACTATGTCAGATGCTGACAGGTTTCTTGTATTAGGGAGCCAACCCCTTTTGTAAAATTTTTAAACCAGCCTTTAGTGGTGGCTGGCAAAAACCTAGCCAGGTAAAGAAGTATTGTCGCTGTTGCACCTGGTGGTGCTTTATATCCATTGAAAAGTTCTATAAAATCATTAGTATGAACACTGCTTATAATACTGTTTCTCTTGCTACTGGTAAACATGTGAAATCCTTTGAAAGTAATTTATCCAACTCTGAATTGCCGAAATTCATGCTAAATTTCGTCTTTATTCACCGTCACGGTCATAAAATGCAATTGAGAGATGAAAGTGATCTCCAACTTTAAGGTCTTATATCGCTGCACCTGTTCCACGTGTGTGTAAATAACCAATGGGAAAATTGTAGGTTATTTAATGCCACAGTTAACGGTTAAATTATTCATGTAGGAGAAATTTGGGTTAGCATGCTGGACTGTCAAGTGAAAGGGCAGGGGTCAAAGCCTTGCCAAGGGAAACTTTGTTTAGAGATTTTTACTCTGCTTGTGCCCCGTAGGGAACTTGGCTGTAATCAGTACACTGTTGGCAGGAAGATCAGGTGGCAATGGAGAGGGCTGACCATCTGCGCTTGTTTGCTAATGCTACAAAAAAATTAAGTCACACTTCATACCCATAGCTGATTTTTGGGGCTAGCTTATGTGACTGCTCTTCTATATACATGGGATGAATGTTGGTTCCATAATTTACATTTGCTTCATTAGCTCACCTATATAGACATAGTTTTGCGCCTCTGGTGGATGTGGAAAGCTTTCCGATGTCACAGTTTTGTACATGAGGCATGCAAAAAAGATTAACACTGTTTTTAGATGAAAGTAATATCATGCAATAGGTGAAAACAATAATTACAAACTTGGCAGTGTGTTTGTCTTTTTAGGTTCTAGCAGTTGAGTCTGATCGAAATCTGGGTGGCTTCAACTTTGACTGCCTCCTGGCTGAACACTTCATCGAAGATTTCAGCAGTCGTTTCAAGATCAACGTTCGATCAAACCCTCGAGCATATGTACGCCTGCTGCAGGAGTGTGAACGACTTAAGAAGCTGATGAGTGCTAACTCACAGGAAATACCTCTTAACATTGAGTGTTTCATGGACGAAAAGGACGTCAGTGGCCGCATGAAGAGGGAAACAATGGAAGTACTTGCTGAGGGTCTTCTCAAAAGAGTTGAAGCTGTCTTTCGACGAGTACTTGAGTCCTCGAGTAAGTAGAACAGCCTCGTTAGGCAGCTTGATCCAGACAAGTAATTATGTTGCAATTAAAAAGCTGAAAAATAGGATATGTGTTTTATGGCAGATTTTTATTTGATGTTCAAGTATCGTTTATTGGTGGGTGGAATGTGAGCTTATGTAGAAGATCATGCCTTTGAACTAACCTGAAGAGGCAGGAATAGTTTTGAAGAGTTAGTGACTTCTTTTAAAAGTCTTGGTATGTGAGTGTTTCTCTCTTTTGCCATCTGATCTCTCCATCAATGACATAAATTCAGTGTACTCGTTTTATTGGCAATGACACTGGTGGAACAAAACATGTTAGTTCTGTCATGTGTGGATTTAAAACACATCCTTAGGTCTGACATTTTCGGTAAATTTTAGAACTACTTGAAAACTTCTCTAAAGTGGCACTTCAGATTAGATCCATAGTAGTGTCGTTTAAAAAGCATGGCTTATTTTGTCTGTCAGAACTGTCGTTGAATGATATCTACTCAGTTGAAGTTGTTGGTGGTTCTTCACGCATCCCAGCTGTGAAAGAACTCGTTCGTAAAGTGTTTGGCAAAGAGGCGAGCACTACGCTTAATGGAGATGAGGCAGTTGCCCGGGGATGTGCACTTCAGGTCAGCTGTGATGTTATTTGAACAAGACACATGCTGGTAGGTAGGTTGGTTTAGGCCATAGTCTAAAGAAGTGTTGTGTTCGGTTGTTGGGGAAATCCGAGGACGGATTTTTCTCTTCATTGATACTTGTTCAAGATTGGCTGCCAAACTGGTGCAGAGCAAATATCTTATTCTGCAGACTCACACAGTGATAGCGGTTGCTCCTTTCCAAGAGGTAATGTGTTGTGGAGCAGTTGCAAGGCCATGCATGTTCTGTCTTGCTGTGAGCTTCCATTACCATATGACACATGTAAGTGTTTATTTATATTGATAAATTACGACTGCAGAAGGAGGTTGTTTTATAAGAAATATAATGGGTTTTTAACAGCACTTCTTGCATTTAATCTTTGTTTTGTGCCTATGAATGCTTGAAATGCTTTTTGGTCTTTGATGAGGACTACAGCTTGATGAAGTGGATTCGGTATTAGATATCTTGTTTTCTTAGCAAGCATCATGACACTTGATGTTTTTTGATTTGTTTCAGTGTGCCATTTTGTCTCCAACTTTTAAAGTTAGGGACTTCCAGATAACAGATGCACAGCTATACCCGGTGCACTTGAGCTGGCAGGGTGTAATGGATAATGAACAAGAGTAAGTTCAGCTTGGTTAAACAGAACATTCTAACAGTACGCAGATCCAAATCTTATATCGTACACAAGAAGTTGGAAGTGTGAAGAACTACATTTTTAAAGTACCTTGTTAAGTTTCCTGGGCATAATCTGAGGGCGTATAAAAACTTGGTTGCATAATAAGTAAAATATGTGACCATGGGAGAGAAAAGGGGGACCACTTATTGCTTACTAGATCAGCCAGAAAGTGCCCTTTTCAGTATGACTATGAATATTGATTTTTGTATTTAATTATTATAGCTGCTACATGCTGAATTATTCCACATGTTGTATTAAGGCCAAATTGTGTTTTTAACGCATTGAGTAGACAGGTAAAACTAATAAATTTTGGACCAAAACTTTGTGACTTAACTTTTTATGTTATCTGTCAAGTCAATTCCTTTTAAGTCTGTTCTGCTGTGGTCACATATAATTTGTGTGTGTATACACATAAATTTAAAAATATCAAGTTTTCTGTTTGCATTCAGAACATATTACATAGGCAGTTAACTGGCATTCTTTTAAAACACTCGTATTAACTTGGCATTGTTATTGAGTTTTAGATACACTATAAATTTATGATCTATGTGTTGCAAACTTTATGGTAACAAGTTAATTTCACAAAGTTAAATAAGATCTTATTAAATTATGTTTAGGTTATGTCAAATGTACGATACATACATTATCATTAGTTATTAAATGTCTGAACTTGTCTTGTGTTGTAGCCATTCAAATTTTTAAGGCTTTTTTTAAGGCTTTTGTATTTATGGGATTTGTTACAATGCCTTTGAGAGGTTCTTAGGAGGTGCTAAACAACTGTCCTGATTCTTCAAAAATGAATGCTTTGGCTGTTTTTTAGATGGGACGATACAGAGGTCTTTCCGAAGTTCTATGGAATTCCTGCATCTCGAATGCTTACATTTTATCGCAAAGGATCATTTGATCTTTATGCTAGGTATCACAGCCCAGACATTCCAGAAGCTAACTCACAAATTGGTTAGTATGAAAATTATTAGTATGTAAACTGGTAGTGATTATTGTGTTAAAGCTTTTTATTTTCAATAGTTTTATCTCAATGACTGCAACAAAATTATCATTGGTTATGGTTAACGATGTGATCAGTCAGATTGCAGCTGCTAATTGTACTAAATTTTATCAGCTGCAGTTTTCACATTTCTGACGATGAAGTCATCCGGTTGTTCCTGCTAAGAGGTACATGGCAGCTAAAGATACCAGATGATGTGACAATCTTTCCTGGTGATTTGTACCATGACAGTATTACAAGAATTTTGAACCCAATACCCCCTTATGAAAAAAGCACCATGATATTTGTTGAGCATTGTGTAGCTAGTGTAAAGAAAACTTGGTTGAATGAGTAAATGGTGCTTCATTCTTATAGTCTGAATATATCCAAGGATTTATATAACGCATTTTAAGAACCTGACAAAGGCCCTGCAACATCTGTAGCTAACAGTTCTAAAAAGCTTCATCTTAAGCAGTACTTGCACTATCATTTAAATGGTTGAGTTTGCTGCAGTTCCCAAAATGTTGTGTTTTGCAGGAAAGTTTACTGTTGATAAAGTCGTACCGCAGCCGAGTGGTGAAGCTACAAAAGTGAAAGTCAAAGTTCGAGTCAACATAAATGGACTGTTCAGTGTGTCGAGCGCATCAATGACAGAGAAAATCGAAACAACTGAAGAACCAATGGAGGTGGATAAGACAAGTAATGGCCCAGCCTCTGAAGCTGAAGCTGCAGCAAAGAACGATGAAGAAGGTAAAAGCAACAAGAAAGAAAGTCAGGAATTGCCGAAAAATGAGGAACAGGCTGAGAAGAATGGAACACAAACTGAAGTAAGCAGTTTTACGTCCAGTCACAATTCTTACCATTTAACTGTTGGGAACTGTTGAAGCCATGGATTAAATTGTGATTAAGCAGTTGATTAAATTGTGTTAAGGTAACCTAAATTTGGCCTTATTTAAGCTAATTTTGGATCTTTTACATCTTAGTTTTTGGGAAAAGTGGCATGCACTTGATTGTATGTGTGTCCTGTTGATACATACTGCTAATTAAGAACCTATCAGGATGCTCCTTGGTAAATTAGTTGAGAAAGGATGACGATTCCGAGTCATCATATTTGATCCGTTAGTATGATGTTCTGCACATGGACTATAAATTCCAAACATACATGCTGGTGAAACCGCTTTTGTTGTACAGGTGGTTTGTATTTGTTTACTTAGGAAGGAGAGAAGATGCAGGAGAACGGAGATGAGAAAGCAGCTGAGAATCCCGGTGACAAGAAGGGTAATTCGCCAAAGAAGCCAAAGGTGAAGGTGATTGATCTTCCGATTATTCCAGATGTGTCTCGGATGTCAAAAGACATGATCAATATTCTTATGGAAAAAGAGGTAAAATAAAACAATTACTCTATTATAGAGTCAGACAATGAGAGTTTTAAGATTTAAAATGGTTAGTTTATGATGTTAGGTTGGAAAGGCATTTGAAAATTAGCATTTTTTGGTATAGTATTATATTAAATAGATGTTTGTTGATGGTAATCGATTTAAACTATTAGTTCTTTGACTCCCAGCTTGATGAAAAATAAGGAGGTACTGGGTGATCTTAAGATACTACACACTTCATGGCTTTAGGACTTGAGTCAGTTATGCTTGAAAATTATGTTGCATGCATGCTGATCTAGCTATATATGCTAAAACGGCTTAAAATTAATTCACTGATTTTGCTTGTTGGCTTTCATGGAATTTCAATAATTTATTGATCTTATTTTACTCATTTCTTATCAGGGTCAGATGATCATGCAAGATAAACTGGAAAAGGAAAGGGCTGATGCAAAGAATGCAGTGGAGGAGTATGTCTATGAGATGCGCAACAAGCTCTGTGAAGATTTAGCACAGTTCATGAAAGAAGAGGTAACATAGTTTGTTCTTTTCAGATAAGATGGACTGCTTTTCCATGAACAGTTGCCTCTCCAACTGTACGTTAGCTGCTTAACTTAACCGCTTGCCAGCCTTCTACCTACAGCGCTAGGCTATCATATGTTGGGGGCTGGGCGCTATTAACCATAGGCGCTGTTATTAATTAGGAATGTTTCTTAGCAGATTCCTTGAGAAGAGTGCAAATTAAATCCTGGAACATGTGATGTATTGCCTTATGTTGCATCAAGCTTAGATTCTGAAGTGCAATTTAAGCAAAGCATGTGTCTGCCTATCTGTCGGTTTGTGCTTCCACTGTAGAAACTATTAGAAAGAGGAGCCTTCATGTTTCAATTTCTTGTGCAGGATAAAGACCGCTTTCTTTTGACACTTGAAGACACTGAGAACTGGTTGTATGAGGATGGAGAGGATCAACAGAAACAGGTCTATGTTGACAGGCTAGCTTCTCTTAAGGTATGTTTGGCTCTGGATCATTGTAAATTATGTATGCATCCTTTTTCTTTGTTCCTAATGTCAGCACAACTTAATTGCTGGAAGAAAAGTCATCAGCACAACTTAATTGCTGGAAGAAAAGTCAGTGGAACATACTACCAGTTTTACATTTGCACTCTGTAGTACCTGATTGACTTAGGTTGTATCTGATAATGTTTTCAAGACTCCAGTAAGTTGTAGTTTGCACAGTGCAGAAGCTAGACAATCAAATCACTTGGGTCTAACTTTAAAACGTGAAAGTCTAGCCGACAATACTGAAGGTATGAAATTATTAGAAATACAGAAGAAAGCAGGTGCTGTTGTTTCGTATATACTTTATGATTGGTCATGTTTAAACTAACATTGTTATGTGTTGCTTGCTTGTTACTTATTTTCCTCATAAGTACTCTGTCCTGACCAGTATAAAAATTTCTAGGTCTTTGGTAGAAGGCAACTTTTAGTCTAAATCAAGCTGTGTTAACAGCTGTTCAGAGTGAAATGATTTGTGTCTTTAAATTCAGAAAATTGGCCAGCCAGTGGTTGATCGTCACAAAGAAGCCTCAGAGCGACCAGCAGCATTTGAAGGACTGGGTCAGACTATTCAGCTAATGTCCAAGGCGGTCAATGCCTATGACCAAAAGGTTTGTTAATACCTCTATGTAATATACTACATTTGCATATATTGATATGGTGTAGTGGTATGGTCTGTGCCTTGTAACCGGAGGGTTTCGGGTTCGAATCTGCCTCAAGCCACTGCATAGCAACATTGGACATGTTGCTCACCCACAACTGTCTATGAGGAAGGCAATGGGAAACCACCTCGCTCGTCTCATCCCTGGATGGCATAAAGCCAGTGGACCTGCCTTCGGGCAGAGAACTCGTCGTCATCATCATATATTGATGTGTGTAATTGTGTATGTGCATGTAAATATATATGCATTGTTTTGTTTTAAGGAGGGACTATTTGAATACATGTTGCAGGTTTAAGCTTGATACGAGAGTCCTGCGTGGTTTGAGGGGGTCCTTAACACTTGATCAGTTAGTTGCCGAATTTGATAAAGGGCAGGATTGTACTTTTGCAGGAATATTGTGCAGTTTTACATCTCTGCACAGCAGTAAACATTCCTAATTTGAGAATACAAATACGATTTTTAGGTTATGGGTGTATTATTACTTTGTTACTGCACAGGATGAGAAATACGATCACATTGATGCTGCTGATATGGACAAAGTGCGAAACCTGGTGAAGGAGAAGCGCGACTGGTTTGATAGGAACCTGAACCTTTGCAATCGTCTGGCGGGTTATGAAAATCCTCCTGTCTCAGTGTCTCAGATAAAGGCACACAGAGAGGTAGGATAATTTGCATTTGTTAAATGGAAATTTGCTAAGGCATTTCATGAAGGTCAGTGTTTTTAGACCAGGGCTACTCAGATTTTATGGGTGGAGGTCCAGAAATTTAGACTGGCTGAAGTCTAGATTCCAGACCCTATGGTTCAGTTGAAGGAAGACATTTAATTTTTGTCTTATAACAGGTCCAGTTAGAAGACATGTAATTTTTGTCTTATTATGCAGTCGTCCATGTAGATCAAAAGTTTGCAATATTTAAAATTGAAATTCAATATAGGACAGTTAGAGAGATTAGTGCTAAAATTTATTTTAATGCAAACAAGATGGTCCTTAATTGAAAACAACAATCACTTTTTGCTTGAGCATGAAGCAACTTATCTTGGCAAGAGCGATCAAACTGGCAATTGAGCTTCATTCTGTTTGTAATCTGGACAGCGTGGAATCTGTGCCCTATGAAGTGCTCATTTGTGAACTTCTGCATTTTGATTTAACTATATTGCAACTATTTTGGTGCTTGAATAGATATTGACAGTGGCTGACAAACTTGGACCACAAATCCATAATATCCTCTTTCTTAAGAGAACTGTAGAAATCCATTATATGCACATCCTGAAGCTTCAGTTCCACAGAATTTTCAGCCTGAAGTTCAGTCGCTTAGTTGAAGAGCTGCCTGTGTGTGACTGAAAGCTTGCTTCAGCTGCGCTGTCTATTCACCAACACAAGAAATTTGAAACAGATTAGCAAGCTTTTTAGCACAACTTCCGAAGGGAGTAAATACTTAGGCAAGTTGGGTTGTAAGTGCACGGTCCTCGAAGAAAAGCTTGTTAGTCAAGATTTTCGCATGGTCCACAGTTTAAGTAGTCCTGGTTTAGACCTTCAGGAAAGTGATGGATTTCTGCTGTGGCGAGTGTTGAGAACACAGAACTTTAGGTTACGAGGGCTTAGTGAGGGTTATTTTTTGATTGGTTTAGACGAAAACTGAGATTGCATTAAATATTTTGTAGGTTTGTCCACAGTTCTACGCTGGGTTGCTTGTTGATGTGTATTGGTACTACCAAGCTTATATGTTGTGTTGTTGTTTGGTAATGATTTACAATGTAAGATTATGTGTATTTACGACATGACTGTCAACAAGGTCTCTGAAGTTCTTTACATCATCAGTGCCAGCACTGGCAGTTGGATGTTTGTTCAAATTGTCTCTGCTTGTCACTGTATGGTTCTTCAAAACAACATTTCACGACTTACAGTGAAGCCTGAAGCAAATTTAAAGGCTGATGCGTTACAATCCTGTTGGAGGTGCTAGGTACAGCGTAACCAATCAGCTACCATGGGCATGGTAGCCTATTGGTTAGAGTGCTTGGCTGGTAACGCAGGGAGTACAGGTTTGAGCCTCCCCTGAGGTGGTTACTGTGTAGGAACAGAGCAATCCTGCACTCACTGTTGCTTGGCACCACTGACTGATGCTTGTCTTAAGATAATGATGCTTAAATAATGCAGAAATAATAATAATGACCATTTTATTGTATTTATCTGTGTCTTAAGAACCCTATGCATAGTGCTACCTTATGTAGTAACTGCCTTAAAGTACATAACTGTTATGCGATGTCTTTGCAGTCTCTTATGTCCACCTGCAACCCTATAGTGAACAAACCCAAGCCAAAGCCAAAGGAAGAGCCACCCAAGGAAGCTCCTGCTGCAACCACAGCCGATGATGGCAAAAATGCATCAAACAACTCGAACGCCCAGCCTGAAGCGGAACAGAAACCAGAACAGAAGCAAGAGCAGCCTTCTGCTACTGCTGCTGACGAAGGCAGTGCAGTGGACATGGACTTGGATTAAGGATGACACCTAGCTAGCAAACTTTAGGGGCAACTTTGATTAGTTGTTTGCTGGTTGTTACCTGCTTGTAAACAGTTTAAGATAAACAACTTTGTAAAGCAGCTACACAAATTAATCGTTGCTATGTTCATTGTGTTGTAAACCTTTTCATCGACAAACATGTTTTTTTATTAAATTAAAAGTGTTTAGCAGGTGAACTTGGTTTTGTTTGTGCACGCTGTGTATAGTGTACTTTTGTGTAGTTCATGCTGTATTCTTCCTCTTGAGGTTGTTCATAAAGCACATTTGCCGAGAGGGAGGGAGGCATCGCCCAAATGCGGCCAAGGGGAGGAAGGTTTTGCCCAATGTGAATGTCTGCATCTAAATTTGGTACATGTTTATACACCAACTTATGTCAAACAGCAGACAGCTAGCTGTACTGCATTAGATCTAATTAGAGTCCTGCTGCTGGATGTGGCAGTGTAAAAAACCCAACCCAGTAGCACTGTTAGCTGCACAGGATCAACAGGACAGCATTCAGTTGGGATGCTTACAGATGCAGACAAGAGGGTAGGTAGGGGTCTAAATTAGGTCATTCTTTTTGGATGTCCTTTATGGACAGTCACCCTTAGGAACAAGATTGGTCTGATCTGAAACATTTCAACGTTTGTTAGGTGCAGTTCCTCGTCTTGTGTTTCTGTTTTGTTTAGTTTCTTCAGTTGTGGACGTCTAATCTTTGTTAGGTTTTGTGATTGCTATGAAACTTTTACATCTCTTTTCCTTGCTGCGAGTGTAGTGAATTTGTGACGTGTCTGTTGTAATGTTAATTGAAGATACACGTGAAAAATTGTTCTGGTAACAATGTGTAAGGTGTTTACGATGTATACCAGACACAGAGCTATTTATTTCTGCTGCACGTGTTGTTTCTTGTGGCTACTTGATTACACAGAAAATATTACCAGTATGTGAAAGTGTAGTACAGATAATTAATAAACATCCAATACACTACAAATTAATTATTGAACATTGTTTCTGTTACCTTTACTTGGAAACAAGACAGAACTTGCTTGCAAAACCAAAGTTTAATGCTTCTGTTGAGAATAGCAGTGGTGGATGTGTTATGTAGTGATAATGTCATCCATTAAACAGCAATGGTTTGGGTATGTCGCACCAAATAAAGATGACTGCAGGACAATTGTAGAAACGGGCTAACCTTAATTAATTCTTGGTTAAATGGCCATGTGCTACAAATGGCAGTTTGGTGGGCAATGCATCCCTAACAGAAACATGACTAGGTGTTGAAACTGCTGTAACTGTGCTTCAGTTGAAAGACCTGGTTTCAAGCCTAAAGACAAAATTTTTTCAAAGTGGACAAAGGCTGGTTTCAGTGTTACATTACCTTGACATTTATTTATTTATTTAAAGCACTTAAAATGCACACAATGTCAGTACACCTGAATCTAAGGTGTGGATGTACATTATGTTCACAAGGGTCTAAGATGGAATCATGTAAAAGCCAGGGTGAAGTCGTTCGTTTTAAGAAGTGATTTAAAAGATGATGGCGAGTTTGCAAGTCAGGCATTTTGTGGTAGATGATTCCAAATGCGAGGAGCACAGCAGCTAAAGGCATGTGGTCCTACAATTGTCCTGAACCTAGGTTCTTGCAACAAACTAGTATCAGAAGAACGCAAGAATCTAGGAGGGCAACATGGAATCAGCAAAGTATTAAGATATGATGGAAGGCCAGGGTTCTGAGCCTTAAAGGTCAAGCATGCAATTTTAAACTTTAATACGCCACTCAACTGGAAGCTAGAGAAGTTCACAAAGGCGATCTACTGTGACTAACATGTTACAACGGCAGGTTTTGTAGCTCACTACCTTGAGATTCCCCTTTTTCCACTGGCACTTGTGCTGGTATCACTGACAAGTATTTGTTTAAGAGAACTATTACACACATAAATCTAACAGTAGCCAAGCACGAAGTTTGTTGTCTGTGCAAAATAGTTACCTTTACTCAGAATAAACTTGTAGACGAATCACCGAGTTGCCACACTGATGCAAACAATCTGAATTAAAACACTCCTGACCCTTAATGAAGCTAGCAATTTCTGCTGAAACTGTACTGGTAATTTTCATTGCAACAAATTATACTGATCAACGCAAAATTGCACCTGCAGTTCAAAAGAAACACTGAAATTTGAGAAAGCTACGTTTCCAGAGTGAATTACATGCATCGGTTGTAACATGCATCTACATAATAGCAGTAAACTGAACCAGTCTTCTAAATTTGATTCTTTCACCTTTCCACTACACGTTGTTGCCATCCGCGGAAAGGCAGTCGGCCACCACAAGTTCAAGCAGTGACTGATAAAGTGCAGAGTCCGACTTGCCAAAGACGTTTATCACCTTTTTCCTGACTTCATCGTCATGATCAGCATCCAGGTCTTCAGATTCATGCGCATCCTAAATAATGAGGATAATATTCAAACAAATGATGTGTATTCTATGTAAAGCTTATGAATTATACCAAAACATGCATTGTGAATCTGGTTCAGCTCAACATACTCAGTTTAACTCAAGTTGCACCTGTTTAGATGAGTTAGGCAGCCATGCTTTTGGGAGGTGCTTGAAAGACGTTATATAAATTTTATGTTACATTAAACTACATTTTGCATAACACATTAAAAGTCTTTGGCAACATCCCACTTTTGCTCCTGTGCATGACGATAGTAATAGTAAATTAGGAATAATTAATAACGTATGTACATGTGATTCCTTGGGATTTAGAAAATTTCTGAAAATTAGGAACTACATCAGGAACGCTAGCTATTCATCCATTTCTGGCATAGGGAAAGTGTTGCAGAAAGTAACTGTACTGAAGTGCTGAATTGCTAATGCAGGGCACTGACAAAATTGTGGTCTCTTGCATCCCCAGAGAGGCTCCTGAGGTTGCATACTAGCTCTGATAAAAGCCCGACCAGTGGTATTAATAAGAACACGAGTTTCAAAGGACAAAGGGAAGAACTGGTATGTAGCAGAAAGTTGGCTGTTTACGCTGCTGTCTGCACAAATGCTTTGTCTTCTGAAACTGAAGTAGTTCAAGGCAGGCGGTGCAATAATTACTAACATAACTGTCTGTTTATTCGTAATGCTAGATCATTTAATTCCATCTGGGCTACATGCATTTGTGGCTTGGGCAGTGATGAATGTATGTGGACATTTATGCAGAACCTTTTAGAACTTCTTGATGGTGATCATCCCTAGCCTAAATGATTAGTTTTCATAGGACATCCACGTTTGCCTTAGGTAATTGCTGCTTGATCAGCTGGAAAATGTCTCCAATGACAGGGCCTCCTCACACATGCAAAGATTCAGATCAAAAGAACCTCATTAATATAATCAGAGTACATGGTGCATGTTGAGTTAGGGAGTGCATAGGCTCAAGACTGAGATGATCACTGTGTAGGGACCTTGGCCAAGTATCTGCACTTAGTGCCATTGTTTCTCTTTGTTGCTGCACAAATATAAACTGAAGAAAAATCTCTAGAAGCATCCAGTCAAACTGCAGCCTTAGATTTATGAGGCAAAAATAATGCATTACTACTGCAACTTTTTAAAATGTTATTTGCATCACAAGTGAAGGGTAATCAATCAGTCAGATGGTACTATGATCACAGATTTCTACAGCATCGCATAAGGCACACGAAGGAGTCACACTGAAAAGATCTGAGAAAATGGTTACAAGTTCGTCTGGACCAGTTTTAAGCACTGCTGGGATGAATGCAATGAAACCATACTTTAAGAATTCGGTATGCTTTTGTGAACTTCTTTTCACCAAGTTTTCTCTTGAGCTCGCCTCTAAGTGCCTCAACTCGTAAGCCCTTGTCACTCTCCTCGAAGAACTCGTCATGCTCATCATCTGGTGATCCTAAAAGAAAGGTAACTGTGCAAAGAAGCAACAAAGGTAAAACCCAGAAGAGAAACTGTCAGGTCAGTTGCACGTAACAACACAGCTGTAACCATGTGAAGCACTCTCAGACAACTTCTAAAGGCGTTTTTTATTTTTATCCGTGGGTGGCTCTTCCTTTGGCTTTGGTTTGGGTTTGTTCACTACAGGGTTGCAGTAAGACATAAGAGACTGCAAAGACACTGCATAATGAATAAAGCCAAATGGCTACATTAAAGACAAAATGAGAAAGCCAAAATCGCTGTATGACTACTTTGGCTTTTCCTGACTCACACTGACTGTGAAATGCAAGTTTTGTGTAAATGTAAAAACAGTTTTATATAGTGACTGCATGGCCTTGACCCTGGTCACTTTCAGTGAATTTATCAGGCGAGCTCCTTCACCACCACTGCTCATTTGAATGGGCGTGACACCATTTAAGGTCCCTGTGTACAGACCATGCTAGCCCAAGATTTTAAATCTAGCCATGATCAGCATGCGAATCAGCATCTTCACACCCAGAGATGCTTTGACATACGCTTTAACCACTGTATCTAACTAGACTAGTATTTTAACTGATTACTGCCATGCACTTTTTATTTTATCAAAGCTGTCTTTCTGTGGCAATTATATCTGTCTAACTTTGCAGCTTGATCTGCCATCGACTGAAATGTTTTTATTGCAGCCACAGGTACTGCTATATTTAATCAGAAGCGATTAGATTAGGAAAGATAACAGCTGTCTCTGACTTCACTTTTCTAGATTGATCTCCTTCCTAGATAGGAAGCTTCTGAATAGATAAGCCAGCAAAACACTATCTAACACTAGTTGGTTTTCACAACAGCTTTTCCTGTGCTTACACAGTTGCAGTTTCTAAGGTGGTGCTAAAATGCACAAAACTGTTGATGAAGAAGTTCAATGACAAGGCAAGCAACTTACCTTCTCTGGTTGATTCCTTAATCGTTTCCAAGTTGTTTTCTTGTTTAGCTGCAAAAAGTCAATTATTTCTTATGACGATGCAGATAGTAGTTAATTTGTCATAATATACCATCATCATAATTATGCTAATTATCACCATCATGATCTTCGTCATCATCTTCTTTCCCACCACACCTATGCTACCTCTAATTTTTTTCATATTTAAGGTGATGAAGATGATCGCAATGATTAAATCAAGGCTGATGATGATGGTGGTGATAATGGTGGTGATGATGATGACAATGATGATGATGACGATGACAATGATAATGGTGATAATGATGGTGGTGGTGATGATGATGATGACAATGGTGGTGATGATGATGACGATGATGATGATGATGATGATAATTGAGAATGTGGTCCAAATGACCTGTGACAGTGGGCTGGAGAATGCTCTTCATTTTCTCCATCATATTCATGTAATCCTTCTTCGAGGTTTCACTTAGCTGCTTCTTCAGCATTCTAGCAGTAAGACAAAATGCACTCAGAAAACAAACACTGACATAACTTTCTAAAAAAATTTTATGTGATGCGATATAACATAATCAGGGCACTTTGCAGAAATTACAACAATTCCGACAGCATTTTACAGATACTGCACATTTCTAATGTGCTGCTTAAACTGTAGAGAGTTTTATAAATCAACAGGACACTGAATGCCAAATGATCAAAGTCATAAACAACTTTTTGCCAGATACACCTGACCTAAGCCACTGCCCTGCAATGAAGGGCAATCGTTGATTTTGTTGGACTTACATGATTTGGTGACCTTTGGCCTTTCACCACCACATCTGGCATTATATTCTTGGTGTACATCATGTAAAATTGTTAATTCACTTAATTCATTTGTGAGCCATACAACCACATGAAAACTGGAATGCTGTTATCTTGCTTTTGCTTCAGGCTAAAGATCAATTAACCACAAGTGCGAAGATTTAGTTGACTATAGGTGTAATGATTTACTATCTATGAATTAAATTTAAATAGTTTTGTCGACTACTGAAAAATCTCCTTCAGTGCACAAGAAGTATTGCAAGGAAGTAGAACAAATTTTAGGTGCAAAGCCACTGATTAGCTAGACCCCAGTGTTTCTCAAGTCTTTCAAAAGGTGATGTACAAATATCCAGATAAGTACATACAAACGCATGCATAAATACCTAGCGTCCTTGGATTGAACTTCAACCTTTCCTTCTGTTTGTCCATTTTTTGCTTTGTCTTCATTTCTTGAATTTGATCGACTCACAGATGACGCAGGTCGACTGGTGGCTCCATATACAGCCTCCTAAACACTACCGGTATTTAGAATAGATCTAACAACTTCAGTCAGCCAACAAGCCACTCCGAAAGCCAATCAGGCAGCAAAATAACCAAGAAATCACCCAAATGATCATTAAATTAAGCAATTACCACTTAAGCAGTTAGCTGATTAAATTTCAGTGCTTGACGCAGTACTTGATGATTTTGACTGGACAAGTAGTTAGCTTGCAAATACACACTGAAAACTGCATTTGAGTACTACTTGACTCCAAGTACCAAACAGTACATACATCGTCAGTATCTTTGTCTTGCTCCTGTTCCTCACTGCTTCCTGTCTCCGCAGCTTCCTCTACATCTGATGCCATTCCATCAGTGTCATCACAGTGTGGTCGGTACTTCTGTAGGTCTGGTTCTGAACAAGTTCTTAGCAGATTTGCCTCAGAATCGAAATCCCCACGATTAAGACCCTGTGCAAATCCAGTCTCAGATGCTTTTTCGTCATCCACCTCAACTGCAGCATTATCTTCCACTTTTTTATCATCTACAAAATCAACAGTAAATTTGTGCTCAACTCGTTTTAAGCTGAATTTTTGTTTTTCCAGCTTCTGCCAACAACCCAATTATGTAACATCATCAGACCTTACAATCACACGACGTGATTGTAAGGTACCATAGTACCATACCATTACAACATCCAACTATATCATCACATCATCTGACCGTACAATTATGCTATATTACCAAAATCATTGCATCATAATGGTGTGAAAAAAGTGCTTATAAAACTTTCAAAAAGGGTTTAACATACTTTGAAATGTTCTTAGTTTGGTTAAACAAGTGCTATATAATACACATACATACATACATAAATGCAAACATCATTAATATGGTGATAGCGATGAAGGTGAAGTTGATGAATTTGATGATGACAACCATGATAACGATGACAATAATCACAATCAGGATTATCTAATCTCATCTTGTTACGGGATAAATTTCCAGATTTATACATCAATAGTATTGTGATAGTGAACAAGATGATGATGACAATTGTGGTAATGGTGATGATGATGACAATGATGATGGCACTGATGATGTTGATGTCAACGATGATGAAGATAATGACGTGATGAGGAGAGTTATAGTGAAATATATTTTCTTTTTTCCCAAGAGCATGGTAAAGACAAATATGATGACAATGAGAACATGATGAAGAAAAATAAAACTGTAATTCATAAAGTCAAATGACAGAGACTCACTAGTGGAGACGTTATCCAAGTTCTGGCATCCTTGCCTCGTCACTGGTCGAGGAGTGGCACTGTCATTCTGATCACGTGATGTCAGTGACAATTCAGCATTTTCCAAGATGTTCAGAACAGTCCTACTCGGGCCACTCCACGGACGCCTAACCCCGTCGCCTAAACAGCACAGTTACATTTGTTTCATTTCAAACTCACAAACTTATTCTAAACGAATTGGTTCTTAATTAACTCTAACAACATTCACGCTAGTGATTAGGGTCTTTGAGAGGTCCACAAAAAAATTAGGAAATGTTCAGTTAAGTACACACAAACTGAAGCAACCACAGGTACTAGTGTATTCAGCAGTTTCATGTTCACCCAGTAACTAAATGATTAAGGATGTTTATGAAGAAATACATAAAACACACTGCAGAATCAAAACCTTTCAAAATCTTTCAACTTTTAATTTCTCCTAAAGTGTGTCTGTTTCACAGAATCTATGTATCATCTTCTTCAAGCATTACACAAATCTTTTCCTGGATGACATCTAATCTCCTGTGCTTGAACCCACCTAAAACCTCATAATACAGGCTTACATGACCAGCTCAATAAAAATCTTGACCCCTCTATCACCCTCAGCCTGGACTCTGCCTCCAACCACACCCTTACTAGTAATTCTCCTGTCTGCAACTTGGGTGATTTTCGACTTAAACTCCAGCTTCTCTGATCATATCACCCATCTTGCAGATTGTAACTGGCATGCATCAGGGAAGTGTTTTGTCATTGATGATTTCTGCCCTGGTGATGTCGAGAGTGACTGAAAGCAGTAACACTGGACTGAAATGGAAAAATGGCGATAGGTTAAAAGATCTGGACTTTGCAGATATCGCCCTGCTGGACAGCACTAGGAAAGGCATGAAAGGACCATGTCTAAAGTCCAGGAGGAGGCGGTGAAGGTGGGACTCACTATCAATCCCAGAAAGACTAAAATCATGAAAATAGGAAAATGGAATGAAATGCACAAGATCACGACTGATGACAAGGAGATTGACATCATGAATGATTTCTTCTGTAGCTTAATAACTGCAGAAAACAGCTGTGACAGGGAGGTAAGGATATGCATATGAAAGGCAAATGCTGCTTTTGGGAGACTAGAAAAGATATCGAAGAAACGGGTGCACGTTTGAGGATAAAGATTTGTTTGCATGAGGCCATAGTATTAAGTACGCTACTATATGAATAAGAAACTTGGCCAATGACAAGAAAAGACTGGAGGCAGCACATCACAGATGGCTGAGAAGAATTATGCACATTTCATGGCGTGATAACATATCAAATAAAACAATAACAGAAAGGATGAGACAAGAGGATGTAGAGAATATCTTCAGAAAGAGAAGACTGAAATGGATGGGACATGCAATTCGTATGGACAGAGACAGATGAGCCAATCAAGCAATGAACTGGATTCCGTAAGGGAAATGGATGAGAGGAAGACTAGGGCAGAACTGGCCAGACACCATCAGAGACAACCTTTGGTGCTTGGAGATGTCGTGGGATGAGGCAGGAAGACCGGCAATCGACAGAGATGAATGAAAAGACTGGCAATTGACAGAGATGAATGAAAAGACTTGCAGTCGACAGAGAAGAATGAAGAAGCTGTGTTGCCTAAACGCAGACCTGCACAGGAAGGACTAAGTACTAAGCTAAGTAAGTAAGAGCATCTGTGAATACCAGTAAGCTGGTTTCTGCAAATTAGCTTTCTTTGGGTGCTGTTGCAATCTTGAGTTTATGATTACATTCATGTACATATGTACGGCTCTAGACACTTTATATATAGTGCTTTTCACAGAGAACCTGTAAGCAATGTGGACAATTGTTAGGCCATCACAAAATCTTCTGAGACAAATAAAAGTATGCATCTCGTGATTTTACCCTACCTTTGGTAGTGCCTGTCTTTTCAAGGTCCATGTTGCAGAGGGCTTGCCCGGCTGTCTCACTGCCCCACTTTGGTCTATCCTCCTTGTCTTGTGTATCTTCCAGACCCATGCGGCCAAGGGCTAGTCCTGCTGTCTCACCTCCCCACAAAGGTCTGCTGTGGTCATCTGTCTTTTCCAGATCCATATTACAGAGAGCTTTTCCTGCTGTCTCATCCCCCCACCCACTCCCATCTGCCGGTAGGAATGAGTGACCCGCAGCCTGCTCCCACTGGCGACGACGTTCTCCCTGTGCAAGAACCGAGTCAATAAGCTGAAAAACAAGCAACATTTCACACCATTAAGTAAAACCCAAGGATAAACCTCTGACAGATAATCGCTTTTGGGAGAAATACTTTCCCCCAACAGCAGTGCTACATGTAGAAAATATGGCAAGTATATGAAAGCACTGGACATAAGAGCTCCACATGTAACACCGACATATGACATAGCTGCCGAGGTCATCCTTAGGGTTGTTGACAGAGTCCTGTGATGAGTGATTTTCATACCTGACTACCTTCATTTACGTCATTTCATCCAATAAATGCATAATCCCTCGTAAGAATACATTCACAATTAATAAACCAACTTTAAAACCATAAAGTGGAAGGGAAGTATTGGTCACTAATAAAACCCGAACCCTTGAGGAACAAGCTAAGTTAACTAATGTTGCACCTATCAGAGCCTCAATAAAATAATTTCCATAAAATATTGCTACTCAAAACCTGATAACTAAAATAACACCAAAGTCATCACGAAAGTCATTGGAAATTTAAAGGCTGTCATTTCAGTTCTAGTTGTAGTTCTGACATGACACAATACGGACAGCATAGATCCATGCAACATAGGCATCAAAACTGCAGAAAAGAAAGTTACATATTCGTCGTTGATTAGCCAAAACATAAACCTGATCATGTGATCGTCTTCTTTCTAGTTCCTTCCTCTTTTCCCCATTTTCTCTCAGCAGGCGTGCATTCTCATCAACTTTGGCCTAAAACAGATGACATTTAACAGCCTACAACAGCCCCCTGGCACTTCAAAATGATTGTTGGTCAAACAAACGACATTAAACAATGGAATGACAGAAATTGTAATGTAACTTGAATTTAGTTACAGCAATGCCCCAAACTGATGCAAAGTTTCTTATCTCTCCTAACACCTCAATTTCCCCCACTCTCAATCAAACTATTATGGCCTTTCACTCAGAACAAAAACAATACTTTAAAAAATCTTACCAACTCTCCCTCTTTTCCTCAACTTCCTTGTCACTACATTTTGCATGCATTGTGTTTCCTGTTAAGTGGCCGGGTATTTTCAGCCAGAACTGAATCTTATCCTATTCTTGCCCCATCAATTTCATCTTAGCTGAGAGCCTTTTCAAATTTTTTCTTTATACTTTATAAATTTTATACTTATGTGTGCTACTGTGTTACCTGTAACATGTTAATGTAACTATTTTAGTAACTATTGCTGTAACTAATTACTTTTTAAAAAAGCAATGTCCAGCAGTAACATATTTTTCCATGAGGTAACAGTAACATAAAAATTAGTTATTGTGTTACTCTGAAATTATAAAATTTTGTAATTTGTTTGCATGAATAGGTCAGTAGATGATGTTTCAACTACTGTTCAATGTGAAGGTTCAAGTCAAAAACTGCTTTTGATATTCAGCCATGAAGGAATTCTTTGAACTCCTGAGCCAAATGGCATACATGTAATGTTTTGGTCAAATGCAAACTTGTTTACCCTAGTTGAAATTTCTCATGTCCGATTCGAAAAAGCATGTCAAGTAGCCTGACATTCGCTAACCTGTTTTCACATATTTGTATTCTCAGGGCTGTTTAAAAGCGTAAACTCTAGTTTTTCGTTACAATTCTCGTGAACGCAATGTCCAGTTTTGCAAATTAAGGTCTATGTTGTAATATAAATTAAGTGCTATTATAGCTGACTTATGCTGAACCACCATTTATTTGCATTTGGTGCTTTGCATTGGGTTTTGTAAGGAAAATGGCAGCTTTTACAAATTCGTCAATTCTCTACTTTAGTGGCTTTTATTATTGGCTGAACCAATAACATAAAAACAGTTCATTTAAAAAAAAATACTTTACAATTATCATTGACTATTTCCACCTGGTCAATTATTATTTTTCACGAGTCACTCATAGAGCCGAAGTTCTCATTTTGGAATCCTAACATAACATAATTAGGGTTTAAAGTGAACACTTCAGAAGATCCGAGTTAGAACCACTGCAAATTAACCAGAAATAGCCAATCCTTCCTACCTACCTTAGTGTGTGCTTTGTTAAGTTCCATATATAGTTATCTAGTGTGATATGTCTTTCAACACTGACTCAACAACCATTTTTGCCAATTTTGCCATTACAATTTCCACATGCAGTAACTAAACAATTATTATTTATTCTGTGATCAGTAATTGGTTACTATTTTTATAAAGTAACAATTTATGGTACCTTTTACTTTTTCGGAACCAGCAACTAGTTATTGTAACTAATTACTCTTTAAAAATAACTATCCAAAACTGCAAATCCCACACAAAGAAGTGAAACACAGACAGGAAACAGCCAACAGAGTTAACTTACGTAGAGTTAACCAGAAAACATTGGAAAATTCAAGAGGAATGACACTGAAAAGCCATCTGCAGACAGACTGAGCCAACAAAAGTTCATACAAGAAATTATGCATGTTTTATTGTTCTAAATTAGTTAAGTGACAGGTATTGTCACCAATCACACAGAAAAAAAATACTTTGCACCACAGAAGTGACAATATTACATATAATGCCACATGACTTGTTCACTTCTTGGTAGTTTTTATGCAAAATGTGCTACATAAATTTAACATTTACTACATTACAGTGCAATGCGTCATGATCATAGATGACCGGTTGCATAACAACGTACACGAAGGGCTTGTATATTCCTTCTATAGTCTTCATCATTCGGTCTGTCTATCGCTGATGACAACTAGAAAAGTTACACAAAATAAAAAGAATGTGGGCCAAAGAAGGATGAAGAAGTACTGGTAGATGCAGCATTCCAGAAACAAAAATTCTTATAAACCTCAACCTGTCAATCTAAAAAAGAACTGAAAGCAGACAGAGTTCTTGTATTTGCCTTAAAATATGCCATAAAAATCATGTTATATTACAATAAGCTACATAATATAGAACATTATATTATAATGTGAGATAACTGGTTTAAGGGCCTTCATGAGTCACCATATAAGATAGCGAAATACCCCTGAAACTGCCACATAAAACAAAAGGTATTTTCTTTATTGATGCCAACTTTTTTCAGTCCCCCCTACGTAGGCAGAAAGGTAAACTTAATTAATACAGAGGTTGAGACCACGACCTCTAAAAGTTCCAAAGGACAGATACAAACTGATAGGCAAATGCAGTTCAAGCAACCTTGACCTTTTGCTATTCCTCATCCAACCAGAATCCAATCAATACTTAAGTAATTTAATTTGGAATTTCTGGTCCCACCATACTTTACTTTGGTAGTTATCTCAGTCCAAACACTCAGTCAGTATATCTGAATGGTAATTATTCGTCTAGAGCTCTATTAACATGTGGAGTCCCACAAAGTTCTGTAGTTGGTCATCTTCTGCTTACATTACAGATTACACCTCTAGGTGCACTACTCAATAATCATTCACTGGATTATCATTTCTATGCAAATGATACTCAAATTTCTGTCTATTTTGACAGTCTTGTCGCTCATCTCTGCAATCATTTAACTAAAGACTCATCTTTTCAGTTGGCTTATCCTCCCTAAGCTGCCCTTTTGATTCATCGAACTGACTGGTTGGATATTCACCTGACTGTGGCTATATACTGATTCACATCATGGCACCATAGAAGTTTCTAACTGCAATTAATATGTGCAGCATGTTGGTCAGTTTGGTTGGTGGCTGGGTTTATAATCCAATGATCGCATATTCGCAACTGCTGAGTGGACACATGTAACGACCCTGGACAAGTTGTTTGTGCAAGCTTGTCTCATGAAAGTCTCAGACTTACTGACCATGCTAAGTGCAATAAATAAATAAATAAAATAAAATATCGATTTTGAACTGATAAATGTATCTATTTGGCACCATGTCACACACTGACTAATCTGTACACTCAGTAATTCATTGATCTGCCTGCCAATCAATCAACTGATCAATCAATAAATTGATCATGCAATCAATAGGCTAATCAAGCAAGTAATCAGAGCCTACTCTTTTTGTGAACTTCTGAAAATAGTGCCTTAAGTTATTATTTCGATTTCATAAACAGCTCGTTGTAGTACCTCATACTGGGGTTCGACTGCAACTTTTTCTTGCATTCGTCTCCTGTCGTAAACGTTCTGTTGCCGAATCATTTCCAGTTCTCCAAGGTATTCCTAAAAATACATTCTGATGGTCACATCTTACCAAGTTTACCTCACTGTTAAAGCCATCGAACTGGCAGACATTTATTTAGCCTTGCTACTAAATCATATAATTAAGAAAAAAATTTCAGTTTTTGATGCCCAGTTGGTGGAACTGCAAGTACAAGACAACTTCTATGAACTATCACACACGCCAGTTTACTTTGATGCATTTAGATATCAATTCAATATTTTATCAACCAGGTGTTAAATTTAATAGTTCAGTTGTCGGTAATCAAATGCCATCAGTCACCTTCAAAACTAGCAGTACATTTAATTGGCGTTCATCTTTTTCCAGGGTTCAAACTCTACTACATTAATTTATATTCGTTGTGAAGTTACTCATCATGGTATTGAAGACTGTCAGCTGAGGGATCTGAAATGCTGGGACAGAATCTTTGAGAATCAGAACTGCTGACAAAGCACAAATTAAAAAGATCATTACTTGACCTGATCTTGTTTTATCCAATTATAAACAGTTTTTGTTGGATAATCAAACAGAACCACTTTTACTAAGAAGCATGCTGCCAATCAAGCAACACTTAGTACCGCCTCCTTTTGTTTCCGTTGTTCCTCCTTGCTTTGTAATACAACTTGGCTTGATTCTGGTCCCCTTCTGTCATTCACGTGATCTCGTTCAGCCTAAGCCAAAAACGCAGGAAATAGGCTGCATAACACAAGCAATGCATCCAAGAACTGCACTTCTCAGACGTAAAATCCTTGGGAAAAGGAGATCCAAGTTAATACAATAACAATAACAATAACAGCAATCCAGTGATTAGAGGAAAACCTTCCTTGCGGGTTTATATCTCTCAAGTTAAGTGTCATTGCGCATCAAACCCAAGATGAAAAGGTGACATGGAAAACCCCAGATGGAGAGGTAAAAGGACAACAGTCAGAGGTGAGAGGGTTGGAGCTTAACAAATCAGCCATTATTATTATTATTATTATCATTATTATTACTACTATTACTATCATTATTATTACTATTATTACATTTATTATTATTACTATTATTATTACTATTATTACTATATTTTATTATTATTATTATCATTAAATACAAACTTCTATGGCGTATCCTATGAGGGTCTGGAATAAGAGCATTCAGTGCATGCCAACCTGCATGTGATCAGAGGGAGTACAAACAAATCAATAACTCAATCAGACATGGAAATTTCCTCTACAAAACTCATATAAAACTTGCTGACTATGCAGCATAAGATTACATTCACAACTTGGTTACAGGAATTTCTTCAAGAGAAGATTTACAAATATATGTTCAATTATCTTACATCATTTCAACACTAAATTTTATTCAGCCGTACCTATTCTGGCCAGTTCATCACATTATGTTCATTCACTTACATTATGCCAAGTACATTTGAAAGCAATGTCATCAGAACAATCACTTACAGAAATGTCTACAGTTATGAAGCACCCATGCTAAGAGTTCAGAATAAAGATAACACTGGACAACAAATTTTTACAAAAGTCATGTTACTGAAATGAAATTAGTCAGTTCTTATCAATTTGTATGTGCTGAACACGAATATGACAGTGAAAATGCCGAATTGGCTCTAGTTTTTTTGTAATCTGAAATGAAGTAATTTTATATCGCACAATGCATGCCAATAGTGATACACTTACAGTTAATATTTGTAAAAACCAGGTCATAGACTAGTTCTTAGATTTTTTTGCCTGTCTCTTGTACAGCTGTTCGGGAGCATCTCTGCGGAGTGTCCAGCAGTAGTCAGCCAACATTGTAGTGGACCATTTTCCCTGGTACCTTTGCTCCATTGTTGCGATATCTTGATGAAAACGTTCGCCATTTTCGTCACTAACCATACCACAGTTGTCAGGGAAGAAATCCAGATGGGAATGAAGGAAATGCATCTTCAGAGACATATTGCAGCGAAATTCTGGTACTGCTTGAGCATGTCTTCTACTAGTTCCTTGTAGTTTTCTGCCCTAACATTCCCCAGAAAGTCTGTAGACACTAGACGAAAAGCATTCCATGCTTGTTTCGCATCACCCTCCAGCAAGTTGTTGAAGCGGTCATCTTTGAAGAGTTCTCTAATCTGAGGACCCACAAAAACTCCCTCTTTAATCTTTGCTTCGCTGAGTCGAGGGAATTTTTCATGCAGGTATCGAAAAGCTGGCGAAGTGCGGTCCATGGCTTTCACGAAGTTCTTCACCAAACCTAGTTTGATGTGAAGGGGTGGTAGTAGGATTTTGTGAGCCTCGACCAGAGCTGGATGCTGGATATTCTTCTGTCCAACTGCCATGTTTTGTCTGGGAGTCCATTCCTTCCGCACGTAGTGCAACTCTCTTGCTCGGCTATCCCACTCACACAAGAAACACATATATTTTGTATATCCTTGCTGCAGTCCCATTAAAATGGCAACTACCTTCAAATCACCACACAGGTGCCATTTGTACCTGTTATAGTCAATGGAATGCAGTAGCTGTTTTAGGTTATCGTATGTCTCTTTCATGTGGACAGCATGCGCTAATGGAATAGATGGAAGACGGTTTCCATTGTGCAAAAGCACAGCCTTAAGACTCAGTGTTGAAGAGTCTACAAAGAGTCTCCATTCTTGTGGGTCATGAGTGATCTGTAAGGCATTCATGAGGTCGTCAATATTGGAACAGAATACCAGATTACCTTCCTTCATAAAGAAAGGTTCCAACTGCTGATGGCGCTTTCTATATGAAGTAATTGTGACATCTTCTTCTAGAAGATTCCATTGTTGGAGTCTTGATCCTAGCAATTCTGCCTTGTTTTTGGATAAGTCCAAATCACGAACAAGGTCATTTAGTTCTTCCTGTGTTATTCTGTGTGGGGTTGATGATGCACCACAGTGAAAATCGGGATCACTGCACGCTGACGGACCAGGAGAAGAACATGTCGGCTCACCCTTGTCCTCATCAGATGAATCAAGGAAAATATATTCTGCTGGAGGTTCTGGAATAGGAAGTCCATCACCATGTGGAACTGGTCTCAATGCTGACGGAATGTTTGGGTAGACTATTGTCGACTTCTTTTGCTTCGTTATTCCACCGGAAAGAGGAGGAACCAAGCAGAAGTAACAGTCATCTACGTGGTTGCTTTGCTCTCTCCACACCATGGGAACTGCAAACGGCATTGATGGTCTTTTGCCATTCAACCACTGTGAAAGCTGTGTTGTACATGTAGCACAGCATATATGCGGGGCCCATGGCTTGTCTTGGTCACCAACCTTGCATTCGAAGTAAGCATGATATGCCTTCTTGACTTGATAAGTGATACTTTTCTTCTGGTTGGCAAATGTCACTTCCCCACAAATGTAACAAAAGTTGTCCACAGTATTTACGCACTTCCGAGGCATTACTGTTCTGTATTGTATCTAAATGGATAAAGTAATAATAGTTTTATAAAACAGTAACTTAAACTGTCTCGCACAAAGTCTGTAATATTGTAAATGCTCAACCGTTCCGACTCGCTTTATATAGTACACTGCTGACGTCATCTTACGTCAGCAGCCGACTGGCTGTAGTTTTACATTGCATCAGAAAATGACGTAATCAACTGTGCATGATGTGTCCATGATGGGATTATGCAATGAGGTGGAATATTACATCATTCTAGACTTATTTAGGATATTGTCGCAGTCCTACTGCATAAAATTACATGGTGAAACATAAAAAATGAACTATATGAAATATTTTCAAAACGAGAGCCAATAAAAAAAATTTATGGTTATATTCGTGTTCAGCACACCAAGATGCTACACATTAGGGCCTTTTCCAGTCAGTAACGATTTCTATGTTGACCAGTGTAATCATAGCAGTGTCTAAAATGACCATATTCCAGCCTTAGGAAGACCATGTGAAGCTTCTTGAACTCACCCTGTAGCCAAATAGATCACCCTGAGCCTTGGCTTTGTAAAGAGCAGCTTCCTGCCTGCGCTGAAGATAGTCTTCAAAATATCTGATAAAACAAAGGAAGAGTTATAGATAAATCTGCTCATAATATTAAAATTTGGTATTAGCATTTTCATATTTAACCTAATTTGTCCTTTCACCTGTGCCATTTAATCTCAACTGAATAACTCCTTTCATCCCTACTTCTTCCATTTTCTAATTAGCTCCATCTGTTCTTTATTCCTTGTCTATGGAATTCCATGTAGACATTGGCTCTAATTTCACTTGGCATTAAAAACTTAGTGAAGCGAAGCAGAATGACAAAAACTTCAAATCTGCTCTCAGACTTTGTCTTTTATTTATTTGCTTACTTTAAGTTACTTTAATTCATTTATAGTAACCTTAATAAGATTATAAATAAGATATAAAAATATCCTACACAAGTCGATTCCTGGGAAAGTTGTCCCTTACAAAGTCTCTTTCCCTGCCAGCACCTAACAAGCAAAATTCAATTACATTTAATAACCATGCAACTGATGAAATGATCGACATTTCAATTAAATGACTTGACTGACTCATTCACTGACTGACTGACCTGGTTAGCCGTATTGGCTAATACATAAAGTCAAGGCATCTTCGTGCATAAGGATACTGGTTCGTACATCGACTGTGACTATATTTAAGAGATTTGAATCTAGGGTTAGCAAAGTCTGGACACCTGGGGACCTTGAATGGCGTAGCACCCATTCAAAAGGGCAGCTGAGTAGGAGGATTTTGCCCAATAAATTCATTGAAAAATTAGCAAGGTTGAGGCCATAAGGTCGCTATAGAAAATGTGGACTGAGTGACTGACTGAATGATTGAATCAATGACTAACTGACTGACTGACTGTCCAACTGATTGATTGACTGGTTGACTGACTGGCTGACTGGACTGAATGATCACTGATTGAATTATGAAACTACAGGCCGTAATGCACTATTGTTATACCTATAGGAATCTGTCTTTGTTGAAACTGGTTCAACCACTGGTGATGTTGTTCATATCGACCAACTTCACGGTTTGGTTCAATCGCCTGTGACAACAGGAAATTAAATAAACTGGTTTATCAGCTTAGGTATAATGATTATCTACTTGTTTACCAATGCATATCATAGTACTGGTGGCATATTGTACATTTCATTATTGAATCAATGTATAACAAGTTTCTAAAACACGTACCTCGGAACCGAGCTACATTGTCAACTGTCGGCCAATTATACGACTTCATCTATCAGTATTTACTTTTGCGCAAAAGATTGCTGTCTAGCTGAGGTATAAGCCAACTACCGAGTAAGTGTGCAAGACTTGAGTTAGCAAGAATGAAGATCACTGCATCCGCCGATTGTGATGATCTGCTGGTCCTATACTTTCATACATTCACAAAGCACACTTTGCCCATCTCTGCATCAGTTCATTCCTTTAAAATAGTCTCAGTCTATGAATGTACTCTTCTGCATGAAACAGCTTTAGACACATTCGCAGTTAATCTTAAGTTGTTCCTTTTTAGATCTGTCAGAAAGGAGAGAAATGCAACACTTTTTAAGAGATTACAAAAGGTGCCATTAGAATGTTCATATGCAGAAGACACAGATTCTGAACTCAAGCAAATGCACCTACTGGAAAAGGAGATCCAATCGGAGGAATTGGTTCCAACTTATGAGAATTGGGTGACATCCACTAAAAAACAAAACCACTCTGACTGAATGACTGACTAAATGACTGCCTGATTGACTGATGGACTGATTGACTGATTGACAGACTGACTGAAGAATGAAAAGTTAGCAAATAAACATATACATAACTGAATGACACTGAACAAATAATGAAATAAAAGACTGCATTCATGAGTAAACAAAAAATGAAGAAGTAAACAATGAATGCGTCTACGATAATGAACAAATGATAGCGCTCGTTATTTTGGGTCACTTTGTTACCCTTCTACGTGGCTTCAATTATAAATCTAAATCGCTTTGCTTATCTTTCAAGGAGGCCTTGCGTATCCTATCACACTGGCCGGCTTTGCTTGTCTTGAATAGTTTATCTTATCTGTTACAAGATAGGTTTGCTTATCTAGCTCAGTGGCTTTGTTTAGCATGCTTGGCTTTACAACGTATTTGTTTGCAGATCAATCTGAACTTGGATTTCTAAATAATTACCAATTAAGCTATAAACGGCAAAAGCTTTCCCTGTTGTGTTCAGGAAAGACATTAAACAGAAATTACAACAAAAAAGTAACAACAATGAAAAGCAACAACAGAAAAGATTTTAAAATACACACGTCATCGACAGCATTTGGTTTGGCAATGGCTTGCCACTCTAGTTCACGCTTTCTGTTTATTTCTTCTTGCTGTTTTAAAAAATCAACACTAGTACATTTAAAAGTTTATGGCATAAAGAACAATGTGCTGCTTGAAACAAAGTAAAAAATAAGTACAGATATTTATAATGCCACTATAGGCAACTCCCTGACCAGCATTCCGTACTTGACAAATGGAAATGAAAAACCATGAATCTGGCCATTTTAATTGGAGCTGATCATTTAGCATATACCATAATTATACTCATGTACACATTGAGAAATCTTGGACAATTAAGTCCAAATTAGGGGTCAATTCGTACGAGGGTCAAGCCAAGATCACATGACACATCCATGGGAGTATGTGGTGGATTTACCCACCGAACAGTTATTGTAGCAGAGGCTAATACCTTAAACATTAGACAGGGACCCGTATACACTATGATATCCCTTTGCTCCACTGTATCTGCTGTATCAAACTAGTATCACTCCCCGACATCTGAAACAATGGGCAATTATGGTCCCTTTGCTCCACTTGGCAGTCTTAAAGCACCAACTCCATTACAGTCTGTCAAAATTGTTTTAGAAATTTGGTGATCCAGTTAGCACAAACAAGCTGTCCCTGTGAATTTGACACCAAGAGTGAATAAGTACAAAGTTCTATGTGATGCATTTGTTAAAGTATTAAGTAATAAATTTAATTTCAATTCAGAATAATTTGCAAAGGTCAATTATAGCAATCTGTGTTGTGCTGAACTTTGAGCTATGACCATAAGTTGAACAACCTTCTTCATTAGTTCCCGTTTCCGTTGGATTTCCATCTGCCTGTGCTCTCGTCTTTTCCTTTCCGCTTCCTTCAGTTAGTCAACAACAGCCAAACAAAACGGAGTTAATGATATAATATGATTTCATTAAAAATCAAAATGGAATATAAAATAACTTCAATAGAAATATAATGATTCAATATTTTTACAAAATATTTTAGTGATTTAATATGACATATACCAGTAATCAACACAGTGAAATAGCAAGGAATCATAACAGAAAGAACAAAAAGTATCTTTGAGGGTGTAATCAATCATGTTTCAACCCTGTAATCTATGTTTGTCCACCATTTGGATTATAATTACCATATACGGTTCATTTTTAAGAGACCATCGACTGACTGATGCCTTTTGTGATATGATAACAGAGCAACAGAAGGCTTCAGATTAGATTGTAATTTTGTGGTATTTGTTCAAATTTTAATATATTCAGTTAACCTGCAACAAATGTTATGCCTTTCACAGTAAATTCTTGAGTCTGTCATGGTTTTTGTGCAGTTTGATACAAAGTTTGAACCCCAGGACAATCCATGGGTCTGATCAGTTGTTGCGTAAATAAGTATGCATATCATCTTCTGCAGCTGCCCCTTTCTGCAGTGTTGCCAGCCATCCCTGTTGTGTGTATGTGCCCGGACATTAATGTAGCACTTTCAATGAACCTATTGTATTATGTATCTGACACCTATAGCCATATGTGTATCAAATACATAATACATGTCAGCTCACATATTGTAAATCTGATATCCTCAGCTAATTGGACAATAATGAATCTGGAATCAAATGCAGCCAGGGAAATTTGAATTTGGTTCTAAATTTCATTAATGCAGTTCAGTAAACCTTACCACACATCTACTACTGAGGTCTCTAAATTAATAGGGCATGCTAAAATGGTGGAGATTGGATGTCATAGTGGTAATATTGGTGATGGTGATGAGAATGGTGGTGCTTCTGTTCATAAAGAAGATGATGATGATGATGTGATGATGGTGCCAATGATGATGGTGCCAATGATGATGATCTATGAAGATAAGTGACAATTAGGCAAGATCTGCAAAGCACATGATATTAAGAATAATGGCGACATTATGCATTTGCCCTTAAAGGAAATTTACCTCACGTTCAGCATCATTTTCAGGCACATTTCGGTTCAATGGATCTTTAGCAACAGGACATTTTTGATCTGTAAAGTCAGCAGTTTTATTTCAGCACTGCAGTTATTAAACTTCTCACTCCTAGCACTGCAATCATCAGGTACAGAATTATTCAATTATCTTCATAATTATCATCACCATCGTCATTGTCATCATCACAACGATACTCATTTTATCATAAACATAATTATCAATTGTTCAACTGTATCAACATGAACGTCATTATTCTGCTAAGCACAGCAATTTAACTAAATACATTAAATTAACTGAATACTATGCAGAAACAAACAAACCAGCAGATTTCTTTGAATGTGAAGGAAGGGCTCGACTTATCTTGGCTCCATGCATAACTGTATGACTAAATTCATCCCGTATTTCCTAAATAAAACAAATACATTCAAATACATCTATTCCATGATACATACTTTACCAAATAGGAAAATCAGCCTGTTCTCATTTTGCTTGGTACTAAGAAATTTCAGAGCTTGCCTATAACAGCTACACAATAGCCAAGACAATTTGCAGCAGGTGTGAAAATAAAAGCGTGGCTGCTACAAACTTGGAGATTGAGACCTTAACAGTGACCATTTCAAACAAATAGTAGCATCACTAAAAAGGCATGGTGCTGCATTGCACAGAAAGAAAGAAACCTCTGGCCTGATCTGTGGAAGAGGCAGATGCTTCCAATCAGACTCAGCTGGTGTTAAGACCAATACCAGGATTTCTGAATATGGTGGTGTCATGCAGTAACTTAGTCAGTTGGTTGCTAAGCATGTAAATCCACTTTCTGGCCTCACCTATTCCCATCCTCTGCACACACACACACACACACACACACACACACACACACACACTCACACATACAAACAGACAAATGCAGAACAGTTCTGCATTTGATGCACCAAAGCAGTGATTTTTAGAAAGCTCAGTGGTTATACTGTATTTCCAAATCTGAAGCAATGTTTACTCACTGCATCAGAAAGAAATTTCCGGATTCGCGTCTGCAGAAGAGGTTTCTTCAGTACCATATTCACAGATGGACGATCACTGAAGAAGATAAACCATGTCTCTTCAAACATGATGAGGATTAGAAGAGCAAATTTCACAATTTATCTACAGGAATTTGCTGTACTGGATTTAGCTAAATGTACAAACTGACTGACTGACTTACTGACTAACTGACTGACAGGCTGACTGACTGACTACTGATATCTGCTTCAGTGCTTACACCAATGCCCTATTCAGTCAACAGCTGCAGTAATGTCATGGCTGACACTTTCACAAGAGAGTTTTTTAAAGTAACTTTTTGCAAATTTCACTGAAACAACAAAACTCAGTACTAACCGAGGATTTCTTCGGAGCAGCTCACTTATAAGGCTACGAAGGTCAAAGCTGTACCTTGAAGGAGGAGGAGGATATGACCCTCTGAACAACAATTACAACAAAATCATCATCATCATCATCATCATCATAATCATCACCACCACCACCACCACCACCACTACCATCATCATCAAGTATTTGAATGCAAGTTATCATCACCATCACACTGTTTCACAGCAGCTTCATTTGGACTTAAATTATTCAGTAGAAAGGGAAAAGTGAAGAAATAACGAACCTGACAATTTTTAAGATCAGATGCTTCAGACTACCAGCCTCAAACTAAAAGCAAATCACAACAGAACCAAATCTAGTATGAAACTGAGGAGCTTCTTAACGGATGCTACACAAATGCTAAGATACAAACCAACCTAACTTCTCTTGTTACCATTAATACTCACACAAATCCACACTGAATGTACTTCAAAATTCAAAATACAAAAAGCCATGGTAAGTCCTCAAAGTAAGAAGGAAAGCTATTGATGACAAACATAAAGCTGCATCAACAATAAGACGGTCGTGCCATCTGTGCTTGTCTAACCTAACATCTATGTCCTGAATATTACACCTAATATCTACATTTTGTTAAGCGCAGAAAGTCTGGGAAGTCAACAGAAAATATCAAATGTAAGAAAGTAGGTCAACCACGTAACTAAGAAAATAGATAAGCAACTTCAGCCCAACTTTTTTTTAATTAAAGGTTTAAATAATAGTAAATATAACTTGTAACTGAAACGATCACATCTTCACCAAAAAGTGTGTAAACACCTTAAAAAGTAAAAACCTAACATTATTTATGCATTTCTTGTTTAAATAAAAAATTTCTTAAAATGCATGTCCTTGAATCAGAGTATTACTGACCGCGTGTTTTAACGTGACTAATTCGTACAACACACAACCCAATGACCAAACGTCACTGCAACAGAAAACCCAGCTTTTAAAAAATCATTCTTGAGCCTCAACTGTTTTTAAACTACTCTATACAAAAATTTCACGAGAAAGAGTAAAGAAAACTGCTTAAAACTATCCAGAAACTACCGAGGTACATGCCAGAAAACAAATTAAAAGAAATGTGGCCAGTACATTCACAAGGCAGGCCGTTATCAAGTAGTGTTAACCTGCCAATTTATTGTGCCCCAAAGAGCCTCATAATGCAGTAAAGATCATTAATTGAGTCCAAAAAACAATTAGATTGCTAAATTCACCTATAGCTGCATCTGGGAGTTGAATCCCAGTTTGTCATGAAAAATGGACAAATCATTGTCATGTAATCCATAAGGACCAGATGTCCAGCTTTTAGACTGTTGCTATTGGGTTTACATTTAGCCAAAATATCAATCCTTCAGTGAAAACATCCTTTAACCCTAGGACCGTGCAGCTGATAACTATCACTGAAAGGGACATGTTATTATAAATTGGACACTTTAACAATCAAAATATCACTTTAACTTCAATCAAAATATCCTCCCACCAAAAAATTTACTTCAGCCAATATATTCTTAAACCAAAATATCCTCCAATCAATATATCCTTCATTCATAGGACCACGCTTCTGGAAACTATAACCGAAACAAATGTGCAACAAAATGAAACATTTACTCAGTTTACTCGAGAAACACATTGCCGGGTAACAAACTACAGCAATTTGAATCTATAGCCTGCCAGACATTTCTTCTAGATAACCATGAAAGGCCACTGACTGTGAACAACAGCCGTCATATAATAATTATATTTCATGTCAATGAACATTCTGATACCAGTAAGCTATGTTGGTCAACTGTACTCAAAAGCATTCCAAAGCTACTGGTCTGCTCTAAAAAGCAATTTAAAATTCTGACACCTCCCAGTGCTAAATTCAAAATTCTTCTTCCATAAAATTCTATTCTGATTCAAAATTGGATCACAGAAAATAGAAGCCCAACAAAAAAGTTTACAAACATTAACCTCTTATTGTTGTATGGACGGTTTTCAACAATTTCTGGTGACAGATAATATGGCGTTCCAATACAGGTCCTCGCCAGTTCAACAGTGCTGCAAGTCAGTTGGTAAGGATAAACATTTTATAAAAATTCATTTTTAAAAATGAACACAAAATTTCATCATTAGTTCAGTTAATTCAGTCAGGCATTTCAGTTCATTACTTTTGAGGAGTTTCTAAGACACTGCATGAAAGTCTGATTACATTAAATTATAGTACAATAATCGTAATCATAATCATATGTGCGAGATTTCTACAGTGACCAAAGAAAGCTAAGTCATGGCAAACAGCTTATTCATAGGTACTCAGTCAAAACAAAATCGATAGACAGGTAATGTCGGATTTGGTTGCTAATCAAGATCCAAGGGCGAGGCAAGTAGACAGTCAGATGGCTACGGTTTAATGGTGTTTAGAATTGAAGCAGCGAAGGAGATAAGTGGATGAGGAGGAATCAGAATAGAATTTTAAGGAAGAAGAGTGCTACCAGTTCTAAGTGAATGACCTACATATGGATTGCAAGATACATTACAGATAAATGTCAAATAACTATCATTTAATCATGAGTAAAAATATTATTTTAGTATGCCTATCAATAAATTACTACAGCCATGGTTATAAAAATATTAGGAAACATATATTTAGGATTTGTATCAAACCTGTTAAGGAGCTTTGCGATACCAAAATCCCCGAGTTTAACGATACCGCTTTTGGTCAAAAATATGTTCTGCAAACAAATTTATATATATATATATATATAAAATCATATATGACTCTCATCATAATCCCTATCACCAACAAATGCATTACCATCAGCATCCTGATCATAATAATTACGATCATCATCATAATCATCATTATCAAATTCACCTTGTAATTGTAATTTGAGATTTACAGAGGATAAACTCAACAGAGGTGCTTCCCAAAGGAGTAAAATCACTGTTAAACAGTACAGTCTTCAGGCGCCTACGGAACACTGAGTGGGGGACAGAAAGGAGCTGAAGTCGCAATTCTCGAGGGAGACAATTCCAGCAAGTGGGACCAACGTAGGCAAAGCTTCTGGACTGGGCAGTAAAGTGATCCATATCTTGGCTGGATCACTTTGCTGGATACCTTACTTTCATTAGTTGGCTTGGTAATATTTGCCCCAGCTGTTAGGGATATTTAATTTCTATGTCATGCTTCCTTAAGGCCATCAACACAGATGCTTTCCAAGGTACAATCACTGAGCAGGACACCCAAAAAGATAAGCACGAACAGTGTTCTGTCAAATATTGCAGGAACCTGAGGGATCAACTTCGGCATAGGTATTTTATTTCATGGATACAATAATAATAACAATAATAATAACAACAATAATAATAACAACAATAATAACACAATAACAACAACAAAAGCAATATCTTCCGAAAACAACAAAAATGTAATCCAGCACTTTAACACTGTCACAGTGCCTTTAACCGACAGTGTCCAATGACCGACGTGACTGAACGAGATCTCTCAATCATAACTGAGAGATCTCGTTCAGTCGTGTCAACAAAATGGAGAACTCTTGCCCTGATTATAATTTTTGAATATTAAGTAGGCTGCTGTCATAATTTCTTTGACTTTTTAATTATGAAACCTGCAACCTTACCAATCTGACTACGTAAAACATCTGAGGACTGAAACATGACTTAAAATTTGCCAGTAAATGAGGACCTTACATAGCAATAATGACAACAATAGCTCAAAAAACTGGACAAGACCTTTACACTCCTACTTTTTTCATTCCTGAGGGATCATTCTCATCTCAGGTAAACAACCAATGAATAAGTAATAACAATTACCAACATCAAATTCTAACTGATATGAGAAGATTAGAGAAATAATGGAAGATAAACCCACCTGAGATCTGATTTGATAAGATAAACCCACCTGTGATTTGATGTCCCGATGTAAAATTTTCCGGTCATGAATGTGTTTGATGGCCAAACACATTTGCACAAACCAGTCTAAGATCTAAACAACCCAAACAGCAGTAAGCAACAGAAATCACTTTGCTCTACATCATTAAACTACCCAGGAATGCAATCAAGGCCTATCAACAAGGCCAAGCAATGACATGTCCTCAAGGACTCCATTCCTGCAAATGTGCAATGTTTCTTTCGTTATTATTCAGATATGACTACTATCAAGTTGGTTTTATTGGATTCAACCAGATATAGTATATTGATATATGGCAAGATTGCTTCAGTTTTTAAACAGCATTTATGAAGAACTGGAGTAGAAATGAAACTATTTTAAACTGTACATGGCAATTACAGACACAAACATAAATACCTGATCTTCCGGGAAAAGAGTTCCATGCTGGGCATTGATGTGACTGTACAAGTCGCCTAAATGCCAAAGTACATAATAATGCGACACAGCACAGTTCAATGCAATACAGCATAACATTCCTAGAGAACCACTTACACAGGATTTAATTAGCAGCACGTAACAATGCCAAATACTTGTGGAGTAAATAGTAAATAGAAATACTTTGCTATACCTTTGTATTGTATTGCATCATCCTGTAACTACTGCATTGCAGTGAATTGTACTGCAATGTATTGTATCATACTGCATTGTATTGCAGTGTACTTCAGGAATATGTTACAAAAGTAATCATCATTTTATATTGTTTATGATAATGACAATGCAGAAATCTTAGACAGATCAAATCAGACAAAATCTGTTCAGATAACTTGGTCACATCCATGACTGTAGTCACCCATTATGTTCCTGAGAAGTGGTAAAATGCAGTCCTGATAATATGTAAAAATTAAGGCACATTTATGATTTTACTTATTCCAAAACTGACATGGTGACGTGCAAACAAACACTTAAACAACTGTTTAAAACAAACAATAAAAGTGGTTGAATGATATTTCAATAGAAAAAAAGGTAAAATTTATCATCTGACACCATGACAACTCTCGCCTGTTCTTCATTCTGACGTACCTGAACCATTACATCCTGTCTTTGCTTGCCTGCCGAGGTTATGGATACAACAGCTTCAGTCCATCCTCAACTGCACCAAACAAATTGTCACTACCCTGCCAAAAATTCTCACATGTTCCACGCTATATGCGACACACTTCATGGATTTCCGGTTGAGGACAGGATTATGTTCAAGATCCTCCTCATGGGACAAGCTTTGATAGTAGGTGTGGCCCCAGAATACATCAGAGAGCTCTGCATTCCTGTTACTAACCAGCCTGACCGACTGTCGTTGCAGCCCATGGGGAGTGTGGGTTTTGTGCACATAACATTTTCTTGTCCATTGTTTAGTGGAAAACTTTTCAAGAAGGACAGTCTTCTACTATACATACACGCTATTTTGACACAGGCAGCTCAAGAAACATTTGCAACTAACCTTAAGTCATGCAGGTTTAGATCTGTTAGAAGGCCATGTTCAGCATCCTTGTCAGACCTTCTTAAAGGCACTGTACAAATGGCCAGATTCATACACACATCTGTCAACATTAGTCCTCAACAGTGAAAGAATGTTCCAAGAATAAGAATACTTGCCTCCATCACAATAGTCCATCAATATGTATAACTTCTCTGTTTCTAAAATGTAAAATCAGGTTTAACTCATCTACTATGGCTTACTTATCCTAAGTCTAGATTATTAAGTTCAGTTTTCAACAAGGTCGAGTACAAATCAGGCTAGAAACCATCTGATTTATACCACTAGCGATTGTGACAACAATAATCGTAGACTTTACGTACAAACACAATACCTTTTAGATCATACACCTTCGTCATTTTGAATGCTTAAATAAAATGTTTGTATTTCATTCATAAGATATAACATAATAGCCATAGGTGTGCATGTACATACATATGTAGCATAGCACACCATTAGCATCACTGCAGAATTAACTGATACTAATTGTAGACAACTGCTGGCAGAATGTTTAATCTTAGAGAAACACTGGCACTGTAAAGTGTTTTCAAAATATGTTTCACAAATTTTGCATAATGATAAGAAATGCCACCATCTTAGCTAATCACAATCAAGGTAACAATGCCATCTGCCACTGATGTTTACTGTTATGGGGCAGAATGTGTCACATATACGGCAGTGGTACAGTCGAAGAATTTGAGTATTATTGAGTTTGATAGGCTGACAGTGTGATGATCCAAAATCAAGATCTAGTCAAGACTGTGGCCATGACATAACCAAGTTCTTAGGTAAGTGATGTGTTTAATCCATAACAGTTCAGATGCAATGCTAACAACTAATGGAATTCAGTAGCAACGATACAAATGACGAAGTACCAGATTTCTGTAGGTTGTTTGTGCATGAAAATGAGAATTGGCAATGCCTATTTACTTTTTAATGAAGTGTAAAACCAGCTATAATCAACGCTTTTATACAGTTCACTGTCATTATCAGCTGTGCAAAAGATGCTATATACATAACCAGATAAAACTTTTCCAACTATCCATATATATAATTATAAAAAGAAAGAGGAAGGGAATGAGAGAAGGCAGGGAAGGAGAAAGGGAGGGGAAAAAATCTAGGAAGGTTCAGAAAGGGAGGGAAGGAAAGATAAAGGGAGGGAGTCAAAAAATAAAAGAGGCAACGAGGAAGGAGGAATGAAAGGATGAAGAGGAAATGAGAGGAAGGCAGAGAGGGAGGGAGAAAAAGAGAGGCAGGAGGATGAAAGGAGGGAATAAGAGCAAAAGAGGGAGGAAAAGGAGATAGGGAGCGAGAATCAGAGGGGACGAGAGGAGGGATGAAATGAGGAAGTATGGGAGGAAGAAAGGGAAAGAGGATGGAGACAGACAGACAGAGAGACAGAAAGACAGACAGACTGACAGACAAACAGAATGAGATAAAGAGAGAGCGATGGAGAGAGAGAGAGAGAAAGACAGAGGGAGGGAGAGAGAGAGAAACACAGAGAGAGAGACAGACAAAGAGAGACAGACAGACAGACAGAACTAGCAAGCAGACTAGCTAATAATAATTCTTTGAGTTACCTTCGAAGGAATCCACATAGGCAACAATGTTGCAGTGGCTGAGCTGAGCAAGAACAACTACCTGTGGAAAAATTAGAACACAGAGTCATCACAAGAGTATTTAGAATTTGTTCTGATCTAATCTAATCTAATCTATTATCTTAAAGAAACCACTGCAATAATGCACCACATAAACGTAAGTATGCAATCACTTTACCTTACCTTAAAATACTTCATATAAAACAGCAGCAGTGTTTCTAATGGCTCATCTGATAGCATTCACATGGCCTGCTGGTCCTTTGGCATTAAACTGGCATCTCAGCAGATATTTTAAAATATCATTAGGTCATACAGTATATACGAAATTTAGCATTTTTAAGGAACTTTCCTCTACATCTGTTGAGTAATCTCTAAAACAATTCATCTAGTAAAAAGTATATGTTATAATACACACTATCTTAGACATTTGCTCAGTCATTTGTTACCTATATATGAGTTACAAAGCCCAAAATATGTTACTGTCATGTACCTCTTTTCTTGCTTCTTCTTTCTCCTTGGGAGACATCTGCATCGAAACAGTTTATGTACATACAGTAGGTACTTTGCTTCTCAAGTTATAATGAATAAGTACTGTAAGTATGATTTGGTTATATGTTTGTATGTGTGTAATGCATGAACGTATGTTATGTATGTATGTCTACATGTATGAATGTATGCATGCATGTATGTAAGTAAGTCTGTGCATGAATGTATGTATGTATGTATGTATGTATGTATGTATGTAAGCAATTATGCACAAATCTACACTTTTACATAGCACCTTTCAAAAATTGAAAAATGCTGGTCATCTTTAAAATGACATGCTAAATATATATTTATATACAATCTATATAATAAAAGGCTAGTTATGTAAGTAGGCAGGCAGTGGTGCTGCAAGTGAATGAAATTATACTAATTAAGCAACTGACCAGCAAATGTAAGCTTTTATTTCAAGATGTGATAAGATGTAAACAATTTCAAGTTTGTTAAAACTATCATTTCACAAATTTCAACATAATTGTGACTTAACAACTGTCATTATTACTATTAACAACAAGAAAGCGTTCCACAAGAAAGACTTCACTTTATTCTAATACCGATTTGTACTTAACCAAAAACAGTCTAAAAATAATCTATAAAAATTAAATTAGATGTGATAAGGTCGATGTTAACAGCCCTGGTAGCCACATTCTGCCATTAAACACTGGATTCTACCACAGACAATATTCCCAAAAGCTTTGGTTACAATGTATGTTATGTATATAATCAGGTCTCTGTAATGACAACAATCATCTTCGATAAGATGGTGTTATTAAATGAATGATCGATAAAGTACAGGCAGTACACTGTACTTGCTTTGGCAGAACAGTTAGGTCCTACTAAACTTGGGATAAGACAATGACAGAGATAATATGGCGACATGGTGGCCAAGCGGCTAACACATCAGTTTTTCACCACTGACTTCCAATATCAGGCTCATCACATGAAATTAACACAGATCTAACAACACGGGAACAAGGTTGGTAATTGCTTTTATGGAAAAGCACAAGGGGGATTTTATCAATGTAACAGAGGGAGAGGCCAGGAAATCAAAGGAGAAATATAGGACATGCGATTGGGGAGAGGGAAAGGTACGAGAAGGGAAGATTGAGGAAAGACGTAGAGGGAGGGAAGGAAAAAGGAAAATAAAAGGGAGAAATGTGAAGCAAGAGGCTTTGCCCCAGAAGGGGCATTGTGCTGAACTAGCACGCTGATGCTCTGCATACGATACCCGATACGCTAGTATTTATTAATATATTAAAACTTCAATGTTCCTGCAAGCATAAAAGAGCTGCGAAACTAAGAAACTTATTACTATTATTTTTTGTCATTATTATTGTTATTATTATTATTATTACTACTACCACTACTACTACCACTACTACTACTACCACTACTACCACTACTACTACTACTACTACTACTACTACTACATGCCCACAACTTAGCATGAGTACACTCTTTGTCTGAGTAAAGAGACTTTTAAAAAACCGAGACTGGTTTGAAGTGGACGTCCCAGTGAAGTAACTGGATTACATTTTGATCAAATAACAGATACCCTGCTGTGTAGCATAAAGATACCTTTTTCATGTTAACTTCTTTCATAACCAAATGCTTCCCACTCTCTTTTGACTTCACCAACAATGCGTTACCAAACGACCCTTCGCCGATTTTCTTTATAATTGTATATTTCTCCATTTTATCTGCCGAGGAGTATCAGTTACTTAGGCATTCCATGTAAACAACTAGCTCGCTGTAGTGCGATGTACACAGGCTTAAGAACCGCAGTGTACTTTCACTTAATATAAAATAACTGCGAGAGTAATTTTTGTTCTATTCCTCACAATAAAATGACTATGCCATTAGGTCTTTGTTTTTGTAAATTAAACCTAGATGTGATCCAGCTTTCTGTAAATTCTGTCTATGATCGCGTTGCCATTTATTAAACGTTTCGGTAACCAACTACGCTATGCCGTAGAGCTATTTTTAATTTAGTCTGGTGCCCTAGTCATCGCGTTGTTTTCATGCGCAGCAGCTGCAACATCGATTAGAAATTAAGTAGGCCCTACTATCACTTTGTGGGGTGGCACAAGTAGCAGGACTAGTGCTCGTATAATCCATTATCCAAATTCTGCAACTCGATCGCTAGAATTTTTTTTAAACGACGCCAGAGAGCCGCATCTTACTGTAACTGCGCTGAGACCATCTCAAGTGTCCACAACTCTGTTCGCAAAACATACCTTACCATATCAAGCCTAGAGTGATTGTTAAGAAGCTATGCGATACGGTCCATGTTTCATTTCTATCAATGAAGCAAATGATGGCGTAATGGCCAAAGACCTCACCCATTAGGCTGCCAGTTATTACCTGACTTAAAGGCCTCTTGGCAAAAACTTTATCTTTAACTTTGCACTGTAGTTCGAAGTCGAAGTCTGGCGGCGTGGCGTGAAGCCTTCTGTATGTTAATTTCTAATCATATCGTCCCTGAAAGTTGCTTTAGCAGATCTTCAGCGAAATCGCCGTCACACGTAACTGTCGCTTAATCCTCCAAGGTAAGCATACGACTAAAGACCAATTCAGTTAGTAGGCTACTAGACTAAGGACTAGGGTTTCTGACGCCTCTGTAAATGGCCTTTATAAAATGATAGGTGGTTAGCAGGTTTTGCTTCATTTTGTACATATAATCTTATCAGGCAGTGGCGTAACTATGATTTTACCATAGGGATGCGTACTGGGCCTACATAGCAGTAGTCTGCAAAGGATCTAAAGGAGGGCTTATGGGACAATCTCCGGATGCACAGAATTTCAGACAATCACTGAATCAAAGGCCTACTACTTTCTCGTTTTAACAGATAAAGAGCGTAACGTTTAAGTAGTATGACATCACAGTGACGTCGTTTCCGAAAAAGGTTGAAATAAGCTGGCTAAGACTATGGTGGCTCTACAAAATAATTAAAATAAGTAAGCAAAACTCTAGATTTGTTATGGAATACGATCCCACTGATTTTTTATAAGACCAACAATGAATCACAGAAGGAGTACACCAGAATGTGACAGAGGGTGCGTACGTACCTTACTCACCTTATATAGCTATGCCACTGGAATCAGGGCTTTTAATATGTAGGACTAATATTATATAATTATTATAATTTGATACCTTTTTGCATGTATTACAAATTTCAAACAATGGTAACCAAGTTTTGTACAATACAAGTGCTCTCTCTCGCTCTGTGTTTCCCTCTCTCGGTATATATATATATATATGTATATATATATGCATATATTGTGGTTTTAATGGCCTTTGCAATAACTCAGAGGTAAGACGCTTTTAAATCCATTATTTGGGATAAAATAATTAATTGGTTTTAGGTGCAAAGCTAAGCTTCCAACTAAGAGCACAAGTTCAGCAAAGTTAGGCCTATACAAGGGTTAACAGCTTTTGTGAATATAAATTGTACAGGTGATCTATTAGTGCTTAGTAGCCTATATTTAATAAGTTAGTAAGTAAGCAAGTATGACAATTGTATTGCCTTAATGCTGGCTTGAAGCAATTCTTTATGTTTATGCATAATGTAAAAGGGATGCTGGAAAGTTAACAATCTTCTTAAAACATGTGCATCCAGTATGGTCTTGTGGCATTTGCTTTTCACACTTGTAATTTATGAATTTATTTGTGACTACTGAACACAATACCCCATTACCCGTTTGCCCCGAGTATACTCGCCGGCGGTAATCGAGTCCACAGCGTTTACCCCGAGTTAACTCGCGGATCATGGTCCTAACCTTACTGCTACAGTTTACCCCGAAATATCTCGCTTTTATTATTACTATTGGATTGCTCTATTATTTAGATCGTCTATGGAAACAAATGGCGTCATTCTATTTTTAGTATTGGTATTTTCAGTTGCAAAATATAGTTTCGGTTCTCTGTAAACATATCCTAAAAACGTCAAATTCTTCTATGAAACATAACTTTCCCACGCATGATGTCAACCTCATTCCAGAGCAGGTTTTAGCTGAAGATTCATCCGATGAATCGAACTTATCGTAACTAGAGGATTTGTATGATTTATCCAATAATCGTTTTTCGGAGGCAGAGGAAGACACTCAAGAGTCAGGACCTGATTGTGATGTTTCACTTTGCGTAGTTCCACGGGTTGAGGTGTATCACACAAAGAAAAAATTCTTATACTTATTTTCAGGTACATTTCTTATGCATTGTGACCAAAGACAAATGTCATAAACAAATTATAACAATAAACATTTTTGCATTTTATTTTTTCAGTTAAAACAGTCAGCAATGTTTACACCTGAAAACACCATGTTTATGCAAAATTAAATAAACGCTGTGGGCGGAACCAGAAAATTTTTAATAAACGGGTAAAGGGTTAATGGTGCAGTTGAACCTTTAAATGACAGCAAGGAATCAAGGATACTTGGTGGTATTCAGAGTTGAGTGCATGACTGGTCTTTTGTTGACTGTTAAGCTGATGCAACATTTTAAATTTTTCATTCATAGGAAGATGCGAATGAGAATTTACATTCTCGTTGCGTTTTGCGGTTGCTTAGCTACAGTCGCTGTAGCAACTGATGGCAATGATTCAGACTGGTGGAAGAAGACCATCGTCTATCAGATCTACCCCAGCTCCTTCCAAGACACAAACGGAGATGGAGTGGGGGACCTCAGAGGTTTAATCTTTTGCTATAAGTCATTGCCTATTGAGATGAAGCGAAGCATGGTGTTAGGTGCAAGCCTTTGAAGTAAGGTAAAGTGTAAGATGAGGGCATTTGAGTGATGTAAAGTAAGAGCTTTATTGACTGTATGTGTTGCCAATATTCATCTACAGCTGCGAGAAGTGAACGACCAACGAGGCCCCAAATAAGAAGCTCAATACCTTTGACGTGTGATTCTTCAGGAAGATCCTTTGGAATTCCCAATCGGACCATGTCAATAACTTGGCGATAAGAAGAACAGCGATGGTACTGGTCTCTGCCACAGTCCGAATATTCAGACTGGGTTTCGTCAGCTTGTGGTTCAGAAGATGAGGACCACCGGAGAGCCCTGGGATCACAAATGAACACGCCCCTAAAGGATTGGAGACGACTATGCGGTCAACCTGGAACTACTTGGGCTAGTTGTTACTGTTGTGTTTTTCAGACGCAGCCTGCTGTAGGTTATCTATAGGCTAGCTGACGATTAATACAATGATAAAATAGGTCGCAACAGATAAGGAGGCAGAAAGGGAGAAAAGCGAGACACTGAGAGGGAGATACAGATGGTGGGAGGCACGAGGAAGGAAGGGCGTTAGGGAAGGAGTGAGCAGGGAGGCAAGAAAGGAGCGGGAGGAGAAAGGCAGGCAGGCAGGGATTAGGGCAGTCAGGGAGGCATGCAGGAATGTAGGGAAGGAGCCAGGAAAGCAGACTGGGAAGCAGGGTGAGAGGCAGAGACAGAGACAGAGAAGCAAATAGGGAAGAAGAGAGGTAGGCGTGTAGAAATGGAGGGATGGAAGGAGGGAGAAAGGGAGGCAGAGATAGTGATAACGGGAAAAAAACATGGAATTTTCTCGAGAGGAACATTTTGCAAAGCTAGCCCGTCAGACGCTCTGTTGATAAATGATGGATAATCAAATTAACCATGACATCATATATTACAAAAACAACAATGACTGCGAAATATATTCTAAACTTGGAAAGCCAGTGCAACCAAGTATGCCTTAAATAAGTCGCTGATAAATCGTGATAGTGTTATCATTTCCGGCAAGAGTTAGAGAGTTTCAGGAGATTTACATTAACTTGTCATGTTATTTTATATATATAATATAAATATATATATATACAAACATATATAGCATTCATCTGAGCATTGAATTATGATTAACTGACTGCATAATTAGTATAGTAAAAAGTATCCCATATCTCACAAGTGAGACGTATGGGATGCGTTCATTTCCTTTTCTTGTCCCTTAAGCCGGCAGTGGACGAATCCCAAGATCCTAGACTCGGGGCCAATGCATCGCGGGACTTGTCGTTTACTTCCCAGCTTACGTCGGTTCCAAATTATACTCACTGGTAACAGAGGCACGATGTGCGCCAACAACCTGCTCAGGCTCATTACACGGAGTCGAACTCGCGACCGCATGATCATTGGCCAAACGCGTTACCGATTATATATATATATATATATATATATATATATATATATATATATATATATATATATATATATATATATATATATATATATATATATATATATATATATATATATATATATATATATATATATATATATATATATATATATATATATATATATATATATATATATGGGTTTGACATGTTATTCTGAAAACGTCTGTGAGATACATGCTGTGATCGTAAAGACTCTAGATATCTACAGCGCTCAATGAAAGCTAAGTGTCTAATGCTTTTGCTACATTTCGGTTCCAGCACAGCATGGGCGCAGCAATAGGTTGTCCAGGTTGTGCAAAGCACAAGGGCCCACGAGGCCAGGGGCCGTCTGAGCCCTCAATGGGCCAAGGCCCGGTTGCTCAATTACGTAAAGCCAAGTTTCAGTTTGCACCAGGGCTCTCGGAAGGCTAGCTACGCCACTGCAGCACAGACTGGATTCACACCGTGGACCATCTGTTTTTGATCGACCTTGTTTAGACATAACTTTTTATCTCAGCTGTCCTTTCGAACTCAACTGCCTCAAATTACTTGCAGAATGAATAAGTCTTTCGGCTGGCTGACAGATCGGTGCAGAAACTCTTACTAAATTGTTGCTTGCATTTCGTAGCTACGATTTGCAGTAGTAGATTGTAATTTGACCCCCAGAAGCTTTCAGATTTGAATTAGATTTCATCAAACAGTCCAGTTGTGCTTTCAACATTAAATAGCAGTTTATGCTTTGCATTGTACCCAGGCATAATTTCTCGCCTGGATCACTTCAGTTATTTGAACGTTGGAACAATATGGCTAAGTCCTTTCTACAAGTCTCCTATGGTTGACCATGGATACGACATTGCCGACTTTGTTGATGTTGACCCACTGTTTGGAAACTTGGATGACTTTGATGAGCTGGTCAGAGAAGCCCATAAAAGAGGTAATGTTTTTCGTTTATAGTTTCAGCTTATATTTTTCTTTAAAAAGTGCCACATCATGTAACATAAAGTCAGTCAGTCTGGCAGGTTTAAAAGTTTTGAAAGGGGGATTAAATTTGACCATGGTCCAGGTGCTCTGTGGCAAAAAAATTATGACTTTTTAGTCACCAAGAGTTTTGAGTGTCAAAACCTACTTTTATTGCACAGAAATTTCTGAGGACTTTTCTTCAGTCTTTGAGACTTATTCCAGCCAGTTTCATGTCGGCAAAATTTCTTATGAACTGTTGTTAGACTTTACCTTTTTTGGCTGCTTTCTCTGGATTAAATTTGACCATGGTCCAGGTGCTCTGTGGCAAAAAAATTATGACTTTTTAGTCACTAAGAGTTTTGAGTGTCAAAACCTACTTTTATTGCACAGAAATTTCTGAGGACCTTTCTTCAGTCTTTGAGACTTATTCGAGCCAGTTTCATGTCGGCAAATTTTTTTCTTATGAACTGTTGTTAGACTTTATTTTTTTGGCTGCTTTCTCTGACCGTGAAATCTGGTCTAACTGTAAAAGACCATTGGTTGATCAACAAAAGTGGGAAAAAGTCTTGAGCTTAGATTAGAACACAATCTAGTCATTTAGACTCAAGCACTCGAGTATTTCTTATTGCGTCAAATAGCTTGTTGGCCTTACAACAATGAGTTTGCAGATTAAAAACTTCCCTGAGTTGGTCATTGAGTAGAGATCTTGCACAAGTCCTCAAGGCATAATTGCTCAGCACCGTTAATTGATGGGCCTTCTGCCCAGGGGCAGACAACTTGAAGAAGTCAATTGATACGCCTTATTATTAAATTAAGTATTGTATCATCTATACTGCAGTAGAAAATATGATTAATAAATCGAAATAAACCAAATATGTTTTGTCAGATGTAAAGCATAATTGGAAGCTGATCAGTTTGTTTCTTATACTTGTCTCCAGGAATTCATGTCATGATAGACTTCATTCCAAATCACTCGAGTGACCAGCACTTCTGGTTCCAGGAGAGCAGAAAAGGAGGTGCAAATAATCCATATTCAGATTACTATATCTGGAGTGATGGGAAGCTTCTTCCAGATGGAACAAGAGCACCACCAAACAATTGGGTAAGACAAAAATTTGGTTACCAAAATCAGTTCAATAAGTAAGCACTTAAAAACTTGTTATGCAATGACTCAACACTTCTTCATTTTATGATGAGAAACTTGAAATTCTTGCCACTAACATTATAGCCGTATACTACGAAAATACAATTTTTTATAATAAATGATATGGCTTTACAATTCTTTCCTGTAATGTTTTCCTTTAGTGTCTATCTTGCCTTTCTGTGCCGTCTTATGACTTTATTGCTCAGTAAAAGGCTTTTGCAGTAGTTGATCTGTCATTTTAAAATGTTTTAACTGTAAGAGGCAAGTGTTTTGGATTACGTAGTTATGTCGTCTCTTTTTGGAATGTCTTTGAAATGTATCTCCCTCACCCTCTCAGGGTTGTGCAAGCGCCTGAAGACTGTACTGTCTAATATTGATTCATTTGTTCGGGTTGGGAATTGCACTATTGAGTTTACCTACTAAGAGGCTGTTTATAAATTTAAAGTTACAATTATAAATTTCAGTTGAGCAGATCTGTAATAACGGTGCTATATAAATTGTATATGACTTTAAAATGTTTGCATTTCTTTTTTGTAGCTGTCTGTATTTTTCGGTAGTGCATGGACTTGGGATTCAGAGCGTGAACAGTACTACTTCCACCAGTTCACTCCAGAACAACCAGATCTCAACTACAGGAATCCCAAAGTTAGAGAGGAAATCAAGGTCAGAATTTTCATTTACAGTTCTGTGAAACTTTGACCTTGTCACTTATCCTTTCCAATGAAATGTGGATTTTTACGAGAAGCCATTATATCATTTCGTCACATTTTAACCGGTCATAGAAAAACTACAGTCTTTAAATTAAGTTTTCAGTAAACAGTTAATGTTTCTTGAATTAAAGCATGAATTTCAAAATTAGTGAATTTAATCATTTAAAAATTGACAAGTTGTGACTAATGATGTTGAAATGCTAAATAAGTTTGTTTGTGTTTGCAGGTCATGTTGATACAACTGCATGCACTTATTTATTGAAATAAGAAACATTTAAGTTTTTTAAATTTTATGTTCACTTTATTAGAAAATTCACAAGTTCTGGTTGGATAGAGACGTTGATGGATTTCGAATTGATGCGATTAGAACTCTATTTGAGGTTGAGGATCTTTCAATGGATGAACCACGCAGCTCAAAAGAAAATGTTTCTCCGGTAGAGTTTAGTCAAATTTATTTGTCAATGTCATATTGAGTCAGTATTTAGAAGCACATTTTGTGAGGGTTGTTTCACTTTTGAGCAATTTTCAGGCTGTGATGAAAATAGGAATGGCTGTGGCTTAACTGTTTGTACACATAGCTAATAGTTATGAGAGCCCTGGGCAAAATGTGCGAAATAGTAGTCATGAGCTCTTTCTTGTCTGTTCAGCATCAAAAGCTTGGAAATATATCAAGAGGTCTATGGAATAGTCTTGCAGAGGTCACGATATGAAATGTTGTGTACTGCAATGATGATGCTGATACTAACAATTATGTAGATGACGGTTATGACAACATTGATGGTGATGATGCTGATGACGTCAAGAGTAACAAGAAAAGTGATGACGACAGTGATGAAAATATTTTTTGTTGTCGTGGTAAATATTCCTTCATTGTGTTTCCATCAAAGGCCTGTGTCTGTTTACACAGCGTGATCATAAATATCTTGATCATATATACACAGCTCATCTGCCAGAAATTCACAAGGTTATGCGAGAATGGAGGGATGCTTTTGACGAGCATGATCGCAAGACAGGAAAACACACGTAAGATAGTCTTTCATTTCTAGAACAAAATTATTGACGACGACAACAACAGTGATTGAAGGAAGACAACCAGAAATGTCCTTCCAGTTTTGAATTTTCTCACAGTGCATGTATTTTTAGCTGTTTAAGTTTGACATATGGCATGTCATTTTTACTGACAATGCTGTATGATCAATATGAACTTAATTTTCCTTTGATGAGTGAGCAAGGTGTAAGCACTAGCATGTACTGGGGCTGATGACTTATTTGGGCATATCTAGCACATGCCAGTGAGGCTGGATATGCCTAGTACCATGCATCAATCGTGTGCCAGAAGTTCCTGTGTGCGTCCTTCTACCAATCGTCGATCGCATGCCTGCAATGCTTTTTGGGTGACACATTTTTCGCATACCTGCTGTATCTGGAGTTGACAGACATTTTCACGTGACTCTCGAGCAGTAAATGTAAGTCTTATGTTTCGATGAGTCATAGACATGTCTATGTTGGTTTGCCGACGCGGCGGAAATAAATTTATATGAAACGATTGCAAATGCGTTGAGCCAGGATATGTTGTAGAGGTTGTTCCTCGTGTACTCAGCTGATCGTTGCGTTACAAATGTTGATTGTTGCTGATGCTAGCGATTTGTGCATGTAGAACTTTTATGTTGATGATTGAACTGTTTTGATTTAAATATACCCTTCTATAATAAAATAGCGAGACTGACTTTTCTCTCGTTAACGCTATGTGACAAATCGACGCCTGTTCGATACGTAACTTCAGCAAGTCACCGACCTGATTTGTATTGCTTACAAAAAGTCACTCGCTTGCACATTTGCTTTGACAGTCAATCTGTCAACAAATCAACAGATTGGCTAATCATATATTTTAAACTTGAAAGGTTAAACCAAACTGTATGCCATTTAATGGTCAAGGTGAACGTCAGTTTATTTGTCACTTTGTACTCGGAACAAAAGCCTTAATGTTTCCTAAGAACTGTTTTTGAATTGAAACTGTGAATGCAATGAATAGCTCTGATGTTGACAGATTTGTAGTTATGGAGATTTATGACGAAACCTACGTGAAATCGATGAAGTACTATCACTCTGGAGCTGATATGCCATTCAATTTTGATTTCATCAGAGTTAACAAGACGTGTGATGGAACTTGCTTCAAATCATTCATCAATGGATGGCTCAGTCATATGCCAGAAGGCAAATGGCCAAATTTTGTGGTTAGCAAGACAGTAATTTACCCAGTAGAAATTCAAGAAATGAAACTTTATTGATTCCAAAAAAAAGAACAAAGAAAAGAACAAATACACTGACCATTGCATAGATTGTTGGGATACAAATGGTAGCCCCAAAATGGACCTAAGTCCCGCTAAATTAAGGCCGCCTATTACAGAACGATGCATATGCCGATAAAAATGTTTAGCCGATATTAGCTACAATTAAACTATAAAGAAAGTCTTAACTAAAACTTAACTAAAAAGAAACTAAGAAACTGATCGCTATTGTGATATCTACGAAACTGAAAATGAGTCATAACTGTGACTTCCTGAAACATAAATAAAAAACTTATAGACTAAACAGATATGAGCCTTTTAATCAACAGTCTAGTGACATTATTAGGAAATTACGCAGATGTTTTTAAGCAAATACAGATTAGGTAGGTTACGGATTTCTACAGGTAATTTATTCCAAATTGACGGACCAATACATTTAATTGTTGATGTATCTAGTGTTAGTTCTTGCAAAAGTACCACAAAAATTACCCTGAAATCTAGTGGAATAGCCATGAAGTTTGGAGAAATGTACGAAATAGTTGTCAAGTACACAATGTAATAAGCTTTGTTCATAGCGATACATGAATTCTACGTTTTGAAATTTATTTATATCATCTATCGTTAAAATATTTAATATTGAAAACAGACTATTAGTGCCTTTTCCACAATGTTGTTTAGCAACAATTCTTATAGCACGACGTTGTAATATTAATAAACCTTGAGGCTAGAGGAATAATTTTTTGCCCAGATAATATTAGAATAAGAAAGATAAGGATATATAAGAAAGTAGCACAAGATTAACAATATGGGTTGAGGTAATACAAGTTTAATGCGATGTAAAATACCAAAATTTTTAGCAATTTTCTTCGATATTTGGGGTATATGCATGTTCGATGTAAGATGATTATCAATAAAAACACCAAGGAATTTACAGGAATTAACTTGTTAGATTTGCTGATTGTCAATAAGGATGTGTTGTTCTTGAGTAGGTAAAATTTTTCAATGAGAATAGAATAATATAAGTTTTCCTTTAGTTAAGATATAATCTATTTGCTTTAAACTACTCAGCTACTAATTCAAGTTCATTATAATCAAGTTCAGTATAATCTATGTATCTAAACAATCACTACAGCGCCTTTTAAATACCTTACAAAGCACTGCTTGAGCTAGCCTAAGTGATTTTAGAGTTTATTTAGAACATATCTTGAGCGGTTGTTGAGAAGTTAATGCTCAGAAAGTGGTGAAATATGTGTAATGTTGTTGGATTGTTAGCATCATGTTTGCTCTTCTACTCAAAAAGCTTCTAATCCTGAGACCAGACTTCATGTTAATAAATGTTACTTTTATCCTTTATTGCATCAAGTTACTATAGGACGTATAGGTCATAGATATGTGTTCATCTACACCACCCTGTTTCGGTTAGAAATGCAATGCTTATTTCAAATGCTTAAAGAGCATTACCTCTCCATACGTTCCATACTCCCCAGTGAATTGGGGCTATGTGTCAGAAACAGATGACTGACATGTAGTAATGATACCATTGCTACTGGGCTGAAGTAGACAACTTAGTTCGGTTGTACATCCAGTCTTCCAGCATCTGTTTGTTTTTTTCTTCATTAATTATTATGTGCAGTTCACTGGAGGTATTTAAGACTATGACCCGATCTTTCATTCTGTAGACTGGGAATCATGACCGCCAACGTATTACCCACCGCAAAGGTTTGCAGTATGCTGATGCCGTGAACGTCTTACTCCTGACTCTTCCTGGAACACCAACGACATACTATGGAGAGGAGATCGCAATGAATAATATTGAGCAGGACTACGAGGACGCACAAGATCCATGGGCTAAGAATGCTGGACCGGTAAACCATCGAAGATATTGTATCTCCTGTGCTGACGCCTATATTGTCAGATATGAAAATTACGAAAGAATACTGCACTTGATAAACTTTATGATTTGGTCACAGTGATAAAAGTGATGGTGATCATTATGGTTCTCGTGATATTGTTAATTAAATGATGTTGTCATGTTTATGAACAAATTTATCAATGGTTAATGTGGTCATTTGTTGAAGGAAATTTACCTAATCTGTAATTGATTACAACATTTTAATTATCTAAATTATCGATGATTACTATTATGTTAATTTGTTGAAGGAACTTAATCAGAAATTCAATCGTGACCAGTGTCGATCTCCAATGCAGTGGAATGATGAACCAAATTCTGGATTCTCTTCTGCTCTGAGAACTTGGCTTCCAGTCCATCCAGACTACAAGACTCGCAATGTTGAAGTAAAGAACTGAGTCAGAATATATACTTTTTGAATAACTAACTCAAGTACCAGCAGCTGTCACTTTATTGTAACTCGCTTTCTTACTAAGTTTGTAGAGCTTGAAATCCGAACATTATCTACAAGCATTTGCACAGCAACCACGTATAGTTAAGGATGGAACATGAAGCATTTTGATAGAGAATTAAGAGAATCATCCGGAGCCTGTTATTATAGAAAGCCTTAAGTGTATATACATAGAAAATTGCCATAATTGCTCGGCATGTTGCAACAGCTCAAATTTGAGGCCTGCCTTTTTCACTGGCACCTAATGAAATCAAATGTGTAAGATGTTCCTTGATTGTTAAATTATTGCATCTGGTCTGACAAGAACAAAAAACCAAAGATTAGACGGTGATTGTTGGCAAATGTGAAAATTAGATTTGTTAGTCTTTTCCATTAGTCTTCCAGCAAAACTGCAAGAATGTATGCATCAAATTGAAATCTTTCAGATTTTCAAAAGTGAAGTCCAGTTTGACCTTAACTGACCCTTTTAGTCTGTGTCTAGTTTAAGTTGCTTGAGCATACAAGCACAGGGCATGGGGAAATGATTACAAACAGTATTGGAAACACAGCATGGCCAATGAGTCAAATACGAAATAACGAAATTTCTGCTTAAACATTTGAGTTCTCAAAATAATGAATTCAGACAGTGTAAGAAATGATATTTAAATCGTCAAACAAAAAAATTAACTGATTTTTACTTAGAATTCCTTGACTGATTTATTTATGCATTGATTTTTTGTTGGTGAGATTATTTTTAATTGCATATTAAAGGCACAGCGGAGACAGGGACCATATTCTCACCTTGAAATCTATCGTGCTGCTGCCAAACTTCGTCAAGAGACAGCACTGCAAACAGACGACATCCATTTCCTTGAAACCAATTCCAACCTTGTCTCATACGTCAGGTATAATCCAGACGACCGGCGTTCACTGTATCTGATCACTCTGAATGCTGGAAAGCTGGCGACCAGTGACAATCACGAGGTCACAGTTCTGGGCACGACCTTCAAACGCGGAAAAGTCATACTGAACACTGAAAGCAAACAGCATGTCGGAGAGGATATAGCATTGAACGAAATCACTTTGAAGCCAGGACAAGCGTTTATTCTTAAGTTATCAGAAGGTGCTAAAGAAGAACTTTAAGCACAAACTTTATGCAAAAACTTGAATTATTGTGTGTTTTCGATTCAGTCCGTCCAAACTGTTTTGTTTTCGGTTGATGAATTAGTTGCTAGTTTGTTTTGTAGTTTTGCAACCGCTTTTCAGCTGCTTGATAGTTCTCAGACTTACTCCATTAAATTTGCTTTATATAGCCTACTTCTTTTGTAGCCGTTATTGTGCAATATTCAGTACTATATTATTTTTAAAATGTTTGGTAGAACTTAAGTAACAGTGTAAGTAAACTTTGAAACCAGGTGAATGCATAGTTGTATTAATAAGCAAATGAAAATATTAAAATACATTCAAACAGGTTGCTAAGGATAAATGGATGAATTGACAGACTGACGTGCGAATGGATGCCGTAGTGCATGTGTGGTTCCAGACGTATGTAGCCATATGTACAATACTAGAGAAGGATGGCGGGCTGGATGTAATCCGTGAATGAATTCAGGAAGTAATTTGGAAATCAATAAAAAAAAGTTAATGGTTCAGGATGTAAAAGATTTAGTAACGAACAAGCGGAAGTTCCGGTTGTGGAATCTGTTGATGGTAAATTAGTAATATGCGGGCGCTTGTTTCGTCGTTGCGTTAAAGCGATTCTAGGCAGTCGAAGGTGCTGCTGCTCACCCGTCTGAACGACTGGCCCAGACTGACAAGTGCCTCTGCTTAATAGAACAACTAAGCCGTACGGCTTGTGGTGAGATTCGTCTTAAAGACGAAAACTTCGCCATTTAACGAGATGCCAGCTGCACTAATAGTGAGCGCATGCGCTGAATCATCTTTTTTTGCTCTAAGCATTGATATCAGCCATGCGATCAGTCCAATACCTCGCCTGAAGCGGACATGTTTTGGTTCTCTGTTTGATCGCGTTGCCATTTATTAGGCGTTTCGATAACCAACTACGCTATGCCTTAGAGCTATTTTTAATTTAGTCTGGTGCCTTTAATTAGTCATCATGTTGTTTTCGTCATGCCCAGCATGTGCAACATCGATTAGAAATTAAGTAGGCCCTAATATCACCTTGTGGGGTGGCACAGGTAGCAGAAAGACTAGTTTTCGTATAATCCAGTATCCCAATTCTGCGCCTCGATCGCTATACCTTTTAAACGACGCCAGAGAGGCGCATCTCGTTGTAACTGCGCTGAAACCGTCTCAAGTGTCCACAACTCTGTTCGCAAAACATAGCTTACGATATCCAACCTAGAGTGATTCTTATGAAGCTTCAGTGACTCTGCATCGTCCGTGGTTAACTGAAAACTAACCTGGATCTGCTCCACCTCTTTGGAATAAACTTCCGCCAGAATTACGACAATTATCTGAACCATCCTACGAACTCAAACACTACACCTCTAGCAATCTCTGCTCAGGCCTCAAAACTTAAAACACTCCTCTTCCTAAGATCTTATCCGGATTCCTCTTCTGCCTCTTATATGTCTTGCCACTCCAATTCCAAACACCAATGACCGTAGCCGTATGACCGTGTGCTTGCCCGAACTGGAATGTAAATCTGCTGATCCGCTGAAGACTGAGTTTTGGTCGAAACTTGATGTGGTGGCAGAAAACGTTCAAGATAATGAGATACTCGACCGGGAGGCTGGTTGTAACGAATGATCATGCAAGTCTGCAAGCCACCCTATTGGAAATGCTGGCTCCTCTTCCTAATGTTAACAATTTTGTATGCTGAACCAAAGTGCATGCCAAGGCGCAATAACTCTGCGGATGCATGCCTGCACAGCTTACGGGCATTTCCAATAAAGCAACTGCAAAAATCCACTATCTTCGCCTCCTGTAGCAGTTGACCGAATCCAGTAACCAAGAAATTCATCAGGCGACTACAAGGTGAGATCACAGTTGGGTTAGCCTTCCTCAGTTCAAAATTGAGTTCAGTGACAATGAGAGATGTTCAACAATCTATATCGGAAGGGCAGATCGGCACCCATTTGCAAAATTTGACTTGATGTCTGTTAGTATTAACAGCCCTGTAAGATCTTTTCTTACCACCAACACAGTAACATGTCATGTGATTCATAGACACGTGAATATTAATATTTATGACATATATGGTCAGATTCTAATGTGTAAGGTTCATTCCTGTAGTTCTCACCAGAAAACAAAGACCATCTTGCTTCATTGCAAATTGTGATGTCACTCAAGTTCTTAATGTCACGGCCAAGAGAGGAACAAAGCTGACCGAAGATTACAACTCAATATTGACAAATAATGAGCAGCAAAAACAATATTTACTGCTAGTCATTCAGGAGCATTTCCACAAATTTCCTGCTTAAAGGAGAAGACTTTGATGGCCAGACTGAATCAAAGACGTTTGCGCGCTGATTCCCGTCTGTTTGACAAAAGCCGTATAGGCTAATTCGTAATTCCGAAAACCCACAAATCTTTGAGTGAGTTTGCACAACCTCTAAATATGGTTCAATTTGGTTGAAATTTCAGCATAGTCTATTAGCTTTTTAATAGATGAACTGCAATGGTGGATTCCGACAGTGAACTTTAGACATAAAGACTTTTTGGACCAACCTAATATAGGCTATATGGTAGGCCTATACCAAAGAGGCTACAGGCGTAGCTTGCAAACTTTAGTAGGGCTATATGACTGTACAGGTCTCTGAATACTACGCCCTAGATATGCGATACGGGCCAGATTTCCAACAGTGAAGCAAATGATTGCGCAATGGCCAAAGACCGCACGCATTAGGCTGTCAGGTATTATCTGACATTATATAGGCCGCTGTCAAAAAGTATGTCTTTCCACTTTAGTTCAAAGTCGAAGTCTGGCGGCGTGGCGTGAGCCGTGAGCACATTAATTTCTAATCATATGGTCCCTGAAAGGACATCTACAGCGAAGTCACCGAGTCACATTAACTGTCGCGTAATTCTCAACGGTAAGTAGGCCTATATGACTTGAGGCCAATATAATTAGTAGGCGTCTGATGTTACTGAACTAAGGACTAGGGTTTTGACGCCTCTGTAAACGGCCTAAAATGATAGCTGGTTAGCTGGTTTTGCTTCGTTTTGTGCATACAACCTTATCAGGCTGTGACGTAACTAGGATTTTGCATAGGGGTGAGTACTGCCTAGCAGAAGCTGCAGAGGACCTGTAGGCGGCCTTAAGGGGCGTTCTCCGGAAGCATGGAATTACAGACAATCACTGAATCAACATTCTCGATAGCCCTACTACTTTCTTATTTTAACAGATTAACAGCGTATCGTTAAGTAGTTTGACATCACAGTGACGTCGTTTACGAAAAAGGTTGAAACAAGCTGGCTAAGACTATGGTATCGTTCAACAAAATAATTAAAGTAAATTAGTAACACTTGAGATTTGCTATGGATTACCATCCTACTACCTTTTTATAAATGCAACAATGAATCAACAGAAAGAGTACCTCAGAATGTGACAGAGGGTGCATACGCCCCATACGCACTTTGTATAGCTATGCCACTGGTATCAGGGCTTTTAATATGTAGGACTAATATTATATAATTAATATAATTTGATACCTTTTTGCATGTATTACAAATTTCAAATAATGGTAACCAAGTTTTGTACAATACAAGTGCTCTCTCTCTCGCTCTGTGTTTCCCTCTCTCGGTATATATATATATATATATATATATATATATATATATATATATATATATATATATATATATATATATATATATATATATATATATATATATATATATATATATATATATATATATATATATATATATATATATATACTGTATATATTGTGGTTTTAATGGCCTTTGCAATAACTCAGAGCTAAGACGCTTTTAAATCCATTATTTGGGATAAAATAATTAATTGGTTTTAGGTGCAAAGCTAAGCTTCCAACTAAGAGCAAAAGTTCAGCACAGTTATACAAGGGTTAACTGCTTCTGTGAATATAAACTGTAAGGCGATCTTTTAATGCTTAGTAGCCTGTATTTTATAAGTTAATAAGCAAGTATGATATTTGTGTTGCCTTAATGCTGGCTTGAAGCAATTCTTTATGTTTATGCATAATGTAAAAGGGATGCTGGAAAGTTAACAATCTTCTTAAAACATGTGCATCCAGTATGGTCTTGTGGCATTTGCTTTTCACACTTGTAATTTATGAATTTATTTGTGACTGTTGAACACAATATCACAAGCTTAATGGTGCAGTTGAACCTTTAAATGACAGCAAGGAATCAAGGATAATTAGTGGTATTCAGAGTTGAGTGCATGACTGGTCTTTTGTTGACTGTTAATCTGATGCAATATTTTAAATTTTTCATTCATAGGAAGATGCGAATGAGAATTTACATTCTCGTTGCGTTTTGCGGTTGCTTAGCTACAGTCGCTGTAGCAACTGATGGCAATGATTCAGACTGGTGGAAGAAGACCATCGTCTATCAGATCTACCCCAGCTCCTTCCAAGACACAAACGGAGATGGAGTGGGGGACCTCAGAGGTTTAATCTTTTGCCTATAAGTCATTGCCTATTGAGATGAAGCGAAGCATGGTGTTAGATGCAAGCCTTTGAAGTAAGGTAAAGTGTAAGATGAGGGCATTTGAGTGATGTAAAGTAAGAGCTTTATTGACTGTATGTGTTGCCAATATTCATCTACAGTTGCGAGAAGTGAACGACCAACGAGGCCCCAAATAAGAAGCTCAATACCTTCGACGCGTGATTCTTCAGGAAGATCCTTTAGAATTCCCAATCGGACCATGTCAATAACTTGGCGATAAGAAGAACAGCGATGGTACTGGTCTCTGCCACAGTCCGAATATTCAGACTGGGTTTCGTCAGCTTGTGGTTCAGAAGATGAGGACCACTGGAGATCCCTGGGATCACAATGAACACGCCCCTAAAGGATTGGAGACGACTATGCGGTAAACTTAAACTACTTGGATTACAGTGGTGTAGAAGGATCTGCCAGACCTAGATGTCAGTTTTTATACAGCATGGAAGATGGCCCTTTAGCTACCAACTTGAAGTCACAATGTGGACACAGCTACACTCGGCTGACCTTATCATAAGAGCGAGATAAAGAGGGACTGAGTCGGAGACAGAGATAGAGCGAAGGTGAGATGTGGCAAGAGTAAGATGTTAGATGAGTTGAGGTGATTCGTCAGTGCATTTCTTAAATGGTCTTTGACAATCTTGAAGACCACAGTTTAGCAGTAGTTGGATCTTGTGTATGAAGCTGAAGCACAGACACATGGAGAACAACAGTATACAACAGATAAACAACTCTTTCATTCGAGGTTGTTTGGCTTGTACCTATCCTTGTTTTAAGGACTGGTTAAAAGGTGTTATATTTTTAATTACTATGATGAAATTTTTGCTTCAGTTAAGAGTTTATTCAGGTACAAAGACTGCACTTTTGAGGAGTTTATACAGATGTCTGTAAGCTTGTTACCTTTTTCTTTGAACCATTCATGTAATCCCAGTTGTCACTATTGTATTTTTTCAGAGGCATGCTGCTGTAGGTTATCTGTAGGCTAACTGACGAATAATACACGAATAAAATAATTTGCAACAGGTGAGGAGGCAGAAAGAGAGAGAAAGGGAGACACTGAGAGGGAGATATAGAGGGTGGGATGCAGGCAGGGAGGAAAGGCATTAGGTAACGAGTGAGAGGAGAGGCAAGACGGGAGGAAGAGGGAAGCAAGCAGGCAAGGAGGAGAGCATGCAGGCAGACAGGTAGGGATGTAGGGGAGGAACCAGAAAGGGAGGCTGGGAAGCAGGGAGGGAGGCAGAGACAGGGAAGCAAGTTGGGAGGGTGAAGGGTAGGCGGGGAGGAAGTGGGGGAGAAAGGGAGGGAAAGAGAAAAATGGCACAGACATTGATAACGGGAAAAAATGTGAAATTTGTTCAGAGGGACATTTTGCAGAGCTAGCCCTTCAGACGCTGTGCTGACGAGTGATAGATATCACGCCGATAGAAAAGATGCAGTGACACACTTTTAATGCAGCACACCTATAGGGAATAGCCTGCAAAATCAATTTATGGAATAAACTGATTACTAGCCATGTCAACGTATATAACAGAAACAACAGTGAATGGAAAATATATTGTAATCTTGGAAAGCCAGTGTAACCAAGTGTGGCTTACATAAGTCGTGGCTAAAACGTGCTGGTGTTGGTCATCTCCGGCAAGAGTTAGAGAGTTCAAGGAGAATTACATCAACTTGTCGTGCTGTAATTTGTAGATATATACATATATATATAATATAACATTCATCTGATCATTGGATTCTGATTAATTGACTTTGCATAATTGCTAACGTACAAAGTATTCCATATCTCACAAGTGAGAGGTATGGAGGCGCTCATTTCCTTTTCTCTGGGCCCTTGAGCCGGCAATGGACGAATCCCAAGGTCCTGGATACGGGGCCAGGCATCGCAGGACTTGCCGTTTGCTTCCCAGCTTACGTCGGAACCAAATTATACTGTTTGGTGACAGAGGCACGGTGTGCGCCAACAACTTGCCAAGGGTCATTACACGGAGTTGAACGCGTAACCGCATGATCATTGACCAAACGCGTAACCGATTGATCACTGTGCTGCACTTATTGCCTAATATATATATATATATATATATATATATATATATATATATATATATATATATATATATATATATATATATATATATATATATATATATATATATATATATATATATATATATATATATATATATATATATATATATATATATATATATATATATATATATATATATATATATATATATATATATATATATATATATATATATATCATATGTGTATGAGTTTCGCTTGTTATTCTGAAAGCGTCCGTGAGATACACGCTGCGATCGTAAAGACTCTGGAAAGCGTTCAATGAAAGCTTAGTATCTAATACTTTTGCTATTTTTCGAATTCAGCACAGACTGGATTCACACCGTGGACCATGACCATCTGTTTTTGATCGACCCTGTTTAGACAATGTTTTATCTCAGCTGTCCTTTCGAACTCAACTGGCTCAAATTACTTGCAGAATGAATAAATCTTTCGACTGGCTGACAGATCGGTGCAGAAACTCTTACTTAATTGTTGCTTGCATTTCGTAGCTACGATTTGCAGTAGTAGATTGTAATTTGACCCCCAGAAGCTTTCAGATTTGAATTAGATTTCATCAAACAGTCCAGTCGTGCTTTCAACATTAAATAGCAGTTTATGCCTGCATTGTGCTCAGGTATAATTTCTCGCCTGGATCACTTCAGTTATTTGAACGTTGGAACAATATGGCTAAGTCCTTTCTACAAGTCTCCTATGGTTGACCATGGATACGACATTGCCGACTTTGTTGATGTTGACCCACTGTTTGGAAACTTGGATGACTTTGATGAGCTGGTCAGAGAAGCCCATAAAAGAGGTAATGTTTTCATTGTGTACTTTCAGCTCATATTTTCTAAAAAAAAGTGCCATATCATGTAAGATAGAGTCAGTCAGTCTGGCAGGTTCAAAAGTTTAGAAAGGGCACTCAACTTGACCATGGTCCAAGTGTTTTTGTGGCAAAAAAATTTTTAAAGGACTTTTTAGTCCTTAAGACTTTTGAGGGCCAAAACCTACTTTCATCACACAGAAATATCTGAGGACCTTTTTCCAGTCTGAGACTTTTTCGAGCCAGTTTCATGTACCAAAATGTTTTTAGAACTGTTACACTGGACAACAAATTTTTACAAAAGTCATGTTACTGAAATGAAATTAGTCAGTTCTTATCAATTTGTATGTGCTGAACACGAATATGACAGTGAAAATGCCGAATTGGCTCTAGTTTTTTTGTAATCTGAAATGAAGTAATTTTATATCGCACAATGCATGCCAATAGTGATACACTTACAGTTAATATTTGTAAAAACCAGGTCATAGACTAGTTCTTAGATTTTTTTGCCTGTCTCTTGTACAGCTGTTCGGGAGCATCTCTGCGGAGTGTCCAGCAGTAGTCAGCCAACATTGTAGTGGACCATTTTCCCTGGTACCTTTGCTCCATTGTTGCGATATCTTGATGAAAACGTTCGCCATTTTCGTCACTAACCATACCACAGTTGTCAGGGAAGAAATCCAGATGGGAATGAAGGAAATGCATCTTCAGAGACATATTGCAGCGAAATTCTGGTACTGCTTGAGCATGTCTTCTACTAGTTCCTTGTAGTTTTCTGCCCTAACATTCCCCAGAAAGTCTGTAGACACTAGACGAAAAGCATTCCATGCTTGTTTCGCATCACCCTCCAGCAAGTTGTTGAAGCGGTCATCTTTGAAGAGTTCTCTAATCTGAGGACCCACAAAAACTCCCTCTTTAATCTTTGCTTCGCTGAGTCGAGGGAATTTTTCATGCAGGTATCGAAAAGCTGGCGAAGTGCGGTCCATGGCTTTCACGAAGTTCTTCACCAAACCTAGTTTGATGTGAAGGGGTGGTAGTAGGATTTTGTGAGCCTCGACCAGAGCTGGATGCTGGATATTCTTCTGTCCAACTGCCATGTTTTGTCTGGGAGTCCATTCCTTCCGCACGTAGTGCAACTCTCTTGCTCGGCTATCCCACTCACACAAGAAACACATATATTTTGTATATCCTTGCTGCAGTCCCATTAAAATGGCAACTACCTTCAAATCACCACACAGGTGCCATTTGTACCTGTTATAGTCAATGGAATGCAGTAGCTGTTTTAGGTTATCGTATGTCTCTTTCATGTGGACAGCATGCGCTAATGGAATAGATGGAAGACGGTTTCCATTGTGCAAAAGCACAGCCTTAAGACTCAGTGTTGAAGAGTCTACAAAGAGTCTCCATTCTTGTGGGTCATGAGTGATCTGTAAGGCATTCATGAGGTCGTCAATATTGGAACAGAATACCAGATTACCTTCCTTCATAAAGAAAGGTTCCAACTGCTGATGGCGCTTTCTATATGAAGTAATTGTGACATCTTCTTCTAGAAGATTCCATTGTTGGAGTCTTGATCCTAGCAATTCTGCCTTGTTTTTGGATAAGTCCAAATCACGAACAAGGTCATTTAGTTCTTCCTGTGTTATTCTGTGTGGGGTTGATGATGCACCACAGTGAAAATCGGGATCACTGCACGCTGACGGACCAGGAGAAGAACATGTCGGCTCACCCTTGTCCTCATCAGATGAATCAAGGAAAATATATTCTGCTGGAGGTTCTGGAATAGGAAGTCCATCACCATGTGGAACTGGTCTCAATGCTGACGGAATGTTTGGGTAGACTATTGTCGACTTCTTTTGCTTCGTTATTCCACCGGAAAGAGGAGGAACCAAGCAGAAGTAACAGTCATCTACGTGGTTGCTTTGCTCTCTCCACACCATGGGAACTGCAAACGGCATTGATGGTCTTTTGCCATTCAACCACTGTGAAAGCTGTGTTGTACATGTAGCACAGCATATATGCGGGGCCCATGGCTTGTCTTGGTCACCAACCTTGCATTCGAAGTAAGCATGATATGCCTTCTTGACTTGATAAGTGATACTTTTCTTCTGGTTGGCAAATGTCACTTCCCCACAAATGTAACAAAAGTTGTCCACAGTATTTACGCACTTCCGAGGCATTACTGTTCTGTATTGTATCTAAATGGATAAAGTAATAATAGTTTTATAAAACAGTAACTTAAACTGTCTCGCACAAAGTCTGTAATATTGTAAATGCTCAACCGTTCCGACTCGCTTTATATAGTACACTGCTGACGTCATCTTACGTCAGCAGCCGACTGGCTGTAGTTTTACATTGCATCAGAAAATGACGTAATCAACTGTGCATGATGTGTCCATGATGGGATTATGCAATGAGGTGGAATATTACATCATTCTAGACTTATTTAGGATATTGTCGCAGTCCTACTGCATAAAATTACATGGTGAAACATAAAAAATGAACTATATGAAATATTTTCAAAACGAGAGCCAATAAAAAAAATTTATGGTTATATTCGTGTTCAGCACACCAAGATGCTACACATTAGGGCCTTTTCCAGTCAGTAACGATTTCTATGTTGACCAGTGATTATTAGCCTTTGCCTTTTTGGCTGCTTTCCCTGGATGTGGTTTGCGTGGTATTTTATTCCTTTGCTGTCTGTATATCATCTTTTTTGTAACTTCTTCGATTTGGCTTTCATATGTTTTCTTTTATCCATGACCAGTATCATAGCCATATTTGGTGATGGAGCAATTCAGTGGTATCCCTCTCAAACCAATTGGGGTAATGGCCGGAATGGTCCTCAGTTTCTGCTCATGCATTCTGTTGCTCAGCTTGTCTCAATCTAACATGTTAAGCTAGTAAGTCGGTTAGTAGCTTACGATAGGACGGCAAAGAAATCTGGTCTACCTGTAAAAGACCATTGGTTGATTTAGTAAAAGTGGTACAAAAGCCTTGACATTAAATTGGAACAGAATCTGGTTCTTTAGACTCAAGTATTAAAGTACTGCCGATTATGTGAAGTGGCTCGCTGGCCTTGTAGCAATAAGTCTGCAGATTCAAGCCTTCCCTGAGTGGTCATTTAGGAGAGATCTTCCATTTCAAAGTCCTCAATACACAATTGCTTTGAACAGCCAGTTGGTGGGCCTTGTTATTAAATATTGTACTATCAGTTGTGCTGTACAAAGTATGATAAATAAATAGAAATAAACTAAATGAGTCTTGTCAGATGTGAAGCATAATTTAATTGAACCTGGAAGTGATCAATTTGGTTGTTTTGCTTATCTCCAGGAATTCATGTCATGATAGACTTCATTCCAAATCACTCAAGTGACCAGCACTTCTGGTTCCAGGAGAGCAGAAAAGGAGGTGCAAACAATCCATATTCAGATTACTATATCTGGAGTGATGGGAAGCTTCTTCCAGATGGAACAAGAGCACCACCAAACAATTGGGTAAGACAAAAATTTGGTTACCAAAATCAGTTCAGTAAGTAAGCACTTAAAAACTTGTTATGCAATGACTCAACACTTCATCATTTCATGATGAGAAACTTGAAATTCTTGCCACTAACATTATAGCCATATACTACGAAAATACAATTTTTTATAATAAATGATATTGCTTTACAATTCTTTCCTGTAATCTTTTTCTTTAGTGTTTATCTTTCTTTTCTGTGCAGTCCTGTGACTTTATTGTTCAGTAAAGGACTTTTGCAGTAGTTGGTCTGTCATTTTAAAATGTTTTAACTGTAAGAGGCAAGTGTTTTGGTGTTTTGGATTAAGTAGTTATGTCGTCTCTTTTTGGAATGTCTTTGAAATGTATCTTCTTCACCCTCTCAGGGTTGTGCAAGCGCCTGAAGACTGTACTGTCTAATAGTGGTTCATTTGTTCGGGTTGGGAGTAGCACTGTTGAGTTTATCTACTAAGAGGCTGTTAATAAATTTAAAGTTACATTTATAAATTTCAGTTGAGCAGATCTGTAATAATGGTGCTACATAAATTGTATATGACTTTAAAATGTTTGCATTTCTTTTTTGTAGCTGTCTGTATTTTTCGGTAGTGCCTGGACTTGGGATTCAGAGCGTGAACAGTACTACTTCCACCAGTTCACTCCAGAACAACCAGATCTCAACTACAGGAATCCCAATGTTAGGGAGGAAATCAAGGTCAGAATTTTCATTTACAGTTCTGTGAAACTTTGAGGATGTCCCTTACCCTTTCCAATAAAATGTGGATTTTTACGAGAAGCCATTATATCATTTGTCAAAAGTTGCTTAACACGCTTTAGCCCGTTATAGAACCACAACAGTATTTAAAGTAAGTTTTCCGTAAACAGTTTCTTTGATTAAAGGATGAATTTAAAAATTAGTGAATTTAGTCATTTAAAAAATTGATAAGTTGTGACTAATGATGTTGAAGTGCTAAATAAATTGCTAGTCATGTTGACAGAACTGCGTGCACTTATTTATTGAAATCGGAAACATCTAACTTTTTAAAATTTATGTTCACTTTTATAGAAAATTCACAAGTTCTGGTTGGATAGAGACGTTGATGGATTTCGAATTGATGCGATTGGAACTCTATTTGAGGTTGAGGATCTTTCAATGGATGAACCGCGCAGCTCAAAAGAAAATGTTTCCCCGGTAAAGTTTAGTCAAATTTCAAATTTATTTAAGGCAATGTCATATTGAGTCAGTATTTAGAAGCACATTTTGTGAGGGTTGTTTCACTTTTGTGCAATTTTCACGCAGTTATGAAAATAGGAATGGCTGTGGCTTAACTGTTTGTACACATAGCTAACAGTTATGGGAGCCCTGGGCAAAATGTGCGAAATAGTAGGCATGAGCTCTTTCTTGTCTGTTCAGCATCAAAAGCTTGAAAATATATCAAGAGGCCTATGGAATAGTCTTGTAGAGGACACGATATGAAATGTTGTGTACTGCAATGATGATGCTGATACCAAAAATTATGCAGATGACGGTTATGACAACATTGATGGTGGTGATGACGATGACGGCAGCAAGAGTAGCAAGAAAAGTGATGACGACAGTGATGAAAACATTTTGTTGTCATGAGGTAAAATTTCCTTCATTGTGTTTCCATCAAAGGCCTGTGTCTGTTTGCACAGAATGATCATAATTATCTTGATCATATATATACGCTTGATCAGCCAGAAATTCACAAGGTTATGCGAGAATGGAGGGATGCGTTTGACGAACATGATCGCAAGACAGGAAAACACACGTAAGATAGTCTTAATTTCAATAGAAAAATTACTGACGACCGTGCATTTGGAACTCGCAATTGAAAGAAGACAACGAGAAATATCCTTCCAGTCTTGAATTTTCTCACAATGCACGTATTTTTAGCTGTTTAAGTTTGACATATGGCATGTCGTTTTTACTAACAATGCTGTATGATCAATGTGAACTTAATTTTTTCTCTGATGAGTGAGCAAGGTGTAATCGCCAGTTCGTGCTGGGGCTGATGACTTGCTTGGGCACATCTAGCACATGCCACTGAGGCTGGATATGCCTAGTACCATGCATCAATCGTGTGCCAAAAGTTGCTGGGTACGTCCATCTACCAATCACCGATCGCGTGCTTGCAGTACTGGGGCTTGACAAACATTTTCACTTGACACTCGAACAGTAAATATAATAAGTCTTATGTTTCGATGAGTCACAGACATGTCTATTTGGTTTGCCGACGCGGCGGAAAAAAGCTTATATGAAACGATTGCAAATGCGTTGAGCCAGGATATGATGTAGAGGTTGTTTCTCGTGTATTCAGCTGAGCTTTTGCGTCACAAATGTTGATTGTTGCTGATGCTAGCGATTCGTGCATGTAGAACTTTTATGTTGATGATTGAACTGTTTTGATTTTGAATCTATAATAAAATAGAGGGACTGACTTTTCTCGAGTTAACGCTATGTGACAAATCGACCCCTGTTCGATACGTAACTTCAGCAAGTCACCGACCTGATTTGTATTGCTTACAAAAAGTCACTCGCTTACACATTTGATTTGACAGTCAATCTGTCAACAAATCAACAGATTGGTTAATCATATATTTTAAACTTGAAAGGTTAAATGAAACTGTATGCCATTTTATGGTCAAGGTGAACACCAGTTTATTTGTCATTTTGTACTCGGAACAAAAGTCTTAATTTTTCCTAAGAACTATTTTTCAATTGAAACTGTGAATATAATGAATAGCTTTGATGATCGATAGATTTGTAGTTATGGAGATTTATGATGAGACCTACGTGGAATCGATGAAATACTATCACTCTGGTGCTGATATGCCATTCAACTTCGATCTTATCAACGTTAACAAGACGTGTGATGGAACTTGCTTCAAATCATTCATCAATGGATGGCTTAGTCATATGCCAGAAGGCAAATGGCCAAATTTCGTGGTTAGCAAGACAGTAATTTACACAGTATAATCTTTGAATGTAAACAATCACTACAGCGCCTTTTAAATACCTTACAAAGCGCTGCTTGAGCTAGCCTAAGTGATTTTAGAGTGTATTCAGAACATATCTTCAGCTGTTGTTGAGAAGTTAATGCTCAGAAAGTGGTGAAATATGTGTAATGTTGTTGGACTGTTAGCATCATGTTTGCTCTTCTACTCAAAAAGCCTCTAATCCTGAAACCAGACTTCATGTTAATAAATGTTACTTTTATCCTTTATTGCATCAAGTTACTATAGGACGTATAGGTCATAGATATGTGTTCATCTACACCACCCTGTTTCGGTTAGAAATGCAATGCTTATTTCAAATGCTTAAAGAGCATTACCTCTCCATACGTTCCATACTCCCCAGTGAATTGGGGCTATGTGTCAGAAACAGATGACTGACATGTAGTAATGATACCATTGCTACTGGGCTGAAGTAGACAACTTAGTTCGGTTGTACATCCAGTCTTCCAGCATCTGTTTGTTTTTTTCTTCATTAATTATTATGTGCAGTTCACTGGAGGTATTTAAGACTATGACCCGATCTTTCATTCTGTAGACTGGGAATCATGACCGCCAACGTATTACCCACCGCAAAGGTTTGCAGTATGCTGATGCCGTGAACGTCTTACTCCTGACTCTTCCTGGAACACCAACGACATACTATGGAGAGGAGATCGCAATGAATAATATTGAGCAGGACTACGAGGACGCACAAGATCCATGGGCTAAGAATGCTGGACCGGTAAACCATCGAAGATATTGTATCTCCTGTGCTGACGCCTATATTGTCAGATATGAAAATTACGAAAGAATACTGCACTTGATAAACTTTATGATTTGGTCACAGTGATAAGAGTGATGGTGATCATTATGGTTCTCGTGATATTGTTAATTAAATGATGTTGTCATGTTTATGAACAAATTTATCAATGGTTAATGTGGTCATTTGTTGAAGGAAATTTACCTAATCTGTAATTGATTACAACATTTTAATTATCTAAATTATCGATGATTACTATTATATTAATTTGTTGAAGGAACTTAATCAGAAATTCAATCGTGACCAGTGTCGATCTCCAATGCAGTGGAATGATGAACCAAATTCTGGATTCTCTTCTGCTCTGAGAACTTGGCTTCCAGTCCATCCAGACTACAAGACTCGCAATGTTGAAGTAAAGAACTGAGTCAGAATATATACTTTTTGATTAAGTAACTCAAGTACCAGCAGCTGTCACTTTATTGTAACTCGCTTTCTTACTAAGTTTGTAGAGCTTGAAATCCGAGCATTATCTACAAGCATTTGCACAGCAACCACGTATAGTTAAGGATGGAACATGGAGCATTTTGATAGAGAATTAAGAGAATCATCCGGAGCCTGTTATTTTAGAAAGCCTTTGGTGTATATACATAGAAAATCGCCATAATTGCTCGGCATGTTGAAACAGCTCAATTTGAGGCCCGCCTTTTTCACTGGCACCTAATGAAATCAAATGTGTAAGATGTTCCTTGATCGTTAAATTATTGCATCTGGTCTGACAAGAACAAAAAACCAAAGATTAGGGGATGATTCTTTGCAAATATGAAAATTAGATTTTATTACGATTTTCCATTAGTCTGCAAAGAAATTGCAGAAATATGTGCATGGAATCGAAAGCTTTCAAATTTTCAAAATTGAATTCTTCTTTGTCCATAAACTAAAGGTTTTCGGCTGTGTCTAGTTTAAGTTGCTTGAGCAATAAAGCAGCAGGGTATGGGGAAATTATTACGAACCGTATTGGAAACACAGCATGGCCAATGAGTCAAATATGAACTAAGAGAATCTGTGCTCAAGAATTTTGAATTTCCAACATAACGAATCCAAATTCTGTAGCAAATGCTTTTTAAAACGTTATAAAATTAACTGATTTTTACTTAGAATTGCTTGACTGATTTATTTATGCATTGATTTATTGATGCAGAGATTATTTAGATTATTTTTAATTGTATGTTAAAGGCCCAGCGGAGACAGGGACCATATTCTCACCTTGAAATCTATCGTGCTGCTGCCAAACTTCGTCAAGACACAGCACTGCAAACAGACGACATCCATTTCCTTGAAACCAATTCCAACCTTGTCTCATACGTCAGGTATAATCCAGACGATCGGCGTTCACTGTATCTGATCACTCTGAATGCTGGAAAGCTGGCGACCAGTGACAATCACGAGGTCACAGTTCTGGGCACGACCTTCAAACGCGGAAAAGTCATACTGAACACCGAAAGCAAACAGCATGTCGGAAAGGATATAGCATTGAACAAAATCACTTTGAAGCCAGGACAAGCGTTTATTCTTAAGTTATCAGAAGGTGCTAAAGAAGAACTTTAAGCACAAACTTTATGCAAAAACTTGAATTATTGTGTATTTTCGATTCAGTCCGTCCAAACTGTTTTGTTTTCGGTTGATGAATTAGTTGCTAGTTTGTTTTGTAGTTTTGCAACCGCTTTTCAGCTGCTTGATAGTTCTCAGACTTACTCCATTAAATTTGCTTTATATAGCCTACTTCTTTTGTAGCCGTTATTGTGCAATATTCAGTACTATATTATTTTTAAAATGTTTGGTAGAACTTAAATAACAGGGTAAGTAAACGTTGAAACCAGGTGAATGCATAGTTGTATTAATAAGCAAATGAAAATATTAAAATACATTCAAACAAGTTGATAAGGATAAATGGATGAATTGACAGACTGACGTGCGAATGGATGCCGTAGTGCATGTGTGGTTGCAGATGTAGATAGCCATATGTACAATACTTGGGAAGGATAGCAAGCTGAATGTAATCCGTGAATAAATTCAGGAAGTAATTTGGAAATCAATAACAAAGTTAATGGTTCAGGATGTAAAGGTTTTGTGACGAACAAGCGGAGGTTTCGGTTGTGGGATCTGTTGATGGTAAATTAGTAATATGCGGGTGCTGGTTTCGTCGTTCTTTAACACATTCAAATTAATAATCTGTGTTGTGTGATGTTTTCTTACACACAGAAGTTATAATTGCTATTGTGTGACGTCTTCTGTAAAATTATCAAATTAAAAATCGCCTGTGTGTGACGTTTTCTTTAGACACAATCAAATTGATATTTGCTGTTGTATTAGGTTTTCATTAAAATTAATCAAGTGAATAATCGCCATTGTGTGACGTCTTCTTACACGTAGAAGTTAATAATAATAGCAATTGTGTGACGTTTTCTTTGAAACTAACCAAATCAATAATCGCCATTGTGTGACGTTTTCCTGAAAAAAGTTAATAAACGCCATTGCGTGACGTCATCTTTAAAAATAATAAAATAGTAGTCGCCATTGCGTGACGGTTTCTTTAAACACAATCAAATTAATAATCGCCATTGTGTGACATCATCGTTGATACTATCAATTTAAAAATTGCCATTGTATGGCTTTTTGTTTAAACACAATGAAATTAAAATCGCCATGGTGTGACGGTTTCTTTCAACATAATCAAATTAATAATCGCGCTTGTGTGACGTTTTCCTACACATAAAAGTTTAAAATCGCCACTGTGTGACGTCTTCTTTAAAATTAATCAAATTAATAATCGCCATTGTGTGACGTTTTCTTTGGACACGACAAACTTAATAATCGCCATTGTGTGACATCATCGTTGATACTATCAATTTAAAAATTGCCATTGTATGGCTTTTTGTTTAAACACAATGAAATTAAAATCGCCATGGTGTGACGGTTTCTTTCAACATAATCAAATTAATAATCGCGCTTGTGTGACGTTTTCCTACACATAAAAGTTTAAAATCGCCACTGTGTGACGTCTTCTTTAAAATTAATCAAATTAATAATCGCCATTGTGTGACGTTTTCTTTGGACACGACAAACTTAATAATCGCCATTGTGTGACGTTTTCGTACACACAAAGTTGATAACCACCAGTGTGTGACGTCTTCTTCGATATTATCAATTTGAAAATTGCATTGTGAAACGGTTTCTTTAAACATAACCGAATTAATAATCGCTGTTGAGCACGTTTTCTTTAAAGCGATTCCAGGCCGTCGACGCTGCTGCTGCTTCTCCTGCTGCTGCTGCTGCTGCTGCTGCTGCTGCTGCTCACCCGTCTGAAAGACTGGCCCAGACTGACAAATGTCTTTGCTTAAAAGAACAACTAAGCCGCACGGATTGTGGTAAGAGTCGTCTCAAAGACGAAAACTTCGCCAATTAAAGAGATGCCAGTTGCACTAATAGTGAACGCCAGCGTTGAATCAGCCTTCTTTGCTCTAAGCATTGACAACAGTCATAACATCAGTCCTTTAATCCGACTATGGGGCAATCACTATAAAAAGGAAGCGGACATCTTTCGAATGTACATTCGTACATACGTATGTATGTCAATATATATACACCCGAGCATTTCTATAGTACCTTATAAGAACCCCGAAGGCGGTCCTTTTTAGCCTCAATGATGTTAGAATAGGCCTGTAACGGGGCCTCGCATCTGTGACACATAACTGAACATGTACAGCGCCCTTTTTCGGCCTCGGCCGAATTACGGTGCTCTATAAATCGTCGTATTTTTAAATAAAGGCCTAATTGTTACGCTTCGATGCGTTCTTGATTCAATTTGTTTATGCGTTTTGCGAGTCTTCATTAATATGTAGCAAGTGTTTATCAGTCGGCCTGGGAGTGGCGGCGCTCTAGGAGATGTGTATCAGCTCTGGGCGACTGCAGCGACTCTATCGTTGGCAGCGCTCTAGTTGCTGACGATCTCGTTTGATGGCGCTTCTTCCTAAAATTTCAGCCACTATCGGTTAATTCTCTTTGAACTAGGACTAGTTGTTTTGGGAGTTGACACTTATGGAGCTCCAAACAAATCTGCAGGAGCAATTTCTAGGGCGCCAAGCTATGTTGGAAGAGACCCTAGCAGCGGCCTTGGAATCCCCCTTTGAAAAAGGCGAATGGAGAATAAGTAATCTGCGCCGGGGAATTAGAGGGAGATGACAAAAGAAGAGCTGGAAGACCAGTCCGCTATGGGGCTACAAACGAACTCAGGTCTGCAAACAGATGTCGGAGCTTGAAAGCCGCGTACATCATGGGCGCTACAGGACCCGGTTGGTCATCTGTTGACGCTCTAAATTTGGCACCCCTTCTCCTGTGCCTCCCTTTTGAGGCGAAACTCTCAATTCAGCCAGGGGAATCCTGTGTACGTAAAACCGATACCTAATTAAAAACCTATTCCGACCCAGCTCGGGATCTCTCACATATGTTGAACCCAACCAACGGAATCTCACCCAGGAGTGACAGTTGACATTGTCTTCCTGGTCTTCACTCAGGATGGAGAACGGCGACAGTCCAATGAAGCGTTCGCAGCAAACGGTTAACTCACCGACTGACTGGCTCTCCATGGGGTGATGGTAGAACGCCCTGTGTTTGAATGTTCCTCACGCCACCTGGCGACGGCATGCAGAAGGGGCATTCATCAGTTGTCGATCGGTTGGTCCATGGTGGACGTCGTCGACGTCATGATTGACAGACCGTTCAACTCTGTGCAGCGTCATAAAAGGCGACTGTAAGCTCAAACATGGACTGCTTCTGTAAACAACAATTATTACAAATGGGGTAAGGCGTGAGAAGGACCTACGAGGACAAGTTTTTGCGAGCGCTAAGACCTTGTTCAGGCCACAGGTACACAAGCACAATGTGACCATGGTTTCTTTGGCGTTCTGTTTTGACGGTCTTTCCCACTGTAGCCTGCTTGCGGGTGGTCTCCTGGCTTGCTAAATTTCGACTCTTCTCCTCCAACAGATTGTGACTGTAAACCGTTGCTCCACTTCGAAACGTCCATCGATTGATGCTTTTGCGAAATAGTGATACACTTTAGTGCTAGATTAGATTATGTAGGCCGATTTAAGTAGGCCTATGCATCAAACATTTTACAGTCAGTCAGTAAGTAAGTAAGTCAGCCAGTCAGTCAGTCATTTAGTTAGTAATTTCTTTTAATGACTTTACGAATAGCAAATGTACTTATACGCCTGCTAAGAAACTGGTTCCCGTGACTTATCTTTCGTTAGGCGCTGTGGAAATCTCGAGCTTACGATTGTGATTAGGATTGGTTATAGCCTGACTCGTTGAAGCGTTTATATGATCAGTCAAAACCAGAGAAACGCTTGCTGGGAACCTAGCCATTTTTCTGATACAACTTGAAACCAAATCAGCACCTTCCCAATGCGATTATCCGCCAGACACCGCCTAGAAGCACACGGCGACTAATTTATGCTAAGAGCAGACGCAGCTGAGCGATGCATACAGTCTCTGCAGCATCAGCATCCTCCTTATCCTCAGCAGCAGCAAGTGGTGGCAATGCGGTTCTGCGACGCACAGCGACGTGCGAACACTGTCGGCTGCAACTGACCTTGGTGGTGCCACGGCTGCTGAACCAGACGCATCTCAGACAGAAGGATGGACAGATCAAAGAGAAGCAACGCGGTAGGCCACGTCTATTCTATTCCGCTCTATTCCATTCTATTATATTCCGCTCTATTCTAATCCAAATCTGTTGTCTGTCTAATGATTTCTGTGAAAACGCTGTATTAAATTCCTTCAAATTTTATTTTATTCCTATGGTTTAATGGTTAATCACGTAGCGTCATAGTCGTAAAACTTTAAATATTAATAATATTAATCAGCTTAAGATTAGGATTTCTAACGATAAATTATTATTAATCGTATTATATTTCTATTACTAAGATTATTAGTCTTATTAATAATATTAATATTTTAACCCAAATGATTACACCCAAGGATTAGATAAAAATTTAAATTAGATTTTTTCGATAATAATAATAATAAGACAATTTATATAGCGCCGTAGCACAGCCGAGGCCGAAGAAAAGGGCGCTGTACAAGGGTTCTGTAGTTGCTTCAAAAATAATTAATAATATGAAACAGATATTTAATGAACCGGCGACTCTATGTATATTACAGGCCTGCTCATTTATAACGACTGCTTTGTCAGTGGCTACAAGTGGCTGATGAAAATCAGCTACCTTAGACTCACGGGAAAGTGCAATGTCATGTCTAGTTTTTCCAACACGCGTCTACGTGTTTGCCAGCGTGGCCTAAATGTTACCAGGTTAACAGCAATGGTGGCTCTCACAAACTAACTAGAATCCCTAAATCTGAAATTATTCACAGACATTTAAAAATACAAACATTGGATGCAGAGTATAAATAAATAAACTTTCATTAAGCATATAATTTAAATTACCCAATTACCAATTTTTCTAAAAAGCTATGAATAGGATTTTGGCCAGGGTTTATTGTTAGATTTGGTACTACTTAGACTGCATAGTAGTCTTGAAGTGACAGAATGATCAACAGTTAAAATAATTATGAAATTAATAAAACAACTAGTGAGAAATAAGAACAAACGGCATGATTGCCTTACAGCTAAATCGAGTTTTCTACATACATAAAATATAAATATAATATGCAAATACTAATATTATACATAAAAGCCTAACAAGATGTAACTAGGAGAGGAAAACAGTATTCCGTTTGGCCGAACTGCTTCGTTTTCTGCCATTTGGCGTAAATTCGCCTTTCTGAACTTTACATAAATTTCCGCAAATCTACAGCATGTAAAAGTAACAAAGACTAAGCCAATACTATGACATTTACAATTCAATCATTGTTGAATGAAAATTACAAGAAAATATAAAGTGTGAGTTTGCTGATGGAAATATTGTTGTCATGCTCAGTATTTGTCTTCGTCTTTCTTTGTCTTTGTCTTTGCATGTATGGTTTGCTGCCTGTGTTTCTGTCACTCTTCCAGCAAATTTCTGCGTGTTAGTGCCTGCATAGTAGTCTTGAAGTAAATTCGCCTGTCTGTATGTCTGTGGTTCTGTGTGGCTATGTGACTATTTGCCTGTGTGTGTCTGTCTGTATGTCTGTGGTTCTGTGTGGCTATGTGACTATTTGCCTGTGTGTGTCTGTCTGTATGTCTGTGGTTCTGTGTGGCTATGTGACTATTTGCCTGTGTGTGTCTGTCTGTATGTCTGTGGTTCTGTGTGGCTATGTGACTATTTGCCTGTGTGTGTCTGTCTGATTGTGGTGCGGAGAATAGCAAATGTGTGTCGGTCTAGTTAAAAACTACTGTCACGTTTTACAAGGTAGGCCCTGTTGTAGGCCCTATATTGGTTAGTCACCATGGGACGTGGTTTTGCTTTGAGGCGACCATCGTTTGGTATTACGATAAAGCCGCTATAGCAGTTTCCAGATTAGATTAAATTAGATCCATTTCAGACTGTCTGTTTGTCTGCCTGTTTGTCTGTGTATCTGTCAGCTTGCCTGTATGCTTATGTGTCTGTGTGCCTGCCTGCCTGGGTTTGTCTGTACTGTCTGTATCTATCTGTCATTCTGTCTGTCTGCCTGTCCTTCTACCTACCTGCCTGCCTCGTCAGTCAGTCTGCCTGTGTGTCTGTGCGTGTGTTTGCGTTTGTGTGTCTACGTATGTGTCTGTGTGTGTTTGTGTGTGTGTGTCTGTCTGTCTGTCCGAGTGTTCCTTATATCTAATCATTCATGCAAGAATGGTATTCCACAGGCGCCATCTGATGACTCAAGTCGCAATGCGTCAGTAGAGACTGCCTCGTATCTTCCTTCCTTCCTTCCTTTCTTCCTTTTTTCCTTCCTTCCTTCCTTCCTTCCTGCCTTCTTTCCTGCCTTCCTATCCCTTGATTTCTGGATGTATGATTCCCTCCTTGCGGATGGTCTGTGTAGGGTCCTCGTGTGTGTTTCGTTTTTTTAACGTTGTCTTCTCCATCCAAGGAGATCTAAATAAAAGAATTGTCTTCTTGTCCCATCGGACGCCTCTAGTGTTTCTGTGTCTATGTACGCCTATGCATCTCTTCCTGTCTGTGTCGCTCTCGTTTCTGTCTCTATTTTGTGTCTGTGTGTCTTTCTGTGTGCCTGCGTATGTGTCTCTGTAATTTCCGAAATTAGGCTATGTCTTCCTCTGGTTGTCTAAGTGTATTTTTGGGTCCGACTCTATGAGACTGCGTGAGTGTGTGTGTGTGTGCGTATGTGTGTGTGTGTGGGACACAAATTCAGGCGATGCTGCAACTAAGCCTTCTTTATCGATCGATGTTTCCGCGTCTGGTCAGTAGCTGTGGTCATCTGCTGTCCAGCGAACGGTCAACGCTGATCCTCCCCTCTCGACCTCTGGTCTTCTCCGGCGCAGAAGAGGGCCAACGTCAGTGAGCCTGCAGCTGCATCAGTGGCCTAACTTGTGTAAATAGGATGCGTTATAGCAAACCAAGGCCCAAGTGCTACGAAAAATAAACACTTTATTTACTACGCATTTCTTTCCACTGCTTTGATTAATTCGTCCCTTGCATCGTCTGTCTTTCCTGTCTTGCGTCTCTCATCGTATGATCTAATTTTATCCATTGTTATATGTCTGTATGGCTTCTTCTTCTTCTTCTTCTCCTCCTCCTCCTTCTCCTCCTCCTCCTTCTTCCTCCTCTTCCTCTTTCTCTTACTTCTCCTTCTCCTTCTTCTCCTTTTCTATTTCTTCTTGTTCCTCTGCCTTCTTATTCTTCTCATTCTTATTCCTTTTCTCTTTCTGCTTATCCACCCTTCTCTTTTTTTCTGGTTCCCCCGTTCATACCCGTTTCCCTCACTGCCCATTCCTCACCTCATCTTATTCCCTAATTTAGCATTCTTCTTTTGATGATGATGATGATGATGATGATGATGAGAAGGGGAGGAGGATGCGAGTGATGAACTTCAACGTCATCATCATTATCGCCATCAACGTCGTCGTCGATGTCACCATTACTTATGTTATCAAAATGATAATTTTCTTCCAGAGGGAGTGCATTAGTATTCATCTGGGTCAGGCCGGAGTGCAGATCGGCAATGCTTGCTGGGAACTGTACTGCCTGGAGCATGGCATTCAGTCCGATGGACATATCACGGCCGATCATGCTGCTTCTACTGACTCCTTTTCCACCTTCTTCAGCGAGACGGGAGCTGGAAAACGAGTTCCAAGGGCTGTGTTCGTTGACCTTGAACCAACCGTTGTTGGTAAGACAAATACATTTACATGTACACGCCACTTTAACACACTACCATTATTACACCATTATTACACCATTATTACACCATCACACAGTGATTGTAATGCAACACCCACTAGCATCTCTAGTGTTACTGATATAGACATCATCATCATCATCATCACCTCCACCACCATCATCACCATCACCATCATTATCACCACCACCACCATCACCACCATCATCATCATCACCACCACCACCACCATCACCATCACCACCACCATCATCATCATCATCATCATCATCATCGTTAATTGTGTTTATTATTGTTGTTGATTCTATCTTGAGCCAATGTAGATATAATCCGTTAGAATTTAATTAAAAATTAAACTAGGAGCAAAATGGAAATGTCTGGAAAATCAGTCTTCGTCCTCCGAAGTGTCCAGGAAGGTCCATTTAAAAGCGACAGCATCATAGCGATGGACAGATATAGAAGGACTTTGGAAAAGAAAATTTACCTCGCGATATTCACCACTGATAACCAATCGACGACGGTCAACCTCCCGGAAGAGTTAATTGGGCCCAGAGTTTCAAAGGCTATGAATACAAAGATCTGAGAGCAACTCAGAGCAGCCTTAGATTGCTTATGACTAGCGCCTTTTCAGCTGCAGTATGTGATACAGTGTAGGTAGGATGTTGCGCATGAGTGGACGACTGCAGCATCCCATGCCCGGTATTTACCTCCAACCCAAGATTGTGCTTCCATCTGATCGTTTGCCATCAGATCTTACTTAATATGGCTACTGGCTCTTTTGAGCTGGAAACATCGGCTTTTGGAGGGCAAATGTGAATGTAAATGTACACGTTTTTCTATATCGTATGGCCTCGATTCTGCTCATTTTTTTTAACGAATTAAGAGGATGTGCCAAATGATGTCGTTGATAACAAAAGGGCGGAGAGAGCGTCCTAAAGGAATTCTGCTGGTGATGTCAAGGTGACCTTTTCTCCAAACCAAATCTCCACAGTGGCAGCAGTGAGGGCTGCATAAGTCAAAGCCTAAACGAAGGCCTAATGCCATTCGAACAGCCTTATTATCTAGACAGAGGCCATAATGACAGAAGAACAAGAAGCAAGAAGTCGTCCGAATGTTTGCTCAACTGGACTCCCTGCGCTTTGCCAGATCGTTGCCCTTTCACTTATTAACATTATTATCATTATTAATAATCATCAAACATCATCGTCATCAATATCATCATCAATATTATTATCACCATCATAATTATTATCATTATTTAAAAAGAGTACCCGAGCACACAATGACAGCGCTGTCTGGAGCGAGATCTTTAGCGGGCTATAAGGGCTTGAATTAATAATAATAGTAACAGTAACAATAATAATAATAATAATAATAGCAATAATAATAATAATAATAATAATAATAATAATAATAATTATTATTATTATTATTATTATTATTATTATTATTATTATTATTATATTGGTATTACTTAATAATAATAATAATTATTATTATTATTATTATTATTATTATTATTATATTGGTATTACTGTTATTATTATTGTTATTTTTTTTTTACCAAGGTAAGTATAATCCCTTGGTTGTTCAAAAATTTCCGGAGAAAAAGAGAGAGAGGGACTCTGGAACGGCTAATCCTCGTCTAGATTCGGCACCACAAATGTACCGTGGAAGGCGACTGCATTGAAACGCTGTAATGTTATAGATAAGCGTTGAAAAAGGTAACCTGTTTCTCTACTATCTCCGGATATGAGGGACAATATACGCCCCAAGTCTGTGAGAAAGGTCATACCCAAACCATTGATAGGGCCTAAAGTCTCAAAGGCCAGAGGGACAAAGTGGTATGCATTAGTGAGATGATCATATTTCAAAGTTTTTCTATCGGCCGCCAGTTCAGCTGCGCCTCCTGCTGTAACAGAGGTTGCCTGTAAGTAAGAATGTGCAACCGTGTCAATCACGGTGACATCCCATAGGAGGCTGCGCCCCGAACGCCAAGGAATCAGGGTAAGGCCATCCGGTCTCTTGCCGTCTGTTCTAGAAAGACCCGTAGGTTCTTTCACTGATGGGAAGCCCGCTCGCGTCAGACTTCTGTGAATAAGGTCATTGAGACAAGCGTGACGTGCCATTCTGCCGGGTCCCAAACGGCAAGAGAGACCATGCGACCCGTCAGCAATCACCAGAGCTCCACATGTGCAATTATGTGGTTGACATAGGATAGCTCCGAGACGGAGACCTAGGGCTATACGTACGGCTTCGTCATCCAGGCGAAGACCGATTGAGTTAATGGGGAGGGCAAATAGCCAATCCCCGGCATGAGGCGATGACACCGCCTTTAGACGTGCCTGGTGGTACGCGTCGTTATTATTGGTAATAAGTGTAGTTTTCGATATCTCGTATAGAGGTTTATCCCACTGGGATTGTCTCTGCCAGAGATGAGTACTAGGTTGTGGAGTCATGGTGAGTGCACACCAATGTTCCACCATAGTGTTGAGATGAAAATCTGGTGATATTTGGCCTTTGTGAAGAATGGCAGTTTGCAACGTTTGGGTGCCTGCAGCGGATGCCAAGAAGGCGGGTAGCGCAAGCGAAGACACCCAGCGTAGGCCTAAACCTCCAGCTTTAATGGGGAGGGAGGCCTGAAGCCATTGATGGTCTGTGAGGGCCAAATTAAAAATAGAGACAAAACCTTCACGAAGCAGCAGATCATATCTCTCCAGTAACGGGTGACCCACACACGGGCAACATCTCAAAGTGTGCAATAACTTTGGTGAACTAAATGTGGTCCTGAGGAGCACTAAGGCATTGTTATTGTTATTGTTGTTGTTGTTGCTGTAATTATTATTATTATTATCATCGTCATCATCATCGATCATCATCATCATCACCATCATCACAACGGCAGCAGCAGCATTTATACAGACGTGTTTCTGCATGTTTAATGTTCATCTGAGGAGTTTCTAATAGAGGCCCTATATGATGACGTTGCAGACGAGGTGAGGTCTGGTACCTACCGCCACCTGTTTCATCCGGAGCAGCTAATCAGCGGAAAGGAGGATGCGGCCAACAATTACGCCCGCGGGCATTACACAATCGGCAAGGAGGTCATCGACCTCGTCCTAGACCGGATCCGGAAGTTGGCCGAGCATTGTTCCGGTCTCCAAGGATTCCTTGTCTTCCACAGCTTCGGTGGCGGAACTGGATCCGGATTCACGTCGCTGCTGATGGAGCGCCTGAGCGTCGAGTATGCCAAGAAGTCCAAACTGGAGTTTTCCGTCTATCCAGCTCCACAGGTGTCGACGGCCGTCGTCGAGCCATACAACTCCATCTTGACGACCCACACGACCCTCGAGCACTCCGACTGCTCCTTCATGGTCGACAACGAAGCCATCTTCGACATCTGCTGCCGCAACCTCGACATCGAGCGACCGACCTACAGCAACCTGAACCGTCTGATCGCTCAGGTGGTCAGCTCGATCACGGCCTCTCTGCGTTTCGACGGAGCCTTGAACGTCGACCTGACGGAGTTCCAGACGAACCTCGTCCCCTACCCCCGCATCCACTTTCCACTGACGACCTACGCTCCGGTCATCTCCGTCGAGAAGGCCTACCACGAGCAGAACACCGTGGCCGAGATCACGAACGCCTGCTTCGAACCGGCCAACCAGATGGTCAAGTGTGACCCTCGCAAGGGCAAGTACATGGCCTGCTGTCTCCTGTACCGTGGAGACGTCGTCCCGAAGGACGTCAACAACGCCATCGCTACCATCAAGACGAAGCGCAACATCCACTTCGTCGACTGGTGCCCCACCGGGTTCAAGGTCGGCATCAATTACCAGCCTCCGACCGTCATCCCTGGAGGCGACCTGGCCAAAGCGACGAGAGCTGTCTGCATGCTGAGCAACACGACGGCCGTCGCTGAGGCCTGGGCTCGTCTTGACCACAAGTTCGATCTGCTTTTCTCGAAGCGAGCCTTCGTGCACTGGTATGTCGGCGAGGGAATGGAGGAGGGAGAGTTTGCCGAGGCAAGGGAGGATCTTGCGGCACTCGAGAAGGACTACGAGGAAGTGGGAATCGACTCCATCGTCCCCGAGGCCGATGGTGAAACGGAGCAGTGAGCAGCTGATTCTGGCCCGATTAAACCCGGAACAACTCGTTTGCGCCAACTACAGTTCCAAAGTAACCTCAAAGTTTGTCAAAACATTCCTAAATTAAACACTTACTCTTAACAGCATTTTAAAAATTAAACATTCTTCCTTAAAATGTAATGCCTTCTAGCACTACACACTAAGCTGGCCTCAGATGATCCCCAACATATAGACCTACTGCCCAGTAGTAAATGTAACATGCAACCAGAAAAAATGTGTGGAGTTTTAGAATAAAGTCTGACTAGGCTATGTAATTTTTCCTTTAGCCAGACAGGGTGTGAGCTATAAGACCACACTAGTGTCTACTGTTATCAGGCATTCCATTTTAGAAGCGTTCAATGTGGTGTTCAGCTCCAAAGAAAACAAATTCAAACGCATTTCTAGTACAAACAGCTCCAATAAATTCCGAATAATAATCCTTCGATGCGTTTCAAAGACGAATTAGGGCGGATTCTACATCTTTTGAGCTCAGTTCTATTTTGTGATAAGAGATTTCACTATGGCGCTTAATACTGAGTCTAGCACATTCAGGTTTGTTCAAATTCATTTGAAAGTATCCTTATTTAACGATCTAACGATCTTACCTGAAAGTGATTAAACTCATTTTTGCATTTTTGATTAGGATTTAGTATAGGAATTTTGTTAGACTTCGTTTGCTCTCATCATTCAAGACTTTTGTGTAGAACGGATTGAAACTCAATAATCATATCTAAGTCTAATACAAAAATGCCCAACTGGCTTTAAGCGAAAAGCACGCATAAGAAGAAGGAAATAAATACAACCTAAATCTGCTGCGCTGTGAAGTCTAGAACGACAGCGACTGGTCCTTTTGTGATGTAACACAGAATCCCTGAGTGAAAATGTTCGTCGGTTCAAAATAAATCTTCTTTCCGTCTTTGACGCATTTACGGATATTAGATTTGTGTTTTGCTTATGAAGTCTAAGGCACAGAAACGGTAATTTAAATTGATATTTGTTTAAAGGTAATTGAACGCGAATCTCAGTGTTCAACATTTGGTGATCAGCGAAGGTGTTTACATCCAGCAACTTCATGATTTGCTGGTTGAACAAAGCTATTTCCGACCGTTTGTTGAATTATGAGTATCGCGTCCAAATACTACTTTGAAGCGATCTATGGATAAGGCTTGAAGAGTACATGTCTTTCGCTTTGTTTTCGCTGCTTTCTGTATTCCAGTGACCAGCTTTGCTATTCACGTCATGGGTAATAGATATAGCTACATGTGCACATTTTTCCTGTATATAGATTTCTCGTGAAGCATCACCTACTAAGACAAACTGTGTTGCATACAGTTTCTTTTATATTACCTTTTAATTCACCGTTTTCATGTTGAGTCAAACAATTCGCATAATTTCATATTTTGGAAGCAAGAATAATTATAAACTGAACTTTTGTTTAGTGCGCTTAAAGTCAAGGTGTAAGAACCAGCTCATAATGACGACGATAAGTCGAGGAATATAGTAAAGGTTCGGCTCCCAGCTGAGATCCAACAACACTGAAGCAAACAGGTGTTGATTATTGATCTGTCTAGGAAACCACAAACTATGATAGGGCAACATTGAACGCTGAGGTAAAAACATTGCATCGTCTGTGTAAAGCATTGGAATAGAAAGGAGTCTGTACAACCCATATGTGGATTAAGACCCCGGTTAGCCATTGCCATAACTCCATTATATTATACAAAGCCAAAATTAATCTGTCTGCGATGTAGAAACAGTTACGACAGGCACTCGATCAAACCTTTTAAAACCTACATTGCAGTTTCAGATGTTAGTTGAGCTTTAAATTCCTGTCGTCTAATGTGTCGTCGATGACATCACTGTTCGTTTGTATCGCCGTGCGCTTCTTGTCACTGTGTGCATAGGTCTAAATGTTTCAATATGGTGTAACTGCCGTTAAGATTTCGATGGTCATTCTTTAAACTGTCGATGATGCACTTACGTAACAGAGTTGTAATTAAGGAACTTGCTTTACGATTTACTTCACAAAGTCCGTAGATTTTTGTTTTTGTAACCTCAACTTCTCGCATTGAAGCAGTCTCGCAATGACGAATAGTGTGGGCAAAATCATTTTTAATGTGATAGCTACTGCAATATGCAGTTCAGGCAATTCTGTACATCTGAAACTGCCAGTTGGCCATGTAGCACAGAGGAAAGGTTGTCCAGCAGTTGAATTGCTACTTTTCGTGACGAGTGACGTAGCCAGGATTTCCGGAAAGTTTAGCCAAAGAGTTTAAGAGCGCCATAGGTTATAAGAGGCTAATTGATATAGGGTCAATGAAATCAGTTTGAACTTCTCTTACAAACTAAACTTCCTCATTAACCCAAAGGATCTAAACTTCCACATTCAGTTCATCCGCGACTCTTACTGTGTAGGCCTACAGCATTACATGTGTAAATCTCCAAGCGAACAGTCCATTATGGAGATAGGCCTAATATATGAATTTCTTCGTTTCTTTAAGCAGCGGTCGCCCCACGCAACGCTACAAAGCTAATTAAAACTAGTCGATTCTATCATTCTAAAAGTAATGCCTCTCCAAAGAAGTCACTATTATGATGGCATAACGGTCAAAGACACAAATTGTCTAATTGACACTGACAGCGTGGGCTACAACCATTAGGCCTACAAGAAACAAGTGATGTTTATGGGCCACGATGACAGTGTTCGCGCTTACCAGACAATTTGTGCTTTGAGCAATCTGGTCAGATAGACTGCTTCTAAGAATGATATGTCTAGTTTCCTGGTCTCAATTACTATTTCAGCATCATCCGTATACGTCGGTGTAGTTTACCTGTCTATTGTCCAGTACTACTTGCAGCAAAGCTTATTAAGACGTCTTCCTCCATCAGACGAGTCAAATTGTTTTAATCCCGTTTTATGGAAATTAGCTAGATGAATGATATTTTGTCATTGTTGTGAAAATTCTAAATGTTATTTGAAATTTGTAAATTTGGTGTGCATGTCCTAGTGAAATGATTAATCCTAAATGTGATCTTAGACGTCTATGAAAGCATCGTTTGAATGATGTTGTCTAGTTGTGTCTCGTTCATTTAGTTTAATGTTGAGCCACCAAAAAACGCATCTTTACCATCCTATTTCTCATTCTTCATTAACTCCTCTTCCTCCTTCTCCTCACCCTCCTCCTTCTCTTCAACGTTATCATCGTTAACAACATCAACATCATCATCACCGCCACCAACATCGTCGTCGTCATCAATAGGTCTAACAGCAACATGCAGAAATCTCATGGTAGCTTGTTTGCCTGTTTGGCTGTCACTCACATTGTCGTTGCAAACATCATCGTCGTCGTCGTTGTTGTTGTTGTGGTCGTAACTTGCCATTCAATTGCAAAGTACCTAGTAAACACTTTGCCTTATAACAAGTGACATTAAAACTTCTAAGTTTGAGTTTTTCGTTTGCTTCATCGTTCACTTTATTTTACTGATTTTCTTAATGGTCGAGTATATCATCGTTGCTTTCCAAGAACTTTAACGCATTTCGGATCCTTGCTGTCACAAAATTCCCAATCATCAGCACGTAGACCAATCCTCGCTAGGTTCGTTAAGGATTTCGTTGGCTAAAACTGCGTTAGTAGTTTTTTTCCATTTGCTGGATACTTCCCCTTCAAATGCCAGGTTCTGATCGTTCTTTCTTAAGTTGTACCATTCAAACGGGCAGCGGTGGTGAAGAATCTCACTCGATAAATTCATTGAAAAATAAGCAGAGAGAGTCGCTATAGATAAACGTGTACATTTACATTTACATTTTACTCTGTAATTCCGTTATCTCTTCTGGTAACTATAGGGCGCCTAAATAACGGGGAAGGGAATGACGGACGATGCGTCGTGGAAATTTCAGAGAGAAGGAAAAGATCGATTATAGGAAATTCCGAGGTAACGCTTCCAAAAGGCGAGTTGCATTTAGTACAGATACTAGACTAGACACGAGAATGATGTGATACGAGTTGAGACAAGTGTTAGACATAATAACCAGTACATGACCTTAAACCGTGAATCAAAACGTGTGGAGACCAAAGAGGTATAAGAAGTTTTGATAGCAGAAACGTTTGACAGCAGGAAATAGTCATTCCACGACACCGTGACTTAAAAGGGTCCTTAAAATGTGTCGCCTTGGCGCTTGCCTCTTCTAAACGTCTGGATTCGCCACTGGCAAATGCTTCTCCCAGAGCGAAGAGATAATAACACGTTATAGTCTTGATAAAATGCGCGTCATTGGTCTGGGGGAATAGACGCCCCTGCACTGGCTGTAGGTAATTTAGTCTTTCAAATTTTTTACCGGCTTTGAGTAGCCACATTGCTAAACAAATTAGCTCTTTGGAATAAACCTCATAAAGTCAAATGTCACTTGAATCATCTCATTGATGTCTTTAACCTTCATTGTCTCTGGTCGCTCCCCCTCTTCTAGGATTTTCGGCAACGCTTTAAATCCGACTTCAACTGGAATTTATAATGCTACCACCCTGCAGCCATACAAAACATCACAAACCTATTCCCTATTGGCATCGCTGTATCGTCCATGGTCTACGTTTCCTGAAGTCTGGTCACTGACTTGAAAACGAAGCTGATCCAACAACTTTGAACATGTTAGCCTCGTTTAACTAAACCGCCAAAGCCGATGAATGAAATATTGCCGTGATATTTACTGTGAGAAACTAGATACACGTATAGGCTAAAGCAAACTAGATACATGTATAGGCTAAAGCAGGCATAGCGGATCCGAATGTTGAAGATTTGCGAGGCCTGCTTTGTAGTATGGTCCGGAATATAATGCGAAACACAATTAACAAAAAAACGTCGATCGGCCATGTTTACGGGGGGTGAACTGTGCAGCAAATGCCCGTCACTGTTCCACCGATTGACTAAATTGGCCACTGATAATCTAAGGATAACATGTAGATTCATGTTCTATATTTGGCTTAATCTACAGAGAACCTCTGCGCGAGTTATGCAGGACCCCTACAGCGAACAAGTTAGTCAGCCATTGACGTCTGCTGTAGAGTAACTTTATGTCCACATTATAGAATTATAGCCACCTAGCGACTACATGACGAGTTGACGCTCATATCTTAGAAGCACGGCGGGCGCCTTTAATCTCCTTGAGTGTGTGGTCAAATGCTTTCAACAACTGCCTATCAGTTGACCAAATGCTCTTCAGCTTGAGACCTCTGAAGTCATTGAAGCTGTTTAAAGTACAGAATCTTGGCTGTGAGAAATGACGCACAATCTTCATTGTATCGAGTGGATAGCTGGAAGGGACTATCGGAGCATTACAAATAGTTCGAAGTAGTCTACACTCCATGGTCCACCCTCAGGTCAAAGAGCTCATCTCACTTGAAATAGCAAACCCCGGACTCGGGAAGGTACGAATATATTTACCTCGTAAGATAAATCAAATTCTCGTTATTTAAACAATCTTGAGGCTATTTCGGAATCTTAATGATTCTTCTACAATGAACTTCAAAAAAACTGTACTGACCTGCTGGAAACAATTTCTGACGACGTAACGAAATTAGCACTCAAAAAGCATTAAATGTAAATGCGGACATGTCTCAGCGCCAGCTGAAAGCTGCGACAAGAAAAACAGTTTAATTGCAGGCTCTTAATCAAATCAAATCCTCAGCTGCCATGATTTGCTAATGTCTAAAACTACAAGCCAACAAGAATAGAACAGAGTGACTGGATGGAGATTAGCTGGGGAATGCAACAACGGCGTGGTTCGTCTAAGTAGCAAGTAAGTAAGTAAGTAAGTAAGACATTTGTTAACACGCCGTATGTCCATCGGCTGAGCGAGGAATCGTAGGCTAAGAGTTTATTCTCTGAATCAATTGGGTTTGGAGCTGAAAAGCCGAATATCTCACAGTCAGCCAACTTGCTACTAGACAGAATAAAAAATTGCATACCCCAGAGCAATTCTAACAAAGCGTGAAGCATTTGACTTTATGCGCTATGTGAGTCAGAAGTTACACTACTTTACATGCTCTGTATCATGCAACGAAGTTCGCAGCCTCGTAAGCTATTCTGTACAAGCCGTAATGTGCCATCTCTGGCTTATCCATCGCCTCCACCCAACTGGGGTGGTACCAACTGATCCCCAAGCAGACAAAAGGGAACGGACGCCACCCACGCTATTACGAACAATCACAGATTAAATAAACTTAGCAAACATTGCACTGCTATAATCGTTTCAGAATACAGACTTATGATATAGTTAGACAATTATAACTGCGTCAGGAGATGGCAGGTGAAAGGCCGCATTGCTCATTCGATATTTATGGGCGAGAAGATTCATTCTAAATACACTTATAGGGCCACCAGCAGTCATGCGCAAAGGTCAAGAAAAATGATGCCATTAAAACTTTATATCCATGGCTGCCTCTACGGGTTAGTTTGATATACTACTATCTCCCTCTTCCACTCCTCCTCCTCTGTTTCCTGTTCTTCTACTTTGTCTGTAGACTGGAAAATGTCTATTGTTAAGTGAACACTGACCATCAACTCCTCCATATATGAACACAAATCAAAATATGCAAATATTTCTAGACTATGCAGAGATCAATCACCAAATACATTTGTTTATGGAGCCCAACAGTTACAAATTCCGGGCCTTTGTTATTTGCAGTGCATATCTGTTTGTCACATGTCTGTGTGTTATCTCTTAGCGTAGGAAACGAATTCAAATGCCCAGCATAATATATATATATATATATATATATATATATATATATATATATATATATATATATATATATATATATATATATATATATATATATATATATATATATATATATATATATATATGTATATAAAGCATAATATTAATAAGCAGTTGTCATATGTAATCATTCAGTGAGTGACTGCATGAATGAATGGACGCTCTGAGGACAAATTCGTGATGCAAATGACATCTTCGTCCCTTTTCTTCTTAGGCGTAGATTAACTGAGAATTAACTAGTGATAACAATCGATTATAGAAAACACGTACTAGTAAATGACTCACTTACCACCTGAAGCTTCTGACCGATATGTACACACACGTACCCTATTTATGCATGTAATATATAAGCATGTATATTATATGAGCACCGATTGTTGTGCAGCGAGTTCGTAGAATTTGCTTGTGTTTGAATGAGGTCAAAAACAGACCCATATATGAGGACGTCATGCAGTCGACGTCTTCTGGTGTCTCGTCACGCGCCCTGCACCTTATCTGCTGTTACCGCCACTTGCCTACAATAGCAATCAAATTTTTATGGTCTCTGGCCACCCTTCGCTCTTATCTGTCTCTATGTCTGTCTATGTGTCTGTGTGCATCTGTGTCTGTCTGTCTGTCTGTCCATGGCCCTCTAAGCCGGTCTCCTTTTCTTTCATTCGGGAAGGTGGAGTTGTGAAGAGTTATTTCAGGCCTATGGACAGTGGATACTTTCTACTGCAATTGGTGTCTTAGAGGTTAAAGACGTTTTAAACCTTTTTACAGTTGATACAGTAAATCTTAATTTCTGACGGCTTCATCAAATATTTGAAGGTTTATTGAGCGTATTTTAAGATTATGAATAAATCCATGTATACATATAAAGAGGCGGGCCGTAGAAAAAAGTTGAGGTTTGCCACCATTTTGTCTTGTAACTAGAGCTGTGATTCGATGGTAACTATGAAAGTCACCCTAACGGGTTACCACTTTCGGCATCGAGAGAAAGAGAGACAGACAGACAGAGAAATATACACACACAGAGAGACAGAAAGAGAGAGAGAAAGAGAAAGAAGAGAGAGAGAGAGAGAGAGAGAGAGAGAGAGAGAGAGAGAGAGAGAACAAATTCAGGATCGCAAGGAGCAGGTAAGGAGCAGGAGGCTAAACAACAGGTGTTAGGAAAATTCTGGTACTGCAGATACACGTGTTGCATTAGTATTCTAAACTCGGACGCAGTGGTAAAAGCCAGTCGCTTTACCAGACAGCCATTGACACGCCATCCACCAGTAAATCGATCACGTGACGAACCAAGCACGGCCTACTTCTACTGAAAATAGTCAGATATTTGGGTAAAATACGTGAAAACGCTCTACAAACATGTCCTTCGAATATTCGCAAAACACCTGAAACTGGCAAAGCCTTTCTGCGAACAACAACAGACCGTGGACTAATAGCGGGACTGAGTGGGGGGGGAGGAGGAGGAGGGCAAATGTTCCGCTTGGCCATAAGGTTCCTCACTTGCCTTCTGTGTGTGTCTTTCATCGCTCCGAAGCGGAGAGGCAACATCACGTGCTCGATCTTAAGAAGAACAGCCAACTAATACTCACGCACTGACTCACGTATCTGATCGAAGAACCTAGATGTTGACTACTTCACAATAGTATATGGACTCACAGCTCTGTCGCTAACAGCCACGTTGTACCTTACTAGACCCGTCGCGCGTGCAATTGAATCGACCGCTTAATGCGTCAAGGTTTGCGTCCGTTTAAGCTGTACAGAAGATCAGAGCCGCAGCCAATGAGGGACGAGCAGCGGCCAGGAGGTGCGGCGGCGAATTTATAAATGGCGATTTGGGCGCGAGTTTGTTATTAAGAGAGAAGGAAGTGAGCGAGTGGGTTTCTGTGGTTTTGTTGTTACCTTATGGTGGAGTCCGTTCCAAGGAATTGCTGCTCATCTGCGACACACGACTGGAAATCGTGGCCAGAGATTGGGCTGGAACAAGAGGTAGGACCATCCAATCATTCGTTCGTTCATTCATCTATCAATCTATTTAATTATGAGGTTTTTGCGTCACACCTTCGACTATATCCGTCTGTTCAGTAATTCATTGAATCACCAACTCACTTGCTCCATAACTCACTCATTAATTCCTTTGTTAAAAGATACTGCGCATTTACTTCACACGCGTGTTGCTGGGAGGGGGCAAATACGTTGTTAGAATGCATACAGAATACTAAAGCAGAATTAGCCGAGTTTACGACTTGAAGTGCGATTTGGCGTAGTGGTTAGAGTACTGACCTGTCAGTCGAGAGGTCGGGAGTTCAAACCCCCACCAGGGCAGAAATTTGTTTTTTGATTTCGGCTTCACTTGCGCCCCCTGGTCGACTCAGTTATAATGAGTACATTGATCTTATACTGTCAAGGGGAAACTGAGACGGCGAGGGAGAGGGATGGCCGCCCGCCCTCGTATGCCGAGGCTAAGAAAATGAAGTTGCTAACATTTCATACCCATGGCCTCGGAGCTCGCTAAAGGGATTGCTCTTCTTCTGCGGCTTGAAGACAGTGCGACATGACGGACCAATATACGAACCCTGGTCAGCCATTGTGACATGATGAGCCGAGAGCCGAACCCTGGACAGCCAGTGTGACATATAATAACCCCAAGGCAAACGTCGCCCAGTTATTACCCTGCAGTGGGCAGTCGAGTACCCTCTGAGGGCAGATCAAGGGTCTATAAAGTCCACCCGGGAGTTGTGGGGCCTTTGAAGGGTGTGGTAGAGGCGTGAGCAAGTTAACAGGCCTGTATGTAAGTAAGCACGTGATCTTCCACTGGATGGGTTCCTTCCTATGTACAAATGCGGCATATAGGTCAGAGGTTTAGAGTTCAAATCGTGGGAAGGGCAAATAGGCCTATTTAGAGGCGCTGGATAAATTGGCGAGTGATAAATGTAGAAATTGCGTGCTTGCACGTATGAGTTTGTATTAAGTAAATAAAAAAGGGTATGGTGTGTGTTTGTTTGATATCATACTTATTAAAGATTTCAGTTAGAATTGATTTTTATCATAACCGTGAACTCGAAATTTCTAAAGCGCTACTCAGAAGCTAAGCGCAGAGCACCAGCTTATACACGAGCGCTGCGTCAAGTCTGTGGGATTGTCATGTCAAGAACTCAGTCCGGTTGCCTGGAGACCAAAAGAAGAGGGGAGAGGAGAGGAGGCTAGGGTGGATTGTGTTTAAGCTGAGAGCAATGGGAAAACTGATCAGGGGGGGATTTCTTGAAAAGGTGAGACTTCAGTTTTGAATGGAATACCAGAGGAGTAACAGATAGAGTGAACGACAGAAGGCGCTATAGAAATCAAGAGAGACACAGAACTGCTCCACTGCGCAGTAGTTCTGCAGATGAACCACTGGACTTTGGTCTCCTGCTTACAACTCTGGTAAATAAGGTATGCTCGAATGATTACGTTACACTGAAGTCTTCTTTTCTTCTCAGTCAGCGATCGATGGCTAGATTTGTCCCAAGTCAAAAACAAATTTCACAACACCATTCTCTATTATCATCACTATCGTCGTCGTCATCATCATCACCAGCACATCACCACCACTACCACCACCTCCTTCCTTGGTGTATGTATGAAGCAGTAAAATAATACTCATGCGTGCATATATGTATATGTATATATATGTGTGTATATATAGTAATGCATGTATATGTGTATTATACGATGCCCTGTATATGATTATGTATGTAGAATGACGAATCGATTTTAGTACATTTGCCTTTTGTCATAAAACTTAATGTTCTCTCCGTTTACTGGAGTCGTATAATAAAACCGTTGCGTCTTTTCGTTGTTGTTGTTTCTGTTGTCCTGGTTCAGTTGTTTCGTCGTCCATTCGGCCGTTGCTCGTCCTCTTTCATTCGAGAATAGCGAGGCTACGTATTCAGACCATAGGCCTATATAGGCCTAACTCTCGCTCTGTCGGTCTGTTTGTCTGTCTGGTTTTTTTTATCCATGTCTGTCTGTCTCGGCCTAATTAAATTCCTTTCTTACTTCTAATCCCATTCAGGTCTCCATCATTCCCCTTATATACCTCTGTATATGCAATCGTACCCGAACAAAGCCCTCCTGTGGCATGCCACAAGTATCTACACACGCATGACATATGCATACATGTATAATATATATATGCATATATATGCATATTTAAACCATCTATATCTGAACCATATATGTACATGACGGCCTAGTTATTCATGTATACATAGCTTGGCTTCCAGTGAGTGTTGATTTAGTGTCATGCCTGCGGGGAGTATCTGACAGTATGCAACAAGTATTCAGTGATAGAGTGGCGTTTGTCACGCTTGGCTTGATTGCTAAGAGGCGGGAAATCGGAGAATCTAGGGCTGCTGTACCAGGCACCTGTATATTCGGATGCCTTTCGTCGATAGGTTTATGGCGATGGTGAGAAGGGGCTAGCTGGAATTTGGTCTCGGTTTGTCAGCCATGCATGCATGCGACTGGCAATAAATAACAATGAAAAGTTGCTTTAAGGTAATCAGATGAAAGCGCAGACGTCTTCAGCATTAAAATTCACGCTGCGTATGATAGAGATGAGTTGGGTTTGACGTCACTTTCGGAGCGGGGATGTTTGTGTTGTCGATGCTGATTGGCGGAGCTTCGATGGACGCTAGCCAATCAGGTTCCCGTTGTCGTAGGACTTGATTGTGCTATATGTAGTCGTCTGTTTAGGAGAATACAGTTACGTTTTTCTGTCGGAGATTTCTTCTAGTTGAGCTTTTGTGTAAGTCGTGATGTTACGTCGATGTTAAAGCCATAATCGTGATACTTGGTAGTGATGTGATATGATGATAAGTTGGATATGTGTTGGTAGGGTGGCAGATGATGATGATGATCTCTGGTGTTGGTGACAACAAAGAATGCATTTAACTTACCTTACTATAACTTACCTTTGCCTATCATTACAATTTTCTGTTCTTACGTTTGGACCTTCCTTTTTTTCCTGATAGGTACTTGCTCTTACCTTCCAGCTATAACATGCGTCAACTTCTCAAGCCCTAGTCAGTTGAATGGAGAGGCATGAAGTGATATTTTGACGGTTGTGTTTCTTTTAGATGCTTAATGCTCTGTATTTGCGCAATTCAAACAACATGCCCGTCGAATTCTTCCAAGACGTCGTCCAGCGCAACCAGGCGAACGACTGGATCTCTCAGCTGTCGGTCGCCGTCACCCGACCAAGTCCTCCGCTCAGCAACGCAACCAGTTGCTCCTCTGCGGTTACCGAAAACTACTTCCGGACCGGCCTGAATCGCTCCGTCAGCACGCCAGAACCGAGGAATTGGAACGAGTCACCAGTGACGTCAGACGACTTGCGTTCGTCGGGTGACATCCGGTCACCGGCGAAGGCGGGAAAGAGTGAGCGCTACAAGACGGAGCTGTGTCGCTCCTTTGAGGAGACCGGGTTCTGCAAGTACAAGGAGAAGTGTCAGTTCGCCCACGGACCGCAGGAACTGCGAAATGTTCAGCGCCATCCCAAGTACAAGACGGATCGCTGTCGTACCTACCACTCGACCGGATTCTGTCCCTACGGATCGCGCTGCCACTTCATCCACGACGAACAGACGACGTCTGTTCCGGCAGCGGGACTTGCAGCGCCGGAAATGTCGACAAGAGGCTCTCCCTTGCTCATCAACGACCTGTTGAGGTCAAAGGTCAGCGAGTACGAAGGCCCGGTCATTCCGGATCAGGTGGATCAACTGTTGGAGGCACTCGCTCGTGCGTTTCTCGCCGCTTCCTCCGGCGGTCCCTCCTCCCAAGTCTGTTCGTCACCATCGCCAACGCTGCCCAGCTTCGAAGCGGTCGCCGTCCGACAAGACTCGCTAAACTCCGGAAGTCTCCGGAGCAGTCCGGAGCGTCTGTCGACGCCAACGACGCTCATGCGTGAGGACTACAGGATGCCCTATTCCAGGATTTCGTCTTGCTCGAACGAATACGATGTATGTGGACTTCCTGTTCAGTCTCCCGTTTCCCCGACGACACCCGTATATGCTTCGATGGGCACCAGTGGTGCTTCTGCTTTCTCGAACCTCTGGGCAAGAACTGGACCACATCCTCTCTCAGCCTTTTTCGAGGTCTGACTGACAATTTTGGATAGGGTTTCTGAGCCTCTAGTGTCCCATTAGACTGTTAAGTACCTACACCATGAGTGTTCCAGGTGTCAGATTTAATTAGTTAAATTTGCAATGTAAAGTTCAATTAATCGAATGGGCGATTTAGAAGAAATGAATATATAATTAGTGGTGTAAAATTTGAAGATTCAAATCTAGATCCCGTTTGCATGAGTGACGTCGTCATCCAGGCGTATTAGCAACGCAATAATTTCTAAGTAACTTCTGTGTAATAGGAATACAGTGACTTCTTAATTGCTTTACAAAAGTAGCTAAAACTATTTTATAGCTAATGACCAATTTATTTGTTATTGGAACTAGTTTTGAAATTAGTTTAAAGCTGTTTTATACTAAGACCTAAATGTTTTTAACGATGCTAAATGTGGAATTTTACACCCGAAAGCCTGGCATAAAAAAATAATCGAATCAGCATGGCCGAAGTAGGCGGAGCTAAGTGGTGTCAATCATCTGCCACGCGCTTTAGTTGGCTAAGTTGGTTCGGATGTTTTACGAGCTTTTATGTCTTGCGTGACTCATTTTAAAGAAGCTGTTAATCTTTTTCTGTCTTTTCAAAATAAAGCAAGCTGCGGAATGATATATTTGCAATTACAAAACAAATTAGATGAGATTGAATGGAGTAAATACGAAATTCTAATTCTAAAGCATACTGTTTCAAGATTAAATTGAAACATTATTTGCTAACATACTTGGATGCTTTGTTTAGCGTGGGCCATAGGAAGAACCGTAGATGTGGAAAATTCCTTTGTTTAGCTTGCCATTCGGAAAGTCACTTTTATTGACGTTTTTTACTGTAGAACTGTAAAAGGCCATTTTCATGCGCTGACTAACTGACACTTTCTTATTTATTTAAACAAGGCGTATTTATCAACTTTATCCATATATTATAAACACAAATAAAATCGACTGCATGTGAATGGAAACGTGGAAATTCTAAGCTTAATTTTTATTCTAATCCATCTACTCTGTTGGCTTCTAAATAGGAGTAGCCTTACAAATGAGCATAGGCCTACTACATGCATTTGCTAATTTTAATATGAATCGCGTGTGAATGACGCTATTTATTGGATTTTTAAAGATTTTGTTAAAATCTATAATATTTATTACTGCGTTAAGTAGCGAATCTTGATATTTATGTATGCTTTCTGTTTAAGTGGTATGTTGAAACATTATTTTCTATTCGTTTTGGTTGTTCTGTACAAACCCCACAAAAAGGGAAGATTTTCAGACCAAGTTGACAAAGTTGGGTGATGTAGTTCTGTTACGCATGCACATCCCAAAGTATCAGTGAAGGATTTTTATAAGATCTTTCAAACGTCACGCTGACGTCACAGAGACGTCCACAGACGAAGTGTTCAATATCTTAGTCTTGAATGTCCAGGTAGCAGAGCATAGCTGTCCTTTCTTATACTCGTTGGGCATAAAACAAAATCTGTGTTCGGCATGTATTACTAAATGGCTCCAGTGCGCCATATATGCGCATCACAGTTTCACGTGTAGTCGTAAATGACGTGATTCTGTTCTGATATTACATTTGGACTATAAATAGTTTTCCGGATATCCTTAGTTGCCTTTCTGTTAACAGAGTTGCTCGTTCTTTTGAAGGACATAAGTTTTCACATTTAATAATCGGCTTCAAGTACCATTACCTGCCTTCATAAGTAAAGTAATGTGTCCCCTCTTATTTAGTTGCTGATCGCTCCTTCTGCCGGCACAGAGTCCATTTGAATTGTTCTTGATGGTTTCCTAGTAGGCTGTATTTTACATATCCTGTAGAACTGTGCAATAGAAATTGTTACCATACGTGTTCACTTGCACTTCAAACCGTGAACTATGAGGGCTTCCCAGGCGACCAATTCTAGCGCACAACATGATAGATGTTAAGTTTAGTATTAAGAATAATTTAGTTAGCAGTTGTCGCTAATCTTGTAACTTATCCATTCGCATGATTTGTATCAATTTGTGATACATATTTTATATACATAATTATATTATGCTATTCAGAATTTGGAAACAGTCAAAAGTTTATGCTACGAGAGAGTGTGTGTGTTAAATGCTGCCTGAATTGAATATGGAAAAATGCAACACAGCATATCACGTGGAGAATTTAGAGAGATTAATGTGCTGCGATTTTATCATTTATATTTTTGAACTTAGCAAGCAATGTCAAGTGCCTATATGATCAATTTGATGTATTGGTCTTTGTTGTATAAGGGTGAATCATTCTTATCGCGTCCTACGCTGTCTTTATGTTTAAAATTCAACTGGTATCAAATTCTACAAGAAGAAAAATTTCCAAGTCTTCGTGTTTGTCTTTGTCACTATGTCTGTGTTTCTACATGTCTGCCCGGTTTACCACACAGACGGGCCAAGGAAAAGTGCTTTTATAAAATATTCACAGCATTACATTTTTGTCAGAATCGGATTCTTATTATTTTTCTTGCCTATTATATTGATCACTTTTCTTTGTATTTAATGTTTTATAATCAGTCTTTAAAGTTTCTGCAAATATTGGTTTTTGTAATCAAAAATATCAAATTATTTATGTGTTGAATTGGTTGGTTATATATATATATATATATATATATATGAAGTGCGATAATTCATATTAGCTTATCTTAGTGAACAAATTTAAGAAGCTACTTAAAGGGATAGTTTTTTTTTATTTCTTTGCAAATTGATTGTTAAAGAGCAAAATTGGTAATTGTAGAGTTTCTACTGTAGATTTGCTCTGATGATATTTACAATTTACAGAGAGCTTGTTATTTGCAGTTTTATACTGTAGGATGGATAGCTCTGATGTTACTGTAGACTAGCTGTTATTTTTACCGATTTATTTACAGATTCTTACATAGAATTTCTTTGTTAATATTCTACAGTGTGCCTATTTTACCGTTTGTACAATGCCATATGTATACTTCTATTTTTGTATTGTAAAATGTAGTGTATGTTGCAACGTGGACGGCTATACAGATAGCGGTTTGGTAGCATTCGCCAATTTGTGCCTTTTTGATACGTGTTCAATATATTTCGTGGCTCAACTATATGTTCCGTCGAAGAGTGACTGCGTTAAAAATCGACTTTCGGCTAATTTTAGCCAATAAATTTTCACAAATAGATTATAGTCTGTATTTATTTTTATTATTCATCAGTATTGTAAAGAAACGAAATTGTTTAATTAAAGAAACGTATTTCATTCTGCGTCTGCACTAGTCTGGAATTTTGTTGCTGCTGGTTTATCATAATAGCAGATGAAATGCACCCAGAAATTTAGGTTGAACTGTTTATGTCAGAAACTGTCAAAGATCTACACTTTGCCTGAGCATTGGCTTGACAAACGTCCTGAAGGCGGTTGGCTTGAGGCAAGGATGACGAAGATAGTGGTGATGATGAGTCTTTATTCTTTAGAACCTATGGCGTCTTAGAACAAATGTGGGATATGTGTTCGTTAACGTTGCATGATACGAATAAAACGCTCCTGGATAGAGTATACGCTACTTCAAGGTCCAGCTGTGAGTTTTGCTTAAGAAGATAACTGCGTGAATTCGATTACTTAACATAACTTTTACTGCATCGCATGTTGTCTGTCTGTCTGGTTAGCAGCTGTCTGAATGAATGACGGGCTGGCCCTTCGATAGTGGCAAAAGCGAATAAAAGTTGTTGACTAATTTGAAATTAGAATCGGTGTCACAAAGCTAGCGCCAATTTCAAGGGCCTCGGTTGTATTACGGCGCTACATAAATTGTCTTAATAACAATAACAACAGTAATTAAAAATTATTATTACTTTTAAAAGATTGGAAAACACACTGGACTGAACAAAGGTAGTGATCGCTGCGATTAAAATCCATGCTTGCATGGAGTAATTAAAAATTATTACTTTAGTTGAAGCTCAGTCTAGTGCAAATAATCTTATACGCGCATGAAAACCTCCTGGGCAGCAGGGTACATTAGACCGATACACCTACTTAGATAGGTACAATGATATGTAAGTTTTAATTACTGTTACATTACAACGCACCAGTTATTTGCCGCTGCATCCAGGATTCGGATTCTAAATTTACATGTAAAGACACTTGGGACATAGCACCTTTAAAACTACAGTACAACGATATGCTTTTGAGCCTGTTGTCTTGAAGTGCAGTTGTCCAAACCAACAAGTAACTTACATGGCAAGATAATTAGAACTCTTGCTTCTCCTTGGTTGATGTAGCAGCTTTTTTGCGATATCTGTAAAGGCCTTACATTAAGTGCCTTGATACGAACCTAGGCCTACATAAATACATTAATGTATATACCTATTTATCTATTTTTTTACGTAATATAGCACCATTTATTACCTCATAAAAGCGCTGCAAACAAATATATTGCCTACATTTGGACAGAGCGCAGTAGAATTGTGTATAACATTACCTAACTGTGGTTTATTATCCCTGGTTCGGTTTGGTTCAATTCCAATTAAACTTTTGAACCGCATAAAACACAATGATAAGATGGAACGTCCAAACAAGTGGGATATTTAGGAATGTCAATATGACGCATCTTGCAATCGTGTATCTGGGTTTCGATAACGACTGCAGCTGTGCAGAGGGGACCCAGTGCAATTGAAACCCGTTTCCTAAAACAACCTCATTCTCCCCACCCACCCCCCCGAAGGGCGAACCGTTCCTAATGAATGGCACTCTTGTATTACACCAAAGCCCGTCTTTAATTTTCTTCGTTAAATAAAGAAGAATTTGGCTTGTAAACATGTCGACACAACTCAAGACGAAGGACATATTTACGATTCCTGCCTCACAGGGTATAGGACTACGTACATGTGTAGATAGGTGGTACACTGGTATGTGTAGCCTACATTTAGGGGGCACGGTAGCCTATTGGGGAGAGTGTTCGGCTTGTAACGCGGAAAGTTTGGGTTCGAAACTCCCTGAGACGGTTAATGTGTAGGGATTTTGAGCAAGTCCTTCACTCACAATTGCTCGGCGCCATCGACTGATGCTAAGTCATTAGATAGTGGCGCCTAATAAATGCAGGAATAATATTAGCATATCTACACAAACATAAACGCACACGGCGAGGCACTCCTTTACACATGGAGACGCGCAATCACATTCGCGCACGCATACCCAGGTCTATCTGGAGATTGCATTTGTGTCAGTTAATTGCTTAATTACGGAGACACGGTGAGTGAAACGCTTTGATTGTATTACGACCAGGGTTCGATGCTTAGGCGTGCTTACAAACAGCGTTCAGCCTGAAGGCAGAACGTACGTTCTGAGTTCAATTCTCATTCGGAGATAACTTGGTTCACCGATCTGAAGTCCTTTGGACCTATTGTTGTCTTCATTTTTGCACAATAGAATGATCGGGCGATGGAAATCGGTCCCAATAGGCAGACCATTCTTCTTCGCCACAGGACATCCATCTTGTCAGCGTTGCTATTCAACTCCCCGAAAGGCTCTAATTCATTGCGTTGCTGCCCGTTCCTTTTGAAAAATACCCGGCATGCATCGGTGCGGAAACGCTTGACGCATAAACCAAGACTGACGAATTACTTAGGCCTATGAAAGGCGCAAGATTGCATTGGGCTTTGAAAAGCTGGTCAATATTCGTCGACAGAAGGGCCGCGTGTGTTGAAGGATAACCTAACGGTACAGAGTGCAGATTTTAATCACCGCCATGGTGTAGTTTTCATGACTGATCGCATTTACACGTGTATCTGAATGACGTCCACTGGAGGTTAGATTTCTCAGGGATACCGAACAAGGTTGCTGTACAGACATTTAATGTCAACAGTTGTTATTTTTGTGAAATCGTGGCCTCGTATTCTGTGCTGCAAAATGACGACAGCTGAACCTGAAAAGCGAGCGACTGTTTGGAATGGAAAAACAGAAGACCAAGCATCACTCAAAAAATACCATAAATAACAATAAACTATATTTTCATCTGCAATTTCCAGTCCTCGGGTTTCTCTTGTTCGCTCTATTTACATTCGTAAGAATAATGTCTCCTAAAAGGAGACACAACTGTTACGTAATGGCGATCATTTATGTAGCAGCCACATTGTAACTAGAATGATCGTGTAATAAATTATCCTGTTAAAAAAACTTTTTTACGTAGAATTTATGCAGCGCATTTTTAAACCTCTTTATGTGAGGTTCTTCTCATTAGCCAAAATAATGTAAGATTTCGAGAACAGTGAGAGGTTAGTTGGTCAGTAGACAAATGAACTTTCCAGACCTCCAGATAGACACATTTTATTTTTTACATGGCACTGAGCAATAGAGCGTTAAAGTCTTGTTGAAGGTCCATAACGAGCAGACCGTAACGGTCGGGGGAGGAGACCCTAACTGACACGGGCCAGCGCTCAAACCAATCGGTTACCGTTTAACACACGAATGGAGTCATTTGCTTTCTCTGAGGTAAGAAGAATAGAAATTTCATTGTCAGACAATTAATTTAACCGAACCTTCTGACCACATTACTTTCATCGAATCAATTCCCCTTTCACAAAGCCTATGATGATTGCTGATGAAAGAGGTGTGTTTTGCTCGAACTTGATAGCATGGATGTTCGCGTGGCACACAATGGGAATCAAACCCTGAGCGATCGAACGCTGCATTGTCACTCAGCCGAGATGGATGCATGCAAACGACCATGAAGAAGCTCTACCAGGAGCTTCGACAGCGCATCTGCTGAAACTGGCATCGAACGACGACCATACGTCTCCTCCTCCTCCTATTCCTCCTCCTGCCACTGCTGCTGCATCAGCCTGATCCGGCACCAGCGATGATCCATGACGGGCCAGACAAAGCCCCCGCATACAGGCAGCACCTGTTGCCGAATGTCGCAGATGAAATGTCCGGCACTTGGACCATAGACCGACCGACCGACCGACCGACTGAGGAGAAGGTTAAAAAGCCACCATCAGGGCTGTCACCCTGTTTCTCGGAGCGACTGATGGAGGCAGGCAGCTGTCTGCTCCACCGACCCCCACCTCGCCACTCAACGCCATCGGGTTTATCGCGCCCTCTCTATTCCCGCCTTGCATCCGCCACACCCCGGCCTAAGTCTCGTTCGCCAGATATGCTGGCAGGCAGGCTTGGCACCGGGGCTTCTTCTATCGCTCGAATCAACTTCAAGCTCAGCTGCCCAAGGCAACCGGATGCAAGCGAATGTAACACAAAGCGCCCCTTTCGTGGCCTCCAATTATCTGCTCTTCCCCTATTATCGCTCACTGCCATATTATCGCCCGCATCGGCGCGGCGCCCAAATTGCAGGTTCCTGTTGGTGTGTTTGTGCGATAATCAACAGCAGACGGCGAACGGCTTCCTACTTGTCTCTGCAGTCGACGCTCGAGTAATCATCAACACCACAGTCATCATCATCATCATCATCATCATCATCATCATCATCATCATCATCACAACCACCACCATCATCATCCTGCTATTGTTGTTCTTCTTTCTTCTCCTGCCTAGCATCTTGATCTTGTTCTTGTTCATCATCTTCTTGTTGTTCTTAGTGTTGTTCTTCTTCTTTCTCAAATTATATATTATTGTTGTTGTTTGTTGCTAATGATGTGTTGTTATTGTTTTATTGTTGTCTTGTTGTTGTTACAAAAGGTATTGATAATAATGTATTTCAGGAGTTTAAAAATTGAACAAGGAGCACTAGTAAAATGTCTGGAAAATCGCACCATCCTCAGGAGTGTACGGGGAGGCGTTCGACTACCGCCAGTCAACTCCAATCTGTCCAATTTTATCTGCAACCCAAAGTGCAGTTCACGTGACAGAGAGGTCTTATATAGTTTTGGAGGTCGCAGTTAAGCTCCTCCAGCGGCGAACTTTCGATGCCAAGCTCGGTTTATAGGATCATACCTAAGTCTAAACGAGAGATCTTGAGTCATGATTCATGTTTAATTCATGTTCTGCTCCTTAGAAAGAAGTGCATGGGCGATAGTCTAGCGGATTCAAATTGCCACTACGGCAGTAAGATGTTTCGACATTAGCGAACTCAGCTATTAAATGAGTACTTCTACTATACACTGTAAATGGGAAGATCAGATGGCGAAGGAGAGGAATCGCCACTCACTATCATATGCCGAGGCTTAGAAAATGACGTCGCTAACACTTCATATCCATGCCTGTCTGTGGGATTCAGCAGAAGGAATCGCTCTTCTTCCAACAGCTAATTTCAAATGCATAAAACCGTCTAGCTAATCTCAGGACCAGAGGTTAAGATTACATTGCTGCAGAACCATCCCACCTCAGCCTCACTGCCATCACCATGATTACCTCTCGGGGATAGCTTAAGGCTTAAGAGATTCCTTTTCGGCTCCTTCAGGGGTTCATGACCTGTGTGCATCGGTTTATAAATAGGCAGTTCGTAGGTCAAAATTGGTTGAAATACTCTTTTTAGAATAGGAAAACGGCGGATGTTATTTTATGAATTGCTTATGATATATAATTATTATTCTAGCACATAAATAAAAACAAGAGTGACTTTTCGAAGTAAGTCTAGTTGTAATATGTGCTTAGGATGAACTGTTTCGGACGGCACGGACGAACCTGCAAGATCAACGCGAATTAACCGAGCTCCCTTTTACTGATGACTGAAAACATTCATCTTCCACAAATCCTATCCTGATTCTTCCTCTTCCCCTTATCTCACTTTCCGGTTCAATTCCAAATACCTTCCACCATAGCCGTCTGACCGCCTGACTCTTGGTTCTTGACTTGGAACCGAACTCTTCCTGCCTATCGATTTTGTTTTGACTGGGCGCATGTGAATAAGCTGGTTCCCACGACTTAGCTTTCGTTGGGCGCTGTGGAAATCCCGAGCTTACGATTACGATTACGAACATGATGCGATAATCGTACACAACCCGAATCAAATAGCGAACAGTCAACGGGCACAAATTTATAGTCGTTCAGCGGCACTTGAGACCACTTTGACCTGGGCACTCTAGTCCACCTCGAGTATTCTGCATGGGAACAACCACCTGCAGACGATCACATCTGCCCCGCAGCCATATCTTTTCGGGAGCACACAGCCTGATGCAACACCAGCTGCTGATAGTCGCTTATCTTACACGTGATCCGAATTTGGCAACCTCACAAGGTCTAGTGGTCGTATAGACGTCAATTCTCTAGCACAAGGACTCATTCGTTGGGTTTACAAATGAGAAGATTTTGTCTGATCGCTATGGAACTGCATTGAACAATATGTATATGGCCATAGATATCATTGGATGAAAGATCGTCGTCAACACGTCCCACGGTCACAAGAAATAATGTCTGCTGTATTCATTCATTCTTCTTAGAATGTGTGTACCGTTGTAGAAACCGATACCTTCAACTTCCACAACGAAACCCCAGATCCTTAAGTACACAGGAAGGAATTGAGATTTTATATATAGCGCATTCACATCGTTATCCACGTACAAGTCAAGCGCATAAGTATACATGTGCTTAACGACACATGCACATAACAAAAGGATCCGGTACACATTGTGATAAATATTTGCCATCGATCTTAATGTCAGTGCCCTCATACGGGCGATGGCATAAGAACGTACCATACAGCATTAATAGTAGTAATGATATTTAATAGTAGCACTGGAGATAGCAGAATAGATTGTGCGCGTTCTACTGGTGTGCGTGTGTTCTTTCCCGGCGGACTGGCTGCTGCAACAGGGACCGGCATCATCTTCCATCCTTGTCTTGTACTCCTATCTCCGGAGTAGGGCTAAATGACGTGCGGGTCTGCAGGCAATGCGGGTTGACTCAGAAAATAGGCAAATATATATATATAGTCATTTGTCTAGCCATCGACCTAATATAATATAATTGTACATCGACACAGCTCCGCTTAGAGGAACTGCCTCAGTGGCGACACCTATACTAAAACAGACGACTGCAAACAGTCAGGATGGTCTGTGTGTAGCAGCTGAAGGGAGGGATGCAGTTAAAGCTCGTGTCTCAGATGAATATAGGCAACGGGTTGCACAGTAACGGGTTCACTACAGAACAGTTGCCACAGGCAGACATACAGAAAGAGAAAGAGAATAGAAAGAAAGAGAAGAGAAGCAGAAATTATGAAACAGAGACAGAAGCAGAAACAGGCAGACAGACCGGGTGACACAGAGACAAAGAGAAAGACAGAGACAGAAACCAGCACAGATACAGAAATGCGGAGACACAGCTAGAGGGACCGACAAAGGCAGAGAGTGAGAATCAGACAAAAGCAGTAGGAAGAGAATCGAAATTGGCCTCGTCAACTGTTTTGCAGTCAGCCATAACTTCGCTATATGGAAAAACCAAACCGACAAAAGTTCATTTCATTTAAGAACTATGTCAGCCATCACTTTATATGTTTCTATTCGACCTATCCAGACAAAGCATTAAAACTGTTGAATGATGGCGTTTCAAATTAAAGCCTTAAAGATCGAGCATTGGCCAATCTACAAGATCGAATCCCCAAAAGAAAACAAAGGAAATACGAGGAATACCCAACTCAAGACCCAACTCAAGATCGAAAGAGATAAAAATGATCGAAAGACATAAAAATATGGAAACATATCGAGGAAGACCAAAGAGCTCGAAATTGTTCGCAAGATATCGATGCAATGCAATTTATAACACACGGGCCTTTAGTCTCGACTGAGCAGAGCCTTCATCCTACGCGATCATTAACTCTGCGCCTTATCCTAATTATTTATTGTCGACAGCGGAAAGCGGTCGAGAAGCGCTCAAAAGCGCTTCAAGAAGGAAGTTGAGAAGGAAATCAATGTTTGCTCTGCAACTCTAAGTCCTCAAATCCTGCGGTTATCGGACAGCACCCTGGAGCTACACAACGATACAGGCAGACGTACAGTGAAGCAGACACTAAGACTGGCGGACGGTGGTCGAAGGTAAATGGGGAAAGCAGTGGCTAAGCGTTCTGTGTGTTTTGAGTACACAGTCACATCCGGCATACGGGTCCTTCAGCCGTGATCCAAATCACTAAACACTACTTTAGCGACGCTCGTCTTATCCTAATTATATATTGTCGGCAAGAGCGGAACATCCTCACGCACTCAACAGCAATGTCTGGTATAGAGCTAAGGACAACTGTGGCTCTTTAACATAAGTCTGGCTCGAAGGCTCAAAGGCCTGTGAATAAATCGCAAGTACCACTGTAGCGGAACGGCTTGTGTGCACTCAAAAGGTAATCAAGGAAGTTTTTCTAGCCGTGGGACGCAACGATGGAGCTGAAAGACCAGATAATTCATGCCTTTAATCGTGTTCTATAATTTGGCCACACTAGTAAGTGTTGTTAGCAGACACTGACTCCGAGAGTTTAGATATGAATCTGATCGTAGAGTACTCGGTCCAAAATAAATCACTTCACCGTAGGTGGATCTATGCTCGTGTGTCTGTGTGTGCCAGTGTGTGTCGAATAAAGTTGGAGCGACATCTTCCGTTGACGGTGGCGTCGTCTGCTATAATGACCATTGATGTCGCCCCCGACATCATTTCCGGCGAGCTGCTTCCGGTCGACACTAAATGAGAGACTGTTCCAACGAGGAGCCAAATGCAGATTCCATAATAATTTGGCGCTGCATGCATTGCGTCAGCCAACGCAACATTATAGGATTCAGTAATCCACAAGAAAACGTTTGCTACTGCCCTAACAAATATATATAAAAAGGATTCTTACCCTAATCCTTTATTCGTAGCAGAAGCTCCCTACCGCTAATTATAACCTCCTAATTTGCACCTTCTTACTGGATGTTGTCTCTTTTGAGCGTTAGCTTTTGACTCAGGTTCTAAACTATAGTCTTAAGCACTATGAAGTGCTAATGCGCCAGACCCATCGTACTCCACCAGTACTTTAACTGAAATGTAAATTGTAAATGTACGTAGTTTTATATAGCGATTGTATGGCCTCACTGCACAGTTTGCAAATGAATTGATCGGGTGAGATCCTTCACCATTGCAGCCCGTTTGTATCGGGGCCACTCCAGTTAAGGTCCTCGTGTGTACGGAATGTACTATAATATCCTGTCTAGTTCAGGTCCCCAATTAAATTCTACTTTATTCTACTTATTACGTGTTGCACATGTCAGTTAAACTTTGTTTCTAGCTAAACCTTTATTTGAACTGAATTATTAGAATTGATGTGAGCATTGCAATGGTGGCGACTTAGTGGCATGGATACTTTGCCGGCAACCAGAATGGAGTTAAGCAATAATGAGTAGCCTAATTAAGGAATAATTAGTAGCTAAAATTAGTAGGCCTGCTTAGAAGAGTTAAGCAATAAGCTTATGATTAGTAGGGCTGCTTGGAAGAGTCATTGTCCACAGAACACCTGGTCTCTTTGGGCCAACTGAGCCCTTCATTCCTCCACAGTAGATATTATTACGAACTCCCCCCGTTGCTTTTGGCTGAACCTGCCGGGTTCCAATTCCTCATAGGCATAATGCATAACAGGGTCCATGTGGGTCCATGTGGGTCCATGTGGGTCCATGTGGGTCCATGTGGGTCCATGTGGGTCCATGTGGGTCCATGTGGGTCCATGTGGGTCCATGTGGGTCCATGTGGGTCCATGTGGGTCCATGTGGGTCCATGTGGGTCCATGTGGGTCCATGTGCCAGGATGAGATTTGTCAAACCCCAGACGAGTTTCTACAGAGGCGCGTGAACGTGTGTGTGCTACCATTCTGTTCTCATCGTCACTCAATGAACAGTCATTCAAGAGAGATACTTGGGTTCGCTCTATCCTGAAATCCACAATTTATTATTTATAAGCAAAAGTGCTTGCTTCACATATTACAATGAAAATGTGAACAAGGGTCACTGTAGTTCTCGCATACACTGCTGTAGGGTGAATGATCTTTAGGCTGAAGCGCTGAAATACTCAACAAACGGGGACCAGCTGTCCAACCACAGAAGACGCCATCGGTGCAAAGCGAATTGCCAACGACGCATATAGGATTCGAATCCAAGACGAACTGACCAGCAGGCCAGCGCACGTATCCGAAAGCCACCGAGGCAGACGAAGAAGGGCAAAGCGGCTTTGACGTTTGGGAAATTTCCACTCTGTCGACGAGTGACTGTGACGTAATTCCCGTCGCTTCCTGCGAACACAAAACGACGCCAGATGTTTCGGCGGCAGCGCCCCAAGGGAAGGGGAGCCCGATTTGCTCGGCGCATCGGATCAAACGCCGCCCACTGATCGTTAAAGCCAAGTAATTTGACGATATCAAATGGCCCGATGCGGCACATGATCACAGACTCGGTTAGGGCGTCCCCGCGACCGGAAAAGAACAGGTAGAAATCGACTGCAGGTATCAAGGTGTGCCAAATTGCCGTCTCTCGAAACTCCAGAGAAATATCAGAAAAGGGCTTTAGTCTGGACAATATGCTAACGTACACCTGGCAATTATATGCACATATATACTGGCCCACAACTACATACATATATATGTATATGCATACATACATAGGCCATATAAATACATAAGTTCATACACACATACGTAGACACAGGCAGATACACAATGTTGTAAAAAGACGCTTATTATACAAACCCTGCTATTAGTTACAGACCGGTTTGTACAGATAGTTCTTTATTCTCAAGGGTGACATTTGTTATCACTCAATAACCGCAAGTGTTCCGCTCGACAGAACCGAACAACAGACTTATAGTCTATCGAACAATAGCGATGATACGTCTGCTGCAGTAATCATTTAGATTCATCTCCGTTTCTACTTTGCACTAATATAATTGCCCTCGAGGTGTCACGCGCCTGTGCGTAATCGTAAACTCAAAATTACTAAAGCGCTACTTAAAAGCTATTCACGAGCGCTGTGTCAAGTCAGATGTCCAGAAACCATGGCAAGAACCAAGTCTGGTTGCCAGAAGACCAGAACCCAGAGAGAGAGAAAGGGGAGAGGAGCTGTTAGGATGGGTTGTGTTTAAGCTGAGAGAAATGGGAAGGAAGCGGATTAGATGGATCAGTTTGGTATTTCTTGAATAGGCGAGTCTACAGTTTTGAATGGAATACCTGAGGAGTAATAGATAAAGGGGTTTGAGACAGATGATAGTGAATGAATGACAAAAGGGATAGAGGAACAGAGAATTTGCGAAATACAGGAGGGAGATCGTTCCAGAGTCGAGTTCCAGTGTAGTCTATGGATCGGTTAGAGAACTTAAGACGAGTAGTTACAGCGGGCCGGGCAAGAGTGAGGTAAGAGGATGAACGGGTAGAGTGAGGTGATTGGATGGTAAAGAGTTTGCGAAGATAAGTAGGTTGGAAAAATTGCAGAGAGTGATAGGCTAGAGAAAGAACTATGAAATGAATGCCATCTGGGATTTTCAGCCAGTGGAATGATTTTAGGATAGGAGGGATATGGTGGTGCTTGGGTGCGTCCATCTTTTATTTCCAGCAAATTAAAACGTCACAACTGGGCTACAAATCCCCGAGTCCCCATAAATAAGTTAATACATGCATTTATGTGACTGCAAACATGTCTATTGTCAGTCTTTCCTATCTCCTTACCATTAATGTATTGCCTTATGCTCTACTCATAGTATCTTGTACGAAGTAACGTGGCTCGATCGTAGACGACATCAACGTCGCTGCCTGACCTAATCCGACCTAACATGACCTAATAGCAGAGCATTAAATACTAGCACGGGGCGTGCGATATTCTAGAGGTTAACGTGGTCGAGGGTTCAACCAGACCAGAAAGATGTTTTAAGATTTCCACTCAACTTGCGCCCATTACGAACACAGCTATAAAATGAGTACACTGTCGGTGGGAAGATCCGACGGCGAGCGAGAGGACTGACCACCCGCCCTCATGTGCTGAGGCTATGAAAGGGAAGTCCCTAACCCTTCATACCCATTCCTGCCTCTTGTGCTTAGCTTAACGGACTGATCGTCTTCGTCTTCTTAATACTAGCACAACAGGATCGGTTAAAGTCAATTCAGAGGTTAGAATGGGTACGCTTTGCTGTGAATTTCGTTTTCTCGGCCTCAGCTGATCAGGTATTGCTTTTATCAACGCGCATACGTCGGCATATAGGTCGAGGTCACGACCTTCTGTTCTCCAACAAGATGCATCGGATCTATAGAGCGAGAGGGTTTCTTCCAAGAAACCTTTTAAATATCGCTCACTGAAGTGGACACCATTTCGATCGTAAACGGGTCGTGAGAAATTCTCATTTACACCCAATCGCAGTCAGAGGCCCAGCACCCTGATAAACTGTAGCTCTTTGAAGTGCCTCCTCAAGTCCCACTCCATTTCATCGTATATATAACATATATGAGTTAATATACATAGCCTTTACAAATGGCTCTTGATAGGTATATTTATAGAGTGGCGATTTGTGACGAGGGAAAACAGGGATGACCGGTTGGAATGAGACGGATACAGCCAGGGTCAAACACGAACAGATAGGGGCAGCGAGGTAGAGAAAAACTTGGACACACGGATCAGTCGAGAATACAGTCTAAGAGAATTCATTGTATATGATATCATAAACTTTGTCCACGCATTAACGGTATACGTCGGAACGCAGATCAAATTAAAGAGTTATAAAACTTTCAGTAGTTCACCCTCTGGCTCTGCAATCCACCCTCGACCCGTAAAGACCGCCCACGCTATAGTCTTCGAGCCGTTACTATCCGAGTACAGTACCTTGTGAGACCATTGCCCTACGGCGTCAAAGGGCTTCTTTTCAGGCGCTCAAAGGGCAGGAACAACAGCCCCTTCTTCAGCCTGACCAGGCACTAAACCTCTACCGTCAGCGTTGATCGTCCAGCACAAGTAACTCAGAAGGTGGGGAGTTCAAGTAACTTAACTAGAGACGCTGTTAACTGATTAATGGGTGTGGGTAAGGAAATCAGAGAGAACGAGAGTCAGCACAGAAAGGTAGGGAGAGACTGAGAGAGGATGGAAGCAGACAAGGACAGTGACAATGATAAATAAGGTTAAGGATCGAAGTTCAGTAGGGTGTAATCTATGTCCAGGTTTCAAATCCCAGTGACAGTTCATTCTCGAGCTAAGCAATTTGCAAACAGCGTTGTTCTGTTGTTGCCATAGAGCTGGTGTACAGAGAAAGGCTTGCTTGTATTTTGTTGCTTCTTTAAAACGGAAGGAAATGTGGACAGACGGAATAGGAAGAAGAAGAGGAACTGAGCCTTGGTTGTGGTCGATGGAATGAAATAAGAACAGATGAGGGAAGAAATGAAGAGAGACACAGAGAGGAGAGGAAGGAAGCAAGAAGACGCATCCAACCTGCGACTCATTTCAGATCGTCTTTTATTGTTATTCATGTGCAAATGTAAGTCTTCTGGTCTTGGGTTTATTTCCCCATCCATGGCCGAAAGCGTCCAATGCCCATAAATCGGACTCGTTAATATGCAGCCTATTGTCTTCGACTTCGTTTTATAGAGTAATTAATCTCAGTCAGCAGATTAAATGATTAACACGTTGATTAATCAGCACTTCATGGAATTGAGTTAGTATGAGGTCGACTTACAGTCCGGTACTATGATATGATAATTCGTTCACTGTGTTGCAAACAGCAACCTTGATTCGAATCTCGCGCATCACTCCTTGTCATCACTTATTTGCATGGCAGTGCTACCGAATGCAAATTTCCGAGCCTTGGCAAATGAGGGGTGGCTGATCTTCCCTCCGACAATTCTCTAGGGGCGCAAGGGGACCAGAAACATCTTTCTGCCTTGGCGAGGAATTGAATCCCCGGCCTCTCGGTTGACAGTCTAGCAGTTTATCCACTAGACTGTCGCTGCCTTCTATAAGGTAGCTGGACATTCATTTCGCGCTAAAGTAAACACTTAGGCCTATTTTCAGCGGAGGTACATCGATTGTGTTGGAGAAACCCTGACTAATGCGCAAACACGAGACCACGTGACCGACGACCTAAATCTGCACCGAAATTTGTTTTCTGTCTGTCTGCGCTTCGTTTACTCTCTGCTTTCGACTTAAATTTTACAAGATCCTGTTTCACGTCTTATATGGAAATACAGTTGTGTTCCAATCATCTGATCTATCTGTTCATAGCAGTCCGTCAATCAGTGTGTCTGTAGTTCTGTTTACTTATCCGTCTCCCTCCCTCCCTCCCTGTCTCTGTCTCTGTCTGTCACTCTTTTCTTCTCTTCTCTTTCTCTCTTTCTCTTTCTCTTCTCGCTCTCACTCTCTCTTTCTCTTTCTCTCTCTCTCTATATATACACATATATATTTCTCTTTTCTCTCTTTCTCTTTCTCTTCTCACTCTCACTCTCTCTTTCTCTCTTTTTCTTTCTTTCTCTCTCTCTCTCTCTGTCTCTCTCTCTGTCTCTCTCTGTCTCTCTGTCTCTCTGTCTCTCTGTCTCTGTCTCTCTGTCTCTCTGTCTCTCTGTCTCTCTGTCTCTCTGTCTCTCTCTCTCTCTCTCTCTCTCTCTCTTTATACTTTTCCCTTCGTGATGTGTCTTTCCTCGCCTGTAACACGTTGTCACGTGTTTTGCCAAATATCTGACTATCTTCAGTAGAACTAGGCCGCGCAGGGCTCGTCACGTAGTCGATTTACTGGTGGATGGTGTGCCGGTGGCTGTCTGGGAATGCGACAGGCTTTTACCACTGCGTCTGAGTTTAGAATACTAATGCAACACGTGAATCTGCAGAACAAGGATTTTCCTAATACCTGTTGTTTAGCATCCTGCTCCTTACCTCCCCTTACTTCAGAAGCCCCTATAGGACAATCCTGAATTTGTCTAATGCCTCTCTCTCTCTCTCTCTCTCTCTATATATATATATATATATATATATCAAAAGAAAGAGCTGAAATGGAGACAATATTATAATCACAAATTAAAATGCGAGAGAAGTAGTTCCAGTTCATTTTTATTTTCTGTAAATACAGTTTTTATCAATCAGATCAACACAGAAAATGACGGCAGACAGAATTGTAATTGTTATTGTAAACACGACAATTTCTGCAGCATCGTCAGTAGCAAGATACTGAAAGATAGACGAGAAAGAGAAATGAAAGAGACTAAACAGAATGAGAGAGAGATACAGGAGAGAAACAGAGAGAGAGAGAGAGAGAGAGATGGAGAGAGAGAGAGACAGACAGACAGACAGACAGAGATACAGAGAGACAGAGAGAGTCCTTCAAATAATTTTCCATTGAACATTTGTTCATCAAATCTACATTAGAACTTTTATTATCAGCTTGGACGCAGAAGCCCTCACCCTAGACCCCCCCAGCCATGGATGGAGTTCAGAGAACGTCACGGTTAAGGATCCACTGGATGATCTTCGCCTAATATTCCTCGTTCAGTTGATGGACATATGGCGTGTTACCAAACGCGTTACTTACGTACTTATAAATAAAGCCTCTTCTGTTGCCCCTTCTGTGCGACAAAAGAAGAACAACTGACTTATAATGTTGATCAGTAGCCGCAGCTACTTTTGAAGGCGTGCTAGCAGTGAACGGCTGGCTACCTTACCTAACTTAATCTACCTTACCATACCTTGCAAAACTTTACCGTACCTCACAATACCTTATTATACCTTACCAAACTTTACCTTAATTTACCTTACATTCCTTACCATACGTTACCTTACCTTGCAATTGGCAACTTAGGAATTAATTAAAGTGGCGATATCGGATATAGAATTACAGGTAGGGCCTATATCCCACAATGTGTTAGTTAAAGTCTGTTGATAATTCAGTCACTATAACTTCACATGCATCATCACAGGTCTTACTTTTATTTCATCAGGACATTTCTCCACATTAGGCATATTCTGTGACTAATGGCTTGACTAAATCAGTTGCTTGTGCACTTGCTGGTTCTGAACTAGACTGTGTGAATACGGTATTGTATGTGCGGCATAACCTCTTCCAAGCTAAAAACTCCCAAGTGGTTCAAACTCTCTTGTGTTACATATTCATCTTCTAAACCAAATGCATTAAATCGCCTTCATCAGCTTCACTGGCTTCCTTTTGAATGGCGCACTATGATATTGCATGCTTAACGTTTGAAGCCCTGACCACCTGTCCCCCATCATATCTTCATACATGTGCATTACCTACTCCATATCGCCCTCCTAGACTGTGCGTTCTTATGATACTGGCTTGTTGCTAGAGCATATATGTTCAGAATAATTGTTAACGTTGTTGTTTTGTTGTTGTTGATGATGATGACGATGATGATGATGACGAGTATGATGATGATGAGTATGATGATGATGACGAGTATGATGATAATGAGCATGATGATGAGTATGATGATGATGATGGTGGTGGTGGTGATGATGACGACGAAGATGATGATGATGATGATGATGATGATGATGATGATGATAAGACGATTTAAAAGGGCGCTTTACGTGATTACTTCTAGGGCTCTTTACAGTTGGATCACGTGCTTCAGTTGCTGCACTCCTTGTATTTGGACTCACCTAACTCAAAAGGCCCGATCTGCTAGCTCGAGTGCTTTAAATAGGTAAATAATATATTGCAAGACCCCTCACTAGTCGCATGGCTCAACTGCATCCTATAGCAGTTCGTACCTATGCCGCGGACACGAAAGGCATCAACCTTGTCATTCACCCATCGATGGTGGAATTGATAAGCGGAACAACAGTTTAATGAACTGTCTCACAGCTTTCAAGTGGTTCCGGATGGCTGAGCACACGAGCGCCATATCGCCCATCGGATCAACCCATTAAGCGAACGGGGTCAACCGGTATAAACCGGTCACTCCCGAAAACTACAAGCCCGCCCTTATGTTTCCGTTCCCATTTCTATCACCCCCTCCTGTGCTAAGATAAATAGCAACACGACCCTGTTATTGGGCGCAGCTGCCCGGTTGACCAAACGACTGACCCATCCGACCGGTTTCTACAATGATCAGAGGATGACCAGCGCCATTAACGGTCACGGTTACCAACAGTGACCAAGGCAACTGGTCAGTGGCCAGTTGTGTCAATTTTTCACAAGCATGAACACGTACGTACATATACTGTACGTGCAGAACAGAGTCAATTAGCTGCACAACTTAAATTAGTATAAATTACGATTACCTGCAGGTGATAATAAATATTGAAAGATCTACCTGTCGCCACACGCCAGGTAAATAAGCGACAGGTATGCAAATGTAAATGTAAATGTAGAGCGACCGTATGGCCTCGACCCTGCTCTTTTTTCTACCCTGATCATTTTTCAATGAATTTATTCGGGCGAGGTCCTTCAGTGGCGTAACCTAAAAATTTAGGGTCTCACACAGATTATATATTCAAGTAAATGTACTGGGTGCCTCTGTTTTACTTTATCAAGCTTGGTGGGCCCTTTCTTTTCCACATAAAAAATGATCGAGCCCATAGTTGGGGTCGAGGCCATACGGTCGCTCTATAAAACCGTGTACATTTACATTTACGTTACTGCGTTTGAAGTAAGAGAAGGTATTCCTTTAGGACTTGCATTTGTGCAATCGAATCACCGATAACCAGGAAAGACAGCCATGTACGTCTACCAGTGGCTAGCAACGACTGTAAAGATGCCATTAAAAGTAGGAAGTGAGAGACTACAGCAGTAATCAGAAGGAAAGGCAACCACGCCTGATGATATTGCAAATACCCACACACGACACCGCAGTCATTAACACCACTTTTCATCGCCAACAAACATATTCTCCTGCTCAGAAGACGCGGGAAACCCTTAGTTAGACGACAGGCTATCCCACAATCCCTTTCGCCAGCCAGCCACCAGAAGGCGCTCATTCATCATCGTCACCGTCGACGTCGTTGTCATCGTCGTCTTTATCATCGCAACGTTGCAGCGGTTATAATCCAACCGGGCTCACCACGTTTCCTCTGACCTTTGACCGGGGCGACGCCTGTTTCCCATAATCCCAATCCAATAAAATTCCGTCTGCCATCGTCCCTCCGACCGGAAGCGGCCATTTGATCGTCTGATACTGCGTCGCACACGAGGCATTACTTAGACTTGTCCCGCCCCAGCGATGAGCTTTTAGTAGTCTGTCAATCTGCCTCCCTGATCCTGTAACATCCGCCGTTGAGAATAGTACGTAAGAGTATCTCTATACAGTTTCTGATTTATATTGGCTTAATCTTTATGCTACATATACATTTAAAACATATATATATTTTAAACAGACATATACATATACATTTGCATTTACATTCACATACACATTTACATACACATATGCGTTTACATACACATTTAAATATACATATGCACATACAAATGCATTTACATATACATCTAACTATACATATATGCATATAACTATATACTTTTACATTTATATATGCATTTAACTGTACACACACATATATATATGCAATATTATAAATATACATTTACATATACATTTACATACGCATATATAAATACACGTGTGCATTTATATTTATATATACATGTATATAATGCACGTCCCATTGATTTTGAGCCTGCGGTGTCATAAAGCTCTTAGTGAAACCCTAATGTGACACTATTTATTTATCACATCGGCAGCAGACGGCACAAGCGATTCTTTCATCTGAGCGGGGCTGCGCAGGATTTATTTTCCGGAGGGGAAAGAAGATTAGGTTCAGTTGGAAGAGAAAGAAGAGGCATGGGAAGGGGTGAAGGAGACAAATGGATGGGGATCTGGTGGGTTGATGACTTGTAAACAAGGAGTCCTCTGTTCCAATATGAAAAGTTCTCAGTCAAGTTCAGGAAGTTTTAGGTTGCTTTATAACAGGCGAAGAATTATCGGGTGTTAATGGTATGTAGCGATTTGGAGACAGGCTTTTGGGTTCGCTCTGAATTGAAAATTTGATATCTGGAATTTGGAAAAGGAAAATTGAAACTTAAAAATTATAAATCGAAAGAGGTGGTTTGATTTTTTAAAGGATAGTTGATACACGATGTGGTACTGAAAACTATAAAAATGTTTGCAATTTCAAAGAACCAATTTGCATATTTCAAATCAAACTTCGCAAACTGAAACCGAAGGTAACAATTTGAAAAGTTATTTTTAAAAACTTTTACATTTGTAAATTGGAAATGGAACACGATAGTTCGAATTGTTCTTCAATAAAATCTAGACTCTTTTCATCCATTATCCATCCATCATCCATCAATTCATGCATCCACCAGTTCTCGACTCCTCCAGCATCTCGGTGTCAGCTGCTGAAGCCAGTTCCTGTCAGGTGATCGGGTTTCGTCACCGTGAGAGTCGAACCGAAGCGGGGCCAATTGCTGGCAGGTGCCCGGAGACTAGGACGCACCTCTGCAGGGGCCTCTGCAGGGGCCTCTGCAGGGGCCCCTGTCGGACAAGACATAGTGGTTGTCTGTCTGGTCGCAATCATAAGCAGCTCCTTACCTTATTAGAAGCTCCGCTGGCAAGGAAAAATTCCTCGCATCATTCATACATCAAACATCCAGATGCACGCATGATGCACCACCACCACCACCACCACCTCCACCACAACACCACCACCTCCACCACCACCACCACCACCACCACATCCATCACTTCCACGACCACCACCACAACCACCACCACCACCTCCACCACCACCACTAACACCACCATATCATCAGCATCTTCTTCATAGTGTTCTTATGTCTGTATTTCCATGCATATCAGACAACAGTGAATCTTGCCATGCAAAAACACTCAAATACATAAAAGACAATAATACTAGCAATAAATAACAGGAAAAGTAAATAGTCTAATGGACAAGTTTAGCCATAGGAAAAAATAAAGATTCGTTACTGTTATATTATTATTATTATTATTATTATTATTATTATTATTATTATTATTATTATTATTATTATTAATCAGATCTTTATATCACGCTAGTCATGAATTCACATCATAAAAGCAGGTAGCTGGAAATAGGTAAGTCTTCTTTGTGTTTGCAAAACGAGAAGAGAGCAAGAAAACGGTACCGCAGAACTGGTGGTAGTGAATTTCATATATGAGAAGCAGTGTGCGAAAATGCACAGAATCCCCGAGTCATTTTTTGGTAATTTGGGACAAACAGTTGGCCAGAGAAAGTTGATTTGAAGTTTATCATCGGGTTAATTGTGAATGGAAGGCACAGTCAGCAAGGTATTGTTGTCGCTCGTGTCGTTATTCCTGTATCTGCCAGCATTCATGTGATAAATCTGTGGATGCTTTCAGCAAGTTCTTCCTTCGTTCAGTTGTTCTGTCCCTCTGTTGGTTCTGGACTGCATTCTTCTGCAAAGCGCAGATAACTGGTTGCTGAAGACAGAGATAGCGGGGTGCCAGCTGAAGATAACAGAGGAGGGATGGGAGGAGGAAGACCGTCTCTGCTTCCACAGGCTCTGTGAAAACATGCCAGACGCTCTGAGTTCACGGCTAGGGTCACCGGCTGGTAGTAATTTAGCCCTGACACGGGTCTCCGCTCATACCCCTCTCAGCCTCCCTGCCACGCATCAGGTGGACATGCCTCTGTCTCTCCTGTACGGTTGCAGCGGATGTGCCACTGGTGCCATCACTGCCAGACCTCGGCTGCTGCTGCTGCTGCAACTGCATCCAGAGGAGATGCCTTAGATATAAGAGTTGGAAGACGCGTGGGAACCAAAACGCACGTCACATGTCGACTGACGTTTTCCAAGGCATCTGCAGTGACATTTATATACACATATATACATGTATTTGTATATAAGAACAAGTATATTACGTACTTATATATGTATATACATGTATACATATATGTGAATATACATAAATATATACATCTACATACGTATAATATAATAATAAGATAAAGAAGATGATTTATACAGCGCCATAGCACGGCCGAGGTCGAAAAAGGCTTTGTACATGAGTACTTCTAGGTTCTGCATAGTTATGCGCTTACTGCGACCACATGCGATGTAGATACATACAGGCTTATGTAGATTAAATCAACGAGTCTTGTTGACAGGACTATGTGCATAAGATCAAACACATCTACATCCTTGACCTATACGCATGTAAGTTCATACATTTAAGCCAACACAGAGGTAAACATGTAATGTAGTAACTATTTAGATTACAACTTAGAATAATACAAACAATATATTTTATACATACCTCTCTGAGTATACAAACAATCACAAAAGTAGTTCAATTACAGCATATACAGTTACACACGTTACATTCAAGACATTCGTAGTATAGGCCTAATAATTATCGTGTGATTGAATATGGAAATGAGGCTCTGTGTGCGGTGTGTCGTGTCGAAAACTGTGAACCAGAATCTGATGGGTGTAAGGAAGGGCAGCGGGGGCTATCTGATGCCAGGAATGAAGATGACCAGAGCCGTCGAAGATGTCTAAACCAGGCCTTACGTGAAACTACTGCTCTACGGTACATGCGCGTCAAGACTTTGAAGAATCCATAAAACTACTCCTTTATTGCTCACCAAGTGTTTAATTTGATAAACAAATCACCCGATTATTTTAAACCTTCTTAATTATTTTTCGGTGAGATAAGGTGGGCTTTCGGTAGCGCGCTTCGTCTGTGATTCAGCGGTTGCGAATTCATGAGGCAAAACAGCTCCTTCCTTACGTTCCACGGTGGGACATACCTCACCCATTACAATTCTACAAACGCATACTGTTTCACTTCTGGATTTATGCAAACATTCTTACCCGGTACTCATTTCTACAGCATGAAATTTTCACCGCAATTCTCGATCTCTCATCAGATTCTGACGTGTCTATACACTAATCTAATCTAGTCTAATCCTATTCTAATCCGAATCTTCTTTGGCTTGTTATAAACACAGTTGATGGTTGCTTTAAAGTGATTCGTTGCCCACATAACATTCACAGCAAAATCACAATCCGTTACAAACCACCTGAAACTAAAGTGTGTTGTAATGATATCATCATAATTAATTATCTTAACTGAGAAATTGAAATGTAATGTTAGTCTTTACTAAGCGGGTTTTGCTTTTGAATAAAATCGTAATTGACGATTAAGATCTTCTTTGATCACTCGAAAATAGTTCTGCCGTCATATGGATAGGAGGTCTGCTCTGCACTCTTACTTTCAGCCCTTGTTATTACCCTGAGTAATAATAAATGCCTGCTCGCTTACCTACCTGCACTCACCTACATTATATTTATAGGTAAATTTGCTTTTAGAAACGGTTAAGTAATGAGTTAACAGTAACGCAACGACCTTTCGCCTCAACGTCTGGGGTTCAAAACCGGTTGCATATATATTATATTTGTGCATGCATTTAGGTGCTTATTTAGATGCTTTAAAGGGCTTCTTGTGAATTTGCAACTGCGATGCTATTTACTATTTACACACGTCCATGCAATCTGTGATTCGCTGCACACAATGGAAAAAGGACGACATTCCAGGTGAGACATTCCTGCGCCAACAGGACTCCACAGAGTCCGTACATAAATGCCTTGGCTGCTTGCTCGGTCGTTCTTGGCGCAGTATGAGGATATACACCGACTGAACTCAGGGCTCCACTGAGGCTGGTAATGAGCCAAAAGGACAGAGACGATGGAGGCGTCCAGGGTGAGGCTTACAACGGATAACGGAAACCTCACAGCAACTCCAAGAACTTGGCAAGAAGCTCTGATGAGTAAAAACGTACATTTGATTAATTATTGCACATAAAAACGATAAGTCAGTAAATACACGATCATTAGGTTAAGAACTTAAGACGACACAGACGATAACTGAGACTACCGCCATCTTCTGTCACTTTATAACCACGAGAGATAGCGACGGCTGAGCGAAGAGGGCAAGAGATAAGTCGTCGATCAGCGGCCACGTCGGGTATAGAGGGGGTGAAGATGGGCATCTGCGCCGGAGTAATTTGTCGTCTGTTGCCTGTCCCTCCGTGGCCGTGGAATCGTGACCCTGGCTGATAAATCATCAACCTACCGATCATGGCAGAAACCAGGTTCTCCGTGTGACTGGTATCTTTGCCAATGCGCTGCCCTATCTCCCTCTGCCTTCCTCTCTTTCCCTTCTTTCCTCTGTCTCTCTTCAGCTCATGTCACTTCAACGACTGCCAGATAAGGCAATCTCGCCTGCGAAATGCTTTTACTTATGCTAAGTAGGTAAGTACGTAGCATAATAGTGATTAGTAATGAGCTTAATGGGCTTGAGTAATTAAATTGTAATTAGCGCCAGACAAACAACCATACTTCACAAGTAACAATGTATACAAAACAGTAAAAAGCGCAATGACAGTCCAATAGTATGGGACTTTGAACTCCATCCGTGCAGGGCCGTTTCATTTGATCTACTACATCTGAGCTGGACACAAAAAGTTGACTCACTTCTAACAAAAAAGCCTAGAAAAGTCTATTATAAGATGGAAAATAAACATCTTCGTTCATATAACATGAAGTATTGCGACCATCAGAAGCTAGGTATAAAATATAGCACACTGGGGCCTTTCTTGCATTTATATATTTAGGCTGCAATGTGCTTCTGGTCAAAGAGATATACGAAGCGCACGAGAAATAGAGAACCGTGTTGTATACCCCGTTAACAACAAGTTTTTGTTCTCATATTATTCGCGAGATGGCACTGGCGTTATATGTCGCAGTTTGGACCACGGACATCGTGGCTATTGTTATATAAATAGCATGCAGTATGATGAGCAACGCTTCTAGGACAATAACCCCCCAGACAATTACCCCCCGGACAATAACCCCTGGACAATAACCCCCGGGACAATAACCCCCCATGGAAATAACCCCCCGGACAGTAGCCCCCTATACTGAAATATTAATTATATAAATTTACAAATAATGTATATTAATCATACAGTTTATATATTAATTTATTAGACATATATTGGAGAACCATGCAACGTCACAGTATAAAATTAAATGTGTAACAGAAAATGCTGTTTATTGTTTATTAGTTTATTGAACTTAAAAGGAAAGGTTGTGAGCTATTCCACGTAGATAGTCAAGAACATTGCGCTCAGTGTGTCTAATAATTAGTTTTTGATGTATGGTAAGTCTTTCATGTCTAGTCTCTGCCCAGTTGTCTAATAACTGTCCAATATTTAGTTTTGGATGTTTGGTAATTCTTTCATGTCTACTCTTTACTGTATGTACTGTATCAGTACAGGGGGTAACTGTCCGGGGTTTTTTTGCATGGGGGTTATTGTCCGGGGGGTTATTGTCCGGGGGTTATTGTCCGGGGGGTTATTGTCCTGTTACCTGAGAAACACCAGGAAAACAAGTTCCGTAAGACCGAGGTTCTCCTCAGCATCATGATATGCTCTGTAGCTAGAGTCATGCCTTACACAGTAACCGTCTGAGGGGAGGCTCGAACCCGTACTCTCCGCGTTACAAGCCAAGCGCTCTAACCATTCGGCCACCATGACCATCTTGATGTTAGGAAACACGGAACCTTTGGAAGGTGGAAGAAACATGAAACAATCCGGCTGCTGAGGACTTAACGCTGCTTATTTAGCACCTGCTGAAGATTAGTCCACGGATGTTAACGACGGCGCAGCATAATTAAAAATGTGAATAACACTATTTAATTTTAAAAGTTTGCTTTTGGTTGGGGCCTCTAACCTTCGTGTACGCGACCCCATACAGTCGTGTATGCATACGTATGCATGTACAGATCTGAAATCACTCTGGTTCATTTCTTTCCAGGAATGCCCACGAGTTCCTTGATTGAGACAAGTCCAGACAGCGCGACGACATCCAGACGTTCACCTAACAGTACCAGTCGAAACCGAGATCAAGATCTTTTGTCTCCGTGACTAGTTCGAGACCATGACCTAGAGATTCCGAGAAGAGACTGAGACATTTGGCCTCCGAAACGAGACCGAGATGAGACAGAGTCCAAACGTTCCTGAAAGCGTGTCATATTTCCAGCGTTTTGTTACCGTTTTAAAGCAGTCCTATCCTCCCGTCGAAAGTGTGTAGTTTTTCTACACACTTAAATCCACGCTGGTGTGCATCTGTCACTTTTGCTGCTTGTAGTCTTGCACACTAATGTGTGGAGGTGTTTTCTGTACAGCTGTATGGAGCTTTTCACTGCACACTAATGTGCAGTTATGAATTACACATTAATGCGGCTTTTCCACACTAGGCTGTGTAACTGTTGTACAAAGGAGTACCATAGTTACTGTGAATATTTATTGCACGTTACTGTGCATAGTTATAACACGGACCCGTGTATAAATGCGCTTAATATTTTGCAATTGTTGTTAATGTAAATATATGTAATGCTGTAATGCTTTTAAACTTAAGTTGTTTATTTCTGACTTTCTTTGGGGAATTAATCCATATTTTACAAAATATTTTGAAGATAAAAATTATTAATTAAGAAATTCAAAGAAAACTCATCATTGATATATAAAGGAAAATTATTACAGTAAGTTCAGCATAAAACACAAAATGGTAGTTTACATTTTAACAAGTCTATATAAACATAATAATGGCAATAATATCTTCACGAATACTGATATATTACGAAGTTCACATTACTGAATAAAAATTAGTGACTGAAAGAAATAAAAAGCAGAAAATTACTTATTGTACTTGCATAAAAATTAATCATATAATTATTTTTGCAATTGTACCTTATTTATTAAATCATAAAAATGATGCATAAAATTGGCACCAACAAGAAGTGCACACTTCAATATCAAAACGAGACTATTTAGAATGGACTAAATAACAATATTTTAATCTTTTAGTTTGAAAGATGGGAGAATTTTGGCATGTTGGTCGTGTCCTGGGCAGAGCAATTAAGGACGGACTGAAGCTGGCGAATTCAACCCTATGGCAGGTCAAAGCTGCCTTGGGTGTCACTCCCTTCTCTTCCTGTTTGTCAGTGTTTTAAGTAAACGGTGGTCTAGTGGTTAAGGCTTAAGATGCACGCTATTAGGGTTGTGAGTTTGAATCTCATCTGCTTGGGGCCATGATTTATCATGTCCAAGACTTTTCCAAGTTTTCCCTCATAATGAAAATTATCATTGACTTGCATATATGGGTACCAATCATAACTCGAGCTAATGGCAACAAGGTTTTTAGAAAATGTGAAAGAATATTTCGGCAAGACATCAAGCAATTGTTTTTGTTGCACGAGTGTCTATTTTTATGCTCAATTTGCAAAGGCTCATTTTCATTTTCAGTTTTTAGTAGTATTTCATATACATGTATTTTAGTAAGACCTCGTCTTTTTCTACAATGAGCCCACACACCAATGACCTCGCTTCTAGACCATACTTCCATATTTCATTCACGTGTATATCAACCGAGTATGAACTATTTTTAACCTTTTAGTAAGACTATACAAGGACCAAGCCATCTAGGCATTAGACTATTTGACTACGTCGGGTATAAAACAATCACATTATCACCAGGTACACAGGATTTTCCTTTTATGCTTTTATACTTATGAGCATTACTGTTCTTCAATTCAGCAAGCAAATCGACATTTTCCGATGTCGCTGACAGAATTTTCCAGTGCCGCTGATAAATTATACCTCCATTTTGTAAATACTTTGTAGGCACGTGACCTAAATCCGGAGAAATCCAAATTTCATTTGACCATGTCTCTTTGAGAATGGCCAAAGGCCCACGATGAGCACGTAAGCCAAGCCTGTCGTAGCACAAGGTACTTCTCTCAATGCCCAAACTGTAAATGGTAATTCCACTACCTCGGGTTTTCCTGAATCAAATGGTGAATCATTTTCTTAAAAGACTGATGCCACCGTTCAACAAGGCCATATGCTTCAGGGCGTCCAGGTATATTAAACACTTGGACTACACCCTTAAGCTTTAGAAATTCTTGGGTCAAACTTGCAGTAAAGTTTGTCCCTTGGTCACTCGTGATAATAGCCGGCACATCCACATTAACGAACAATTCTAACAACGCACTGCATACGGTCATAGCCGTCAATCGTTTCAGTAAGAATGCGCTAAGCCACCGTTCGCAAAGATTGATCTATACACAAGCAATGCTTATGACCAGCCAAAGAGATCAGCCATTCACATCTATATTCGTGTGACGAAAGGGAATTTCCACAATGGAGATTGGGTAGTTGGCACCCGTTCCAGTACCAAATTTATTGCCTTTAACTGGCAAGCTTTGCATGAAACACACCACTCCTTAATTTGCTTTACGCATGGGCATACGGGACCATGCGACAGACAGCTGAATTCGTTCACGGGATTTTACTTCCGGAAAATGCTCGCCAACGACTGATTCATGAGCCAATCTCTTCACTTTTTCTCTTTTCTTTAGGCACAGCTAAATGGTATATCGTTTGACCGGAAACAATAGCTTTTCTATACGAATATTATTAACAATACAAAATTAAGTTTTTCTTCATTTTTTTCATTTTTTTCGTCATTTAAAACCATTTTGCGATGAACTGTCTTCCCGCTGTTGCTTCGCAAAAATAGTGAGTCCACCACATAGAGATTCTTTTGTGGTTACTTTTCGATTCTCTCTTTCTCACCTCCCGCCTCTGCCACAAAAAGTGACTTCGCTCACTACCTCTATCTGTGCGATATCGAATTTGCCTCTCCATTAAGTTCGGCCTTGATGGTTTGACCTTTTTAAACTAGCTTTCGACTGCCAAACCTCATAAATTTATTTCTTTACTATAGGCAGCAACTTCTATAGTTGAAGAACTCTTCCTAGTTGGTTTTCTGAGCAATTTTTGTGCAAGAAATCAACTCAACTCCGAAGTAGAAACTGTTAGATAAACCAACTTCTGCCTGACTTTATTTAAAGCTTCAGACATACTTCTGACTACTGACTTGTTTAACTAATTTACATAAATTGTGTAATAATGCACACTTTCAGTACAGCGTCACGCTTCAGTGCCTCTAAGCGTGACTCATCTAATCAGCATAAGTAACAAACAAAGTAGGGCCTACATTAACTGCGGAATCATAAACACAATGTACGATTAGGCCTTAGGCCTAATGCCTGTGTCACACTATTTCTCAAAATGCATAGTATTCTATTATGCAGGTATACTAACCTAGTACCGTCAGTCTTAGTATACTTTGTCAAAATCAACAACTAGACCTAACTTTGCCTATTCATGAACACATTTGATCTCAAGTTCCACATGCCAAGTAGATATAAGATATACTTGGTATTATACTGGCACAGTAGCAAGCTCTAGAACTAAGTCTCATTGTTTACCGTAAGTGTAATCATTAGTAATAATTGTGTCACTGCTAAACGCTGACGCTGGCTACGTAGACCCATTGCAGCCGTTCTGGAAACAGACAGCTGTCATGGTTTATTGAAAATGAGACACTAATGTGAAATGCACCGTGCTATTGGACTGCGGTTAAGCTCTTGGTGAATTATCTACCTTGGTAACGTCGTATGTAGTAGGCCTTAAACTTGATTCCGGCTATACACACTCTGCGTAAGTTCGAGATTTCTACAGCGTCCAACGAAAGCTAAGTCCGAGGAACCAGCTTATTCACAGGCGCTCAGTCAAAACAAAATCGATAGCCTGTAGGCAGGAAGAGTTCGGTTCCAGGACAAGAACCAAGAGTCAGTCAGGCAGGCAGGCAGGCAGGCAGACAGGCAGGCAGGCAGGCAGGCAGGCAGGCAGGCAGGCAGGCAGGCAGGCAGGCAGGCAGGCAGGCAGGCAGGCAGGCAGGCAGGCAGGCAGGCAGGCAGGCAGGCAGGCAGGCAGGCAGGCAGGCAGGCAGGCAGGCAGGCAGGCAGGCAGGCAGGCAGGCAGGCAGGCAGGCAGGCAGGCAGGCAGGCAGGCAGGCAGGCAGGCAGGCAGGCAGGCAGGCAGGAAAGTGAGATAAGGGGAAGACGGAGAATGGGCAGTATTGGGATTTTTAACTTGTCATAAATTTTCAGTCTCAAGACTTGCCCACGAGACCTCAACAAGCGAGACCGAGGGTAGATCCGAGAAGTCCTCCCCGAAGTCAGAGACGAGATCCGAGGCGGAGAAAAGACCGAGACGTTGGCCAATCTGCCCGAGACGAGATCAAGACGGAACGTTAGGTAAGTCTCTATACAATCTCGAGACTGAATCGTCGAGACCGAGATTACATCCCTGTTGCAGTTAAAACAGAAAAGCTAGGCAATACTACAATTTCAATTAAGTAACAGGAAAGAAAGTAGCGTTACCATCGAATATCAAGAGCTCTACCGCAAGATACCTCCACACCCTCCAAGATGGCAGGACCAAAGACGACTGCGCGCCTGGCGAAAGACACTGACATATTAATAAAACCAGCGCTGAGGATGAATTCGCCAGGTGGCGGAACGAAACGTTACTTAGGTAATCGTTCTCCAAATCAACTTAATCGGAGATGAATGGTGTTGTTTAACATAGCTTTGGAGATCAACTTTCAAGTGGTATAGGAGACTTTTCATCTGTGTTAGAACCGATTCATTTTATCATGTTTACTCCTCAAAAGCCAATTTCCCATAACTTCTTATAAGGAATATATATATATATATATATATATATATATATATATATATATATATATATATATATATATATATATATATATATATATATTGTCCAATGAGACATTGTTACCACCCAAACTACTCCACTCATCTTGCACTATAGAATTTCTGCCTTAAATTTCTTAAATTTCTTAAATTACGTCCTCTTGGTTTCTTCTACAACTTGTTTCTGTTGCTATGGCAGCAAGCCTATCTGTCGTCTAAACTGGCAGTGAATGTTCAATTTACATTAAGAGGAACAATGACTCTGAAGACATCAGTCGCACGATAGACTTCAATAAATCATAATAATTTTATTATTAACCAAAATTAAGCATATAATACTCATATCCACTTATTTGGCACCTATTGATTACTTGTAATATTACTTTACTCTTATATATTGAGATTGTTTGTGGATTCCCCTTTAAGATAGCCTAGGCTCCTTTAAAGAAGGCTATTTTGCATCTCATAGGCCTAGGACAAATCCCAAGCGGACTTCTGTGGTCTCAGTGTCGTCAGCTCGGATGCGCAAGTCAACAAGTTGATCTTTCGAAATAGAACTCCCGGGTAAAAGTAGCGATCTTCAAAACAATTCGTCATATAGACCTAGAACTTCGGAGATTAAATGTCCGAATCACCCCGAGTAAGGCCGTCTAATTGAAAGATCGATTTATACTCGTATTATATGCTTCCAATCTTGACGATTCAACATAGGGGGCTATGTCTCCTTCAACTAGGCCTATATCGCTATATTTTTCCTTTAAAATCGATCGTGGAGTTTTAAATTATAATCAAGAATTGGTTCAGTTGCCATTAACAAATCGTCCACCTCAGTCGACCGATTCTTTTCAACTTACATCGGTGTACGTAACGTTCGTTGTTTTCATCATCATCATCATCATCATCATCATCATCATCATCATCATCATCATCATCATCATCCGATCTTGATTCTCATTCAAAGAAGCGTCATTGGTTACCGCTGTGATCGTCTCCACTAATAATTCAGTTGCCATTGTCATTATTTGAAATAATAATCTGTACATCATTCTGCCTCTGTATATAATTATTCATATTTATACATATATGGTGCCGAATGATGATGTTATAAGCGCTGTTGGCTTCCATTAATAATTTTTATTGTATACTGAAATACTTAAACAACATTCATTGCAAATGCATAGGGTCGAGGCCATAGAGTCGCTATAGAAAAATGTGTAAATTTACATTTTACATTTACAAGTTATATGACACGAGTGATCAAGAGTTGCTTTGTTCTGTAGTATGCTAATTCTTCTATTATATGTACTGAATTGCCGCCGGAGCGCTTTACTCGAGTCTTTTAGATTGTCACAATAATAAACTCTTGTGACTTTCATCGTTAACATCCATATCCATCCCTAGCACCACTCACCCAAAGGCAGGCATCATTTGCCTCATTGCGGAAGCCCACAAATCCAAAACTTCACTACACTCTTTAAAACATTTCAACCATTGCGATAGCCTATACAATTATTCAGTTTAGAGTCGCTGTTTTCGTCTTTCAGAGGTGGTTAGTTTGCTGGATTGACATCTCACTTGTTAGGGGTTCAACTCCCGCTAAGAGAGAATGATGTTACAAGATTCATGCGTCACTGGAGCCATCTAGCAAACTCAACTATATAATTAGTACAATAATCATACAACCGGCACTCACATGCTGTAAATTCAACGGCAAACACTTCATATACCCATTGCTGCTTCTTGGGCTTGGCTTAAGGGACAACTCTTTGTCCATCTATATAGCAGCGTATTGACATCGTCTAATTAATTTCTTAATTAAATTTAAAACTTGACCTTCTGCCTGGCTTTGTGTATCGGGACTGATTTCGTCAGATAGGGTTAGATTTGTTAAGATCAACTGATTATTCGAGTATTTTGATAGTACACATGCTGGAACATATAAAGACATTTATTAGACAGAAACGAAACAACTTGACGTGAATTAAAAGTTCGCACAATTTGACACGAAGTCCCTAATAACTTTCGTTTGAACTGACATCCAACCTAAACTTATCTAAAAGCTTTTAAAGCGCTGGCAACAGACATCGCATTAAGTTTAAAAAGCAATACAAAATCGGCCGCATTTTTATAAGCAGTCTGACAGCAACAGACAGTAACCTAAATAATGCCTCATATGCACAAAATGTCTGGTATAGTTACGACTACTGCGTACTGCAAAAATATCGCCGTTTCTTTATGGTTTAGACAGGCGACGTTAGCTGGACTTGGTTACCTGATAAATCAGCGAGTTTCCTGCAATCAGTAGTTTTCGGAATATAGCCATAAACACAAGAAGACGAACTAAATCTTTCGAATTACTACACGTACAAGAAGAACTCTGAGAACAAAGACTGGACCATCTGAATAAAGTACTTAAACAACATGAGATAATCTGCATCAATGGAACAAGATTGGAGCTGAAGCCATATCCGTGGGATACCGAGTTTGATGATGACGTCATCATTTACGTCATAACAATGCGTTTCTGTCTTCGTGTGTTGCCTGTGTGACATCAGCGCTTTGTTAGATCTCTGGCGTCAATGATCTGTGCAGACGATGCACCTCTGTTTTCCGGTGGTCATGCCTAAAATCGTTCTAGATATCGTCACGTCCGGTTTACGACGAATCCATGACGAAAGAACCGGAAGAACGTCCGCTTTATCGAAAGAGGATCCAGCACAAGACTTTCGAGATAATGGCAACAAGGAGCAGAGTCCTAAACGAAGCGAACGAGTACAGGGAGGAGGAAGATTCCAAGGAACCAGTGCCTGGAATTGAAGACAAAACGTTTTATTCGTATGAGTCATAATCGTGAATAATACATAGAAAAGATAGTAAGTTAAAGTTAGGTTACAAGTCAACATCAGCTTCTCTGGCTGGCAGCCTTAAGATGTCTTTAATACACTGAATATTAGAAATACTCTAAGAAGCAGAAATTCAGACATTCAGAGGCATCCATTAACAAACAGCTGGCGTATACGCATACACTTAGAGGCAGACGAGTAAAGAGGCAAATATACAAACAAGCAGACATCCAGGAACATAAAATAAACCAATAAAAACCTAAGTGACGCAGCTAATGACTGTGTAATATCTGTTGATCATTGAATAGAGGCAGTGGCGTAGCTAGCCTTCCGAGGGCCCTTGTGTACACTGAACTTTGGCTATTTTGCTTTAAGTAATTGAGCAACCGGGCCTTGGCTCCTTGGGGACCCAGGGTGGCCCTTGCCTCGTGGGCCCTTGTGCTTTGCATAACCTGCGTAATCTATTGCTACGCCTCTGAATAGAGGTAAATGGATGATCGATATGACAAAGTAAGGGGCAGTTGATAGATGCTGCTTTACCATAAGGTTCTTTTCGAGTTTGATGATGTGTGTAATGAGGCTTCGAGTCGTCATCTGGAAAGTTCAATTTGATTTTTGTAGTTCCCAAAGTCGTCAACAGAGGCGCTTCGTTCCCTTCTGCACAAAAATCAACAACCACTCAATAAACTAGCCTATCAATTGCCGAATCGGCGAGCAGATTCTCTTGCGCGCTCGATCGGCAAAATGCCCTTCTGCGAAAATCCTCGGTTGTGCTTCGTTACCGAGGTATATATGATCCCTCAGGATTTGAAAAATCATTATTAATATTATTACTACTACTACTACCACTACCACTACTACTACTACTACTACTACCACTACTACTACTACTACTACTACTACTACCACTACTACTACTACTACTACTACTACTACTATTACAATTATTCTGCAAGATCATCTGACTGTCTTTCTCTGGTCATACCTAAGACTAGAAATGTTCTTGAGATGAACGGGCTATTTCGGATACTGGACCTAAATAAGAAGTTACTAAATTATTATTATTATTATTTACTTATTTATTTATTTTATTATTATTATTATTATCTAAGAAGTTACTAATAATAATAATAATAATAATTATTATTATTATTATTATTATTATCTGACTCGTGGCAGACTCCAAAGTCAAAGTCGGGCAATGTCAGGTCAGTCTGTGACGACATGACTGTATACGCCTTGCCAAAAGTCAGTTCTGTGGCAGTTGCGGCCATTTTGCGAAGAGATCCGCTGCCTTGGTTGGCCAAGAGCAGATGATGCTGATGCTGGTGCAACTAGAGCTGCTGGTGGCGTTCAGGATGGCACGCTAAAAACTGGTCGACTAGGTGCACCTCCAAATCTCGTGATCTTGTCTTTCCGCGCAGTGGTGAAGAAGCAACCCTGAGTCAGTGGTCGCGTTAGTGTAGAGCGTTCTGTCGGCGTTTCTTCGATGGAGAGCCAGGTCTTCCGGTGCGGATCGGACGAACATCCGGCACCACCAACTCCTCTTCACCGCCGTCGTCGTCTGCTTCGATGGCGCCTGCGTCGTGGGCTTCGCTGGCCCGAGCGTCGACGTCTCCTCGACCTCGACCCGCCGGCTGACCTTCGTCAGGCGCTGTGGCTCCTTGACCCTGAGGACCGGTTGGGGCCCGTCGGCTGGGTCTCGACGACCAGCTCCAGGTTCTCTCCGCTTCTTTAGTCTTGGCTTCAGGCACCGCCTTCTCTCCTTCTTTGATTTCTTGTTCTTCGTTGTATTCTTGTCGTTGAAGACCTTGATTTGCGACTGGATATGCTCGCTCTTTGCATTGAGTGCGAGTGCTGAGATCACGAATTCGTCTGATTGCCTCTTCTGAACTAAATCCTTCAGATCTCGATTGTCTTTTCTCCTCCGTTAACCTTTGTTTTTTAATGCTTCGTCATAACTGAAGTCGATCACTTCTTCTTCCATCGGTGGAAGGTCGCACGGAGACAATTGTTCTCGGTCAAGTAGAAGACAACGGAAATTATGAGGAAGCGAAGAAGTATGCTGATGATTCCCAACTCTTCGTTTCATTTGATAATTCAACGTCTATTCCTGCCATCCAAGCACTTGCCTCTGTTTTTAACGATATTCGATCTTGGGTGGTTAATAATGTTAATAATAAACTTCTGTTGAATCCTTCTAAAACCAAACTCCTCCTAGTTGCATGCCAGTAACTCTGCATATTCGACTGCCTCAAGTCTGTTCCGTATAAAAGCCGATTGGCCTGAAATCATAATAAATAATCTACAACGTTGAAAAATCTTTGTTTCCGCCCAGGCTCGAACTGGGGACCTTTCGCGTGTTAGGCGAACGTGATAACCACTACACTACGGAAACTTCATTTCTGAAAGTAGGCCGGTGTTAGAGTTGTGTAGGTAAAATGGTCTCGGTATCTGGAATCAGAGAAATGCCTTTCCGCTTAGGATCTACTTGTATATGATGGAGTAATCGAAGAAGCCAATTCCACTGATAACAAATTCGCCTTTTAAAACACAGTTTCAATTAGTCGTAGGAAACTTTTCGATTACATCGGGGATATTATTTTGCTTTAGCGTTTGTCAGGATGGCCGAGCGGTCCAAGGCGCTGCGTTCAGGTCGCAGTCCGGTTCTCCGGGCGTGGGTTCAAATCCCACTTCTGACAGATCTACGTTTTTACTAATTGCAAGAAGTCCATAAACGTAGTTCAGGACAGTCGGTAGGAGACGAATGACTAGATTCAGCACAAGACCGGACATAAGTCCAGCAAAGACCAGCACGATCGAGAGCTAGATTGGAGAATGATGTTATCGCCAACACCTAATTTAGTCCTATCATGCTGTCACGATGCCGAGTCTCATCGACTAGAAGTTTTTTATTATTATTTAACTGAGTCGTTACTTCAACCGAAAATAAAGTTTAACAGCAGTTCAGCACGTCAAACATCGCCTGACAATTCGGCTCAATCTTTCTCTCAGTCTCTATCGGTCTGTATCGGTCTGACTCCGAGTCACTTTCCCCCCTATTTAACGAGTCTGACAATCCCTCGACAATCCCTGGTGAATCTGTCTGGCACTCTATCACATCAGGTGAGTGTCCAAACTTTCCCACAGATGGCGCACCTCCAGCTACCGTCAGTGAACACCATAGGGCACCACCGGACGCACATGTTGACGACGATGACACGTGAGGCGAGGAACGTGACACATACTAAGGTCCATCGAACAGATTCCACAAATATATTACAGCCCTACGATTCCTCGATCAGCCGATAGGCACATAGCGGACTTACCGTCGAAATTCTATAGTTGGGCGGTACTGAAACATCTTTAAAATCTAACATATAAAGACATCATAACGTGTATGCATGCTAGGCCCGTAAGTTATCAGCAAGGGACTATGGCGCAATGGAAAACGCGTATGACTACGGATCAGAAGATTCCAGGTTCGACTCCTGGCAGGCTCGTAACGTGTTAAGGCCTAAGACTTGAGATTGCTCAAAAGTGAAGACTCGGCAACATTACTCAAAATATAAATGAGGAAAATGTCGACCGTAATTAACGAAATATCAATTTGCAAATTGCAATTTAGATAAATATTTGCCTTTTGAAAAAGATATTGAGATACGCAACATTCAATCACATAGTGAATTGACAGCGTTAGTCAGAATGACCCAGAGGTCCAGGGTTCACATGCGTTCACAGCGCATTCCTCTGTTCAAATCCCACTTCTAACAAATCTGTTTTTAATTGCACAAAATTCCTTAACCGTAGACTAAGGAAGTTAATACAGAAGATTGGCCAGATTGAGCTGAAGGCCGGAGATCAGATTAAGAAGCCGAGTCATCGCTCGTAGGCAATTTGAACCTAATATTGCTGACCCCTCCCTAGGATGGATTAATTCCAGCGAGGAGAGAGAGAGCGAGAGAGAGAGGGACGGGGAGAGAGAGACAGAGAGACAGCAAGAGACAGACACAGACAGAGAGAGACAGAGAGAGAGAGAAGAGGGAGAGAGTGGAGCCATCTAGTGGGCTCACCGTCAGCCGTGTCGAAGCGAAACTCTTCCGTCCAGTTAGTGAAACCAAAGGCATTTCTGACACGAAGGGTCAACTTGTAACCAGAATTAGGCTGAAGCTCTGTGAGTACAAAATCCTGGCTATAGACCGGAAGTTGATCGGCTAACGTCATTCTGATGGCGAACTGCTTCTTCTGTGAAGGCTCAGATGAGTTGGACTCCTCTTCATCATCATCCTAAGCACAACGTTTCAAATACAAAAGCGGTATTATGAAATATTTTAATTACATTAGGACTTCTTACATTTAATATAATTTTAATAGTCGCTAGACTTGAATGAGGCTGCAATAAATTCACAATGAAACATCGCAGTTGATGCGTCCATTGATGCTGCAAGGAAATTGGAACTGGTCGCAGACAGATGCTCCAGTATTCATATTCCGCTATTGTTATCGCCTGTAACCATAGTGATGAGATAACACATTATTGTGATTTCTATGTCTATCACTTGCATTCACTAGCGACATCTAGCAGAGTATTTTCAGATGTGGTACCCATCGTACGCTATCATACTAGACGTCCTGTTAAAATTCGATTTGAACTAAATTAAAAGTTGATTAAAATTTAGGTTAGCTAAAAGGGTTAAGAACTACGGTTTAAATTTGTTGTTAAATTCTCTTCTGTCGTGAAAAATGATAAGCTTCCGGCAATTTAGCTTTCGCATGCGATCAAGTAATGCTGTCTGCGTTTGCTGTAGCTATCGAAATCTATACTAATTTGTATTATTGTTGCTTATTATTATTACTATAGTTACAAAATTTTTAGCGCGCATTAGTCACACAGAAATGCAAATCTGAGCGCTTGTAGTCAGTCGCCGGTGGAATGCAGTTAGATATCCAGATGTTTGAAAGCCAGTGAGAAATAATAAGTTTTGAGGCGTTTCTTGAAGGAAGGGAGTTTGCACATAGAAGAAAAAGCGGTAGTAAGTTACTTTTCTTGGGGCAGCGGCATGGAATGCACGAGATCCCAGGACAGTTCTGCATTCAGCCAATGGACCCGTACCCGAAGATCTCAGGCTGCGGGGAAGGGACGAAAATGGAGACTATATAGTGTTTGAAGGTAAATGGGGTGCTCGAGGCAAGAATTTATAGATTAGACAGGCCAGTTTAAATCTTATCTTGAATTCTACAAGAAGCCAATGCAGCTAAGGGTGTAGGGGTTTTACGAGGATGTGCACGCAGAACCACTCGAGCCAATGAATTTTAGATGCGTCGAAGTCTGTTGAGTTCATGACCTAATCAGAAGCTGCTGACCAGATCGAGGTTGATCTGCGTTTCTTCAGGCGTCGACTCCGAACGCACCGACCAGCGCACTCTGTATTGGTCACTGAATCGGCTTCGACGCTCACTCGTCACCTGCAGATCGTATGGAAGACCTGTTGCAGAAAGAGTGAGTGAAAGAATGAAAATCTGAACGAGTTAATGGATTAATGATCAATTATGAATGAATGGATTAGTGATTGAGAAATGCGTGTGAGTGAATGAGCAATGACTGAATGAGAAACTTAAAGAATAAGTGGAAGAGTAAATGAGCGAATTCGTAGCGAGTATATTTAATAATAATAATAATAATAATAATAATAATAATAATAATAATAACAACAATAATAATAATATTGTTATTATTAATATTTTTCTTACCCGAGGTATATGATCCCTCAGGTTTTTAAAAATTCTGCTGAGAATACAAAAATCGTCAAGATTATTATTATTATTATTATTATTATTATTATTATTATTATTATTATTATTATGTTATGTAGTTGTTTCTAAGTTATTTGGATTATGTCGGAAACTCCTTCTCAATAGGGCTCAGAGCTAGATGATAATTAAACAAATCTATTATTAATTCGTTTTACTTATGAAATAGAAACTGGCCTATTGTTATGTCACTTCAATTATGAAAAAAATCTATTGTTAATTATGAAACGAATATGAGCCTATTTTTACGTCACTTCAGTTATGAAACAAATCTATTGTTATTTAAATTTTGAAACATACAGGCGTATTGTTAAGTCACTTTAATTATGAACCAATTCTATTGTTAATTCATTTAAATCATGAAACGGATGCAGCGATGGAGCCTTATTGTTACGTCACTTCAATTATGAAACCAATCTATTGTTAATTCGTATAAAATTTATGAAACTAATAGTAGTTAAGTAAGACATTTGTTACGTCACTTCAATTATGAAAAAATCTATTGTTAATTCGTTTGAATTGTGAAACGAATGCAAGCCTATTGTTACGTCACTTCAATTATGAAACAAATCTATTGTTAATTCCTTTGAATTGTGAAACGAATAGTTAGTAAGTTAGAAAGACATTTGTCAAAACGCCATTTGTCCATCGGCTGAGCGAGGAATCGTTAGGCGTGGATGAGTCACAGCGGTAAGACAACAAAAGCAACTAGGTCTTAAGCTCTCGCTTGACTTATTTGGGTTATAAGTAACGTGAACAGGGAGACTATTCCAGATGACTGGTGCAGAATTGCTGAATCAGCGTCTGGAGAAATTCAGGCCGATAATCTCTTATGTCAGGAGACAAATGGTTTTGTGTAGCCCAACGCAGAGATCTGGATGGCTGATGGCGCTGTAAGGACGATGACAGATAAACAGGTTGATTGGTTAAGAGAGTCTTACGAAAAAGGAGTGCTATCTTGTATGTAATTCTGGAGCTGACAGGCAACCAATGTAGCTTTGCCAGCATAGGACCGATGTGATCAAACCTAAGGGTTCCAGTCACTAGTCGCGCTAAAAAGTTCTTGACGCTTTGCAGTTTTCAATGTTGGAGGTGTAGTGCCATAAAAAGTCGAGTCTTGTTCTAACTACACTACGAGTTCCGGTGGCAAGCACGATCGAACATGACGCATTGCTTCTGTGTGGAAGTACGAAGCCTTGCAGACAGCGGTGACATGCTGGTTGAATGTTAGTTTAGAGTCGAGTGTCACTCCAAGAATCTTAAATGTTCCCGATAGTGAAATGTCCGCATCTGCAATGTAAGTAAGATGTTAGACTCACGATCGATTTTATTTACGAGGAAGTGCCAAGTACAATGACTTCAGACTTCTTTGGATTCAGACACAGTCCCTTCAATAGTTAGGAACCAGCAGAGTACTGCTTCAGAACATCGTGTTAGGTTGCTGGTGTTGAAGTCAATGTGATCAAGCTCTATGTATGGTTCTGTGTCATCGACATACTGGTGGTGATCGGAAATGATGCCAGCGACTGGAGCCACATACAACATGAAAGAATCGGGCCAAGGGCCGATCCTTGTGGAGCACCGTAGTCGCAGGCAGACGATTACGACCTTGAGGATCCGATGCTAACATGTTGCGACCGGTCCTTCGACAGGTGACTGCAGATCCAATCCAGCGCAACACCGGTGATGCCGAATGTCTTCTGCAGCCAAGCGATGAGTGTTGTTTTGTCGATCGTATTAAAGGCAGCGGAGAGATCGAGGCGATAAGTAGGATGCGTTGTTGTCGTCCGGAAGCGGCGTGGACATCAGCAAAGTTCTTTGTTAAGGCTTTTCAGTCGAGTGATGTCTACGGTAAGCTGACTGATGACTGTTAAAATTGCAGGATCTACTGACGTGCGGGAAAAGACGAGGCAGAAAGACACGTTCCGACATTTTTTACACTGTAGGCCTATATGACCTGGAACCGAACCCTTTTGCCTATCGATTCTGTTTTGACTGAGGGCCTGTGAATAAGCTGGTTCCCGCAACTTAGCTATATTGGGCGCTGTAGAAATCTCGAGATTACGATTATGAGTTTGAGATTGCTTTATAGTTAGAAGGATCACCCGGATCAATTATAGGTCTATTGTTGCGTCACTTCAATTATGAAACAAATCTATTGTTAATTCGTTTGAATTATGAAACGGATACAAGCCTATTGTTACGTCACTTCAATTACGAAACAAAGTTATTGTTAATTCGTTCGAATTATGAAACGGATACAAGCCTATTGTTACGTCATTTCAATTACGAAACAAAGTTATTGTTAATTCGTTTGAATTATGAAACGGATACAAGCATATTGTTACGTCACTTCAATTATGAAACAAAAGTTATTGTTAATTCGTTCGAATTATGAAACGGATACAAGCCTATTGTTACGTCATTTCAATTACGAAACAAAGTTATTGTTAATTCTTTTGAATTATGAAACGGATACAAGCATATTGTTACGTCACTTCAGTTATGAAATAAATCTATTGTTATTATTATGTATTATGTACGTACGTATGTATGTATGTATGTATGTATTATTATTATTATTAATTCGTTTGAAATATGAAACGAATACAAGCCTATTGTTACGTCACTTCAATTATGAAACAAATCTATTGTTAAGTCCTTTAAATTATGAAACTGATACAGGCCTTCTGTTTACGTCACTTTAATTATGAAACAAATCTGTTGTTTTTATAATAATAATAATACTTATGAAAACAGTTGGTCGTAAACTTTGAATCCGATAATAATAATAATAATGTTATTATTGTTATTATTATCATCATTATTATTATTATTATTGTAAGGGCATATTTTAGTTTCACGGTTCTTACAGCCTGGTCTGTCAGGGACTCGTCAATCACGTGGATAGGCTTGCAGGAACACTGCAGTTTTAAGTCCTACCATAAATCGATCAACTGCTGGTGGTAACGGATGCCAGGCTATTCCAGACTGATGGTCCAGCAACTGTAAGACTTCGTGGACCATATCGTCTAGCTCTTCTTCCTGGAATTTGGAGGTCGCCATGAGCTGCCGAGCGCAAGTGACGGCATTGTGACGCCTATGTAATATGTCTTGCACAGAGTGCGATAAGTGCGGAGTTGGTGACCATCTGAGCTGCGCAATTGAGGATAGACGAGACTGAAATTGTCCTATCAGATTCTTCGCGAGGCTTGGAAGGACGGATAGCCGATCGCATCAGGATAAAAATGTGACTTGCTGTGCCCGTCCCCGAACAATGCTGGGCTCTGGCTTCTCAGTAGCCGGTCCAAAGTTTAGAAAGTCACTGCCCGTTTCAGTTCGTTCTGTCATGTCCTCAATGTTATTCAGGTCTGCCCTAAAGAGGCATCTCTTTCAACTTGTCTGCCTACCGTAACCTGGCTTCTGGTTTCTCTGACAGCATTATGATAACGGCGCTATAGAAGTATTTAGATTAGATTACATGGGTATCAGCAGCGTCGAACGATAAATTTCGCCGTATGACCTTAACACAGATTGATAATAGTTAACCTGCATAGGGAGTTAATATACTCCACCTCTAAGAACTTTTCGTCAAGGAGAACATCAAAGTCCAGGACTACAAAATGTGATTCCAACTCATAATATCTCTCAAGTTTCTCAGTTGTTGTCGGGGCTTGAAGTGTACTTAGACAGATTAACGCGTTTTTATCGAGTTCAGCTCAGTCGATTTGATGACAGTCATGAACTTCTTTCACATCATCTCATAAGATAGAGTCGTGTGCCATTCTAGACACTTTGCCATAAAACTTTAAACTACAGCGATAATTAGGTCAAGTAAATGCGAGATCAGCCAAACACTAAGAGCGAACTGTATGCCTGATACAGCAACCTGCTTTACCTTTTTGAGAGACTTTACCTGAATTTCAGGTAAAGTCTCAGAATATAGGGCCTTTTATGACAGTCAGCAAGTGAAGGCGCAAGTAATAATAGATTTGCGCAGAATGAACGGTAGATATTGATTATATAAAAGTAAATAGAGGCAAATACGGGTCAGTAAAGGTTAAGAAGTATCAAGCTCCTCCGCGGGAACGAATTACGGAGCTCCTGAAGGGAGAAAAGTAAACAAATTGTTATAGCGCGTGAAAACTAGTTTTAAATTCTACTTCATATCACTTTAAAGGCACCGTTGCTAGAGTCAGACGCAACTCATCAAAGTTCACACATGAACCTTCAGGATATCAATTTCATTCCCAAAGCATTCCTCTGCCATTGCTGTTTTTTTTCCGAAATTTAATTACGCTTCTGTAATGGGTTCAGTCGGGATAAGTTTCAGGTCTGCCTTTTCTCTTTCTTTAGGACAGTAAAACGTCTCTTGGTTTAAGGCGACAAGAAACTACTTCGGACTGAACGATTTACACGGCGCCAGACGGTCATAGAACATCTGTTCTATCAACACTGTGCTGTCGAAATACATCCCAGCTATCTGTTCATAAATCCTATCGTTCCAACAGTTTCCTATATTTCACTAGTGCTTTTTCCTAAATCTAACTTCACGTAAAATAGACCGATTTCAATGGGAATTACATGTTTACTGGTATTTAAGCAAATGAACAAAGATATACAATGACATACTTACACACATATAAATGTATACATGCATACATATATTGGCCTTCGTAATTACATACATATATACAAACGTGTATGGCTCCGTACGTATACGTGCATCCATCATTCATACATAAACAGAACGTGTTATTCAAAGCCAATCATTAAATTATGCCTATTTCAAACTAATATCTATGGCATTTGTAAGGTTCTACGTATGAATAAACTGGCATGATTATAATAAGGTGTTTATAATCATGATCACCATCTACTGGCCTCTTATCATGCTGGCTCATCTAAGACGAAAAAGGCATTTAAAGTCGTGCTTTACAAGTGAGTCATTCCATCACAACCAACGAATGGGAATAACCAATGACACCTGGAACGAAGTTCAAGTCATTCAACACCAAGAATACGAGTTAAAATACGAGCATTCGACGCTAATAAAGATAGCCTACTGCGGTTTAAGATTAGTCAACGTTCTCCTGCGATTGTCTGTAATTGGATAGACCAACATATCGCGAATTCCTATTTGGAATAGCAACATTGGAAATCACAACGGGTTATTTGAGTTGCCAGTCTACTCTTGGTTAACCCGTTTAAGTTAAGATTAAATGCATGATGAATGCCCGTACGCTATGTGTACATATATGTATGTATGTATATATATGTGTATACACAGCCTAATACAAGGGGTGAATTCTATTAACATACCGCTAACAGAAATGACATCAGATGCGAATCCAAAGCCATTGTCTCCAACGCAGGAGTAATCGCCGACATCCTGACTAGTTGCATTTAGGATCTGAAGTCTTGCGACCACATGTCCATCCTCACGAGCTTCTCTCGACGCTGAAACACACATCTTTTATCAGAGGTTGTCACGTCGTCGGCCCTTGTGGCGCAACCGGTTAGCGCGTTCGGCTGTTAACCGAAAGGTTGGTGGTTCGAATCCACCCAGGGGCGATTAATCATTTTTGACCGTTTCTCTGCATTTCTAGTGCATTTCTTAAGCTTGATTTGTCTAAAATGTGAAGGAATAATTGTGACATAGTTGGCTTTTTGGGGAATAATCGGTTTGAAGCGTTTAATGGCTTTCGACCATGCATCTTTATTTCAGATAAAGAATAAGCACAATTCTGCTAAACATGAAAGAAATAATTCTGTTTCCATCGGCCCTTGTGGCGCAACCGGTTAGCGCGTTCGGCTGTTAACCGAAAGGTTGGTGGTTCGAATCCACCCAGGGGCGGTCAAAAACTTTTAGTTTAAGCACTTCATTTAACTGAAACAGCCAAGCCTAATAATTTGCTTAGCAATCAAGTTAAGCTTTTAACAAGAGGTTTATCGCTCGAATTTGCCACGCAGGAGTGTGACTTAGCAATCTGCAAAGTATACGAGTTCTGTATACTTCACAGTAACCATTTTTAATTTTATCATATATGTCTTATCCAATCCAAACTGACGATGTAATCCATCCCAAATTCCGTCCTAATTTGCCCTAATTCCATGCAACGATTTCCATGGGGTCAAGTTCAGTTGACTCAACCGTAGAAAAGTCTTCTTCACGAGCTGTTATTATTATAATTTCTTCATTTCTTAAGCGCGACCATCTAATGACTAAGCATCATCAATCGAACTATTGGTTTTTGACTAAGTGTCGAGTGTCGACCTTTCAGTCTAGAGTAGTTGACTGCCTGCCTACCGTCTGTACACCGTTAAAATGGTGCAAGTCAAGAGGTTATCACGTCCGATTTTATGTCTAGCTCCATGGGTGTCATACGACTCTCTCTGTGTACGTATATGTAAACACATTATACAGATATACATAATAGGCTACATTATGTATATATGTATGTATCACACACACATGGATACATATATATGCTAATATATGTAAGTATGCTATATAGCTTATACATACACATATCCATGTATAGATCACTAGCCTGGTTAGCTACATTGGTTAAAGTGTACGTCATGGCCATTCTGTGAGCGAGGACGCCGGTTCGCATATCGATCGTGGCTTATGTCAGAGATTTCAATCTCGGTTAGAACGGTCTGTGCACAGAAACCTTAGATTGCTTGGCCCCCATTCAAACGGGCAGCGGTTGAGAAGGACCTCACCCGAGTAATTCAATGAAAAATGAAGCCATACGGTCGCTATAGAAAAACATGTACATTTATTTTTACATTTTATGTATGCGTTCTGTTCTGAATTACGCGTATTGAACTAGTTCAATCGAAATCTTTATTATTGATGTTCCAGAAGTCTAGAAATGGTCTGCGATCGCCGTATACCAAGAGAAATACCCTACACATTGAAATTAATGAAATCTTCTTGTGTTTAAAACACGCTGTCTTCCAACAAGTTATTCAACATTTAAAAAACCGTCTAGGTAATCTCAAAATAATGAGTTATTATTATAATTCTAGTATTTGCACCATCTACACCAATACCGTAATAATCTTCTTTCGTTTGCACCTCCTCTACTACTTTCTGGTTGCCATCGTCGTCATCATCATCATCATCATCATCATCGTTGTCGTCGTCGTCGTAATCATCATCATTAACACCATGAGGACGAGTGTCTTTCATCTTAATCTCATAAGTAGTTGCTGTTGTTCATTGCTTAAAGACTATCTCTGTCTTACTGATGACGCTGTTTCCGACGTCGACGGAAGCATCCGCTTTCGACCACGTGACCTGACCGACCGGAGGATTGGAATCGAAGACGCATTCAAGTGTTGCCCTCTGGTGGAGACCAACACGAACCACGGGCGTCAACACTACGACGCTCGGCCCATCTACAGAGACACTTTGCTATCACCACTGAGTAAGAAGAATAAGGAAGATGATGATGATGATAATGATGATGATGATACCTAAGCCAACAGGCTTGTTTCGCTCGCGTGGCAAGAGACCAGACAGGCTACACTGGTTCCCCGGGTGGCAGATAAATATCTGGCCTGGGATGCCATAGTTGTACATACTCGTGCCCCGTATTATATTTCTCACATAGCAAATTCAGCTGAGGTAGCAGTAGAACAAACTGATATTCAGTGTTATTCAAAGTATGGGACCAAAGTACTTAAATAAAATTAAACTAAACTTTAAGTACTTTTTGTAAGAGTAAAAGTACTCGTCAGCAATTTTACTTAGGTAAAAGTAAAAAACTATTCTTCTAAATAACACTTAGAGAATCTTGACTCCAGGTTGACACTAGAATCTCATGTTACCAACATTACATGATCCTGTTACTTTTGCCTGAGGCAACTTCAACCCATTCCTGGGTCTCTACCTCTTGAAGCTGCCCATGTTGTTGCCTGCTCACTTGTCTTATCACGCCTAGACTATTGCAATTCAATACTCAGTTGTCTTCCTCGTCGTCTTGAAGACTCCCACAATCAGTTCTGCATGCAGCTGTTTGCCTTGTTTTTCAGCTTCTTCTAATATCTCCAGTTACAGTCTTGATTTCTGCACGACTACACTGGTCATCTATTCTAGCTCGGGTCCAGTTTAAAGCTGCTGTCCTTGAATACAAGGTTCTTTATGGTTCAGCATCGAGCTACTTTGCTGACTTATGCATTCCTCTCACACTCAATCCCACCATGATAAACTTGAGATCAGCTTCCTCTTGCCAACTGTTCCAACCTACCTGTAAAAGACGCGTTGTTTCCATGCCATTTCACATGTTGGTCCACATCTATGGAATTCACTACCACCAGCTTCGAGTGACTCTTCTTTTTCTCTTATTTCATTTCATATCATGAAAAATTGTCGGCTTTTAACCAAACTACCCTGTCTCTCGTTATTTTTAAATTTCTGTAACTGGCTATCTGCGTTCCGTACAGTTCCAAGGCACAGTGTCCAGCTTTCCCCACAACCTAACATTAATAATGATGCTGGCGTGACGATGATGATGAGTTCTCTGCCCGAAGGCAGGTCCATTGGCTTTATGCCACCCGGAGATGAGATGAGTGAGGTTGTTTCCCGTTGCCTTCCTCACAGACAATGGTGGATGAAGAAAATTGTCCAAGGTCGCTACACAGTGGCTTGAGGCAGATTCGAACCCGCGACCCTCCGGTTACGAGGCCCAGACCATACCACTACACCACAGTGTCCCACTACTGGCGTATATTTATCTAAACACACACATACACAATGATATATATATATATAGAGGCTGGCCATTGCATACTTGAACATGTACCTCTACACGAAACCTAGCATAATAAATTTTGATAAACAAACAACCTAACACGGTTAATATAGACAAAAAGCGAACACAGGGAGAATCGCTAAAATACTCTAAGAAGCTTAATACATTTCTTCATGCTCTTAGGCGCCCTTAGTCTATGTATATTCATAAACTATCTATGCTTAGCCTACTTTGCGTGAAAACGGCACACATACTCCTAAAAGGGCCTTAACATACCCCCTTCACCATTCCTCCTCGGATGATTTCAAACCGTTAGGTACTCAACGCAGTAATTAGTCAATGTCACTCTGCTTTTACGATGCTCTCCGCTTTACTTGTCTGTTGCCCTTCATGTCCCATGTGCTGGCAGTTATTCGTATGATATAACAGCCTCAAAATTATTACCGTTACACCCCCAATTCTAGCGCATAAAAGTTATGGGTAGCATACGGCTAAGCAAGAGAACCAAAGGTTTGCGAAATATTACAAGGAAAAGTGTTTATATTTTTAGTACTTTGTTTGCAAGTAAAAGTACTAAAACGTTTATTTATGTACAGTAAGGCGTTACTTTTATTTTGTTACTAAGCAACACTGCTTCTGTCAAGTATTATTGCTATAAATAAAACTAAAAATACTCAGGGTTGCTATCTACACATCTTTTCTACCCATCACTTCAAAACACTAGGTCCGATTAACTGCCTGGATCGATTTCATTCAAATAAGTAAGCAAGTAACGCATTTGTTAACACGCCATATGTCAGTCCGCTGAGCGAGGAATCTTAAGCGTGGACAAACACACAAAGATGGAGGATGAGCTCATGCGGGCAAGCAGGGTGGAACATGTCAAAAGGCTGCAGGTGAGATGTCTGAAAATATGGACAAGAAGAAGGTAAGGCATGGTAAATATCCGTAAGGTTGGTCGTCGCCTTTCAACTATTTCCGAAGAGTCACGGGAGGTCAACTTCCCTTTTGACCTTTATCTAGTTCAATGATGCCTACCGATGTCGCCAAGGACAAGATCTGATTTATCACGTACATTTTAAAAGCTCCTAGTGTAATATTTGTTTCTGAGGTAAACAAAAGTAATAATAACAACAACAACAACAACAACAACAATAATAATAATAATAATAATAATAAATGAATATATTATTATGATCACATTTTTTATTCATAATTATTATTACTATTATTACACTATTTCTAATAAAAATCCATCATATTAGATAATTAGCCTGTGGGTATACTCACTCGCTGTATCGCAAAGACGCTGAGGAGGCTTAAACAGGAAGAGGTGCTCATAGAAGTGTTCACTGTATACCCAGAGATGCTGTATATTCAGTAACCCAGCGGGGGGACTTACACTGTACGTTGATGTTGAATTGTTTGGAGGTCGGGTCACCAGCTCCGTTGTCAGCCACGCAGGTGTATATGCCACCGTCCTCTTTGCTTGCCTCTGCCAGGGCCAGATTTTCGCCTAAAAAGGGCTTCTTACCCTGTGTACAAAAAATACTTGTGAATAGAGTATCCTGCCATAGCTGCAGCGCGACGAGCGGCCGTCGGGTAATTTTTTCCGAGTTTCCATGACTTTCAGTTGCATTCACCTACTAAAACTTTGTTACGACTTCTACAACCTCTAGACGATCAAGTTTTATCATCTTCCGACCTAAAGTCTGCATGTCTTTCCGAGCCAGGTCTACATGTAATTCGAGGAAGTTATAAACTATACAATCGGTAAAAGCGACGGGCATTATGTTCAATGGGCAGAAGCTCAGACTAATCAAGGCGAGCTTTTGACTCGTGCTTATTGGAAATTTCTCGTTCCTGAAGAAGATTTAGAAACGGCAATCCATAGCATGAAGGACGTTCATCGGATTGCCTGGTCCTTTGGGTTTAGGAAGCAGTTAAAATGATCAAATATTTATTCAATCATAATTATTATTACTGTTTTTACATTATTTATAATAAAAATGTATCTTATTATATGATAACAAGCCTGTGCATATATTCGGATGCGCTCGCTGTATCGCAAAGACTCAGTGGAGCGAGAATGCAACCTTCAAACATCTAACGGCATCAAAGATCTGCTATTGATCAATCAAGAACATGTGGCGACCACCCACTCTCATATGACAAGGCTAAGAAAATGAAGTCGCTAACACTTCATAACCATGGCTGTCTCTCGGTGATAGCTTAGGGTTCTGCTCTTCTTCCATTATTTTATATTAAATTTGCACACAAAGCATGCAATCCTTGGATTAAAATGTATCTCGTTAAGTTGCTTTGTGTAAATATTTTCTTTATTTTGTAGGAATTAAGCATGCAACACTGTTTGAACTTAGAATTTCTGCTTTCTGAAAGATAAAAAGTAAAGGCTCAAACCACAGTTGCATAATTCTGCCTGTCTGGCATTCGACAGTCTACTTGAATCACAGTGGAAAACAAGAGGAAGACCTTGTCTAAAATATAGGAATAAGACTAAAATCAGTGTCCTTATACACTAAACGACGGCTACTGTTCGCCTATTGTGCTAATGACTAATTTTGTTAAACTGACAAATACTGACTTGTTTTGTCCAGGTGATGACCGGCTCAGGCTTTCCCTCGGCCGTGCAGCTCAGATAGACAGGCCGACCTTGGAGGACATTCAGAGTCGTATTTTGGGGTTCGGTGGCCACAATTGTCGCCGGAACTAAACAGACCGATGACAAACTCTACTAATTGTCAAAGCTCTTCAGCATAGAACGTAAGGGTTTAACAGGTTAAGTCAAAGTTAAACGATTAACTCGCCATTATATAGCGATGATAACATAACATAATTAGGGTTTTAAGTGGTTCAGAAGCCATATGATCTGTGTTAGAACCCCGCAAACTGACCGGGGATGCGCAGGAGGAGGACGGAGACCACAACAAGAGTCACAATGCGATATTTGTTGGAGGAATGAGCAACGGGCAGAGATAAGTCGGTTGATTGTGATTACCTTGTGAAGACAAATGTTAAATTGGATTCTTTGCTTGATAGGCAGTCAATGTAATAAATGCAATATGGATACTGATAATATTATGCTGATATTTCTGGATCTTTGTTATGGTTCTGACCAGAGAATCATGAACAATTTCTAGTTAGTGCAAATCTATCTAAGTGATACCAATGAGAAGAGAGTTACAATAGTCAAATCGGCTTGGAACCAGAGCAAATGTGCTAGAGAAACCAAGACAGTTTGAGGACGTGGGATTCGATTCTCTTGTTGTGACTCGTGCTAGGAAAGCGTTGGGTTGACAGGCGTCCTCGTTGCTTGGGCCGAAGCTTTTGAATTCACTGCCCAGTTTTGTGCATTTTGTAACTTCTTTAATGACTTTCAGATCTAAACGTAAGACTCATCTGCTTCGACTTTGCTCATCTATCGTAGCCTGGTTTCTGATGTTCCTGATCCATCAGATCTCGACCGGACTTCGCTACAGGATTACGACCTTCGATTGATGCCTTTATAATGACGGCGCTGTGGAAGTCATTACATTACATTAGAATTATCATCGACACTCTGACCCTTTACTCGTTCATTTATCTGTAAGTCAATAACATAATTTATTATGGTCATATAAAAATAAATGAAATCTTTCATAGATCTTAAATGTAACAAGATAAAGTGATATATTGCGCAGGTCCATACCGTTGACCGTTAAACGATTGACCTGCGACTGAGCGGAACCGGAAATAGCGCAGGCATAGCTTCCTTCCTGATCAACGGTGGCTGATAGGAGGCTGAGGATGCTGGCCTTTCCGTTGTCCTCCTGCGCAACCGACCTCTCCGCTCCGACAACCAGCAGCCGGTTGTCCAAGGCAACCAACACCTCCTGATTTCCATTTTTATGGCGCCACATTAGCGTTTGCCACGACTCTGCAAAGAAACGTAGTAAATGCTTTGTTCATTCTGTCAAAGAATAGCAGGTCGTGCGCATTGGGACAGTAATCAGCTTCACTATCAATCGTAATGTCCTGGGTTTAAATTCCCCCAGTGGAGAAATTTGTTTCGAGAATTTGGCTCTGCCTGCACCACAGAGTGAACTCAGCTATAATGAGTACACTGTCTGTACACTGTCACTGGGAAGATGAGGCGGCGAAGGAGAGAACTGGTCACCCGTTCTCATATGCCGAGGCTAAGAAAAAACGATGTCGCTAACACTTCATACGCGTGGCTCCTCCTGGTGCTAGCTTAAAAGACTTCTCTTCTGTTCCCTTCTTCGTATATCATGTTGTTTTAAAAAATAAACTATATAACCGTCAAAAAATCATTGTGAAAGGTTCGTGCTGCTCCAGTTTATAAACATCGGTCACTTCATACTAATTGTTGTTGGAAAAGGGCGACATTAGGATTTGATAGATTTTGTGGTAGAATTGGCGAAGAACGTAAAGAGCTATGGTATAAATAAGAAAGACAACGAATTGTAGACCACAGGAGGCACAGACAGATAGACAGACAGACAGAGCGCGTTATCCATTGTCCAATACTTCGGGCCTAGCATTTTGTCGTCGATAAAAAAATTCTGGGATAGGCCGACTTCATCGTGTGAACGACTGGGATCCGAAGTAAGGTTTCCTTATCGTGACCTGCTGCTCAACAGAGGTTGCATTTCTGAATTTGCCCTTACTTTCGCCTCGTGACCCGCCCCAAGTGTCGCTCGTTGACTTCACCCACTCAGACCCTTTACCACAGGGTGGGGAAATGACAAGGGACCGTAAACAAACGAGGCGCTGATAACCGAAGAGGTCATTGAGGCAAAGGTCAACTGGTGTTCAGAGCAACTCGCAACCCGTACATGAGGTGACTCAGATGAATGCGATGGGCAGCTGCCATGACTCCACACATATCTAAGATATCGTCTAGACCATGGACCCCTAATTTACAGGGGTCCATGTCTAGGCCTGCATCTCGATGCCCTGAAAGTGGTGAAAAAGCTCTGGCTACAGCGAGGGGGATAAAAAGCATCGAGGGAAGGCGCCTTAGTCAGTTTGTGACAGAGTGGTAGGCAGCAGATGCCGCATAGGCTTGTAGATAAATACCCTGATTGCTACAGATGTATTCATAATCTTGATTACCAGTGTAATTGAGACCACACCCAATGGAAACAGCTGCTGTCGCTAATATTAGGCTAAGTTTTCACCGCAGGCCATTTGAGGTGATTTTTTCAAATTTTCCCATGAAAATACCAAATCCGGACCTGAGCATGAAGGGCGTTGGCGTTGGGTTGCTCTAATGATTGCAACAACCACCACAGGGCACCACAATGGCGCATTGCTCCAATTATAATTATCCAGTTATAATTATATGTAATTAGTGACGTAACTTCAAACTCGGATGGACCATTTGGGACCTTTTTGTACTTTATCAGTTCCTGAACCTACACTCTCTTGCAGATTTGGGTCCGGCCCCCGCAGTTGCGAGCTTGGGGCCCCTATCACGCTACTGTATGTGAATAATTCATATTCTTATTATTTACATAAAGTTATCGGAAATCTGTGTAATTATTATAAGTAACCAAGTAAATAAGTAATGTTTTTGTTGACGCGTCATATGTCCATGCTTCCTCTGAGCAAGAAATCATAGGTGGATGGGTTACAGCGGCCAGACAACTAAAGCATTATAAACCAGTTAGCCAGATTATTCGTCACAGCATACAATAATCTATAGGCACAATATATCTACAGATAAAATATCCAATATATATTTATTTCATTTATTACACAAACAAGACTAAAATAGTGAGACAACGTGACGAGCCATTCTGTGATAATGGTGTGACTTCGTTTACTGATGAACTGTTTGTTTAAATGACCTTTGACACCATTTAGTTTAGCGTAGGCAACGCTTCTGTGATGTACATAAAAGGCGATACATTAAATGCCTATATAATTAGCTAACTAACTAATTAGCCGAGTCATGCTCATGACTTACGAAGGTTGTGTACTCGGCAGACGAATCGCACCGATTGACCCTGAAGTGTCGTGATGTTCTGAGGCTCTGAGTCGAAGACCAGAGTGACGTCACCAGTCGAAACCATGTCACCTGCTGCAGGACCCAGAACACGAAGCAACACAGTTCAGAGGTTGAACAAGACGAAGACACACAGGCAGTCAGATTCAGGGTATGAAAGTCTGGCTATATATATATATATATATGTAATACATATACAGTATCTATATATATATATATATATATGTTTTTGATGACGATGATGATGAGTTTTCTGCCCGAAGGCAGGTCGGTTGGCTTTATGCCACCCGGGGATGAAATGAGTGAGGTGGTTTCCCGTTGCCTTCCTCACAGTGGGTGAGCAACTTGTCCAAGGTCGCTACGCAGTGGCTTGAGACAGATTCGTACCCGCGACCCTCCGGTTACGAGGCACAGACCATACCACTACACAACTGCGTCCCATATATATACATAATATATATACACACACATATATATAGTATCTATAATGTATAGTTGGATTTCTTTGCCTTTAAAATGTTTTCGACATTTGTCTTGCTTTGTATCGCATTCTCTTTCAATTCGTTGTACTCACATTATTATCGTCTCGTAATTTAAAAACCGCCACTATCTAATGACTAGAGATATTAATGAACTGCATCGGTGGTTTGATCAGATGTCTCTGCATAGGGTCTGTTTCTGCACAGAACATCGAATCTCGGCGTTTAAAGACAAGCGCTGAACCAGACAACTCAACTGTGTCATTTCTCGTAACCACTTTCTGGCTTCTCTTCATATCTGGACATTTATATAACGCCTTCAAAAAACCTCTCCAAGGCAAAAATATATCATGAATGCCAATTGCCTAAGCCTAATGCTATTCAAGCCTGCGTTACAAATTTACCTTCTTCCAACCCCTTATACGCTGGAATCTTTCTTCTGGTGACTGTTGTCTTCTGATGTCGACTGGATCGACTGTCCATTAGATTACGGGGTTTAATGTTTAATGACTGCGGGTTCAGTACGAGTGTTGTCTAATGGATAATGAAAATTTGGCTGAAGGGATCCTCAAAATAGAATAAAAAAATGTAAATTATATTAACTTAGATTTAACTAGATTATATTAGATCATATTAGATTTTTTAAGATTCTTTTAGATGGTATAAGATTGTATTAGATAAAATTAGTTTAGCCTAGATAGTGCATAACTTACAAGTACCGATAAAGAAGTAGGAGATGCAGACATCAAACATCGCCTGAACATCGCGCTTTGCGTCTATTGTAGTTTATAATATTAGTAATAATTAAAAATAATAATAATAATAATAATTTTTAGCCCTGAGGTATTATTATTGTTATTATTGTTTTTTTATTATTATTTTTTAATTATTATTTATTTATTTATTTTATTATTATTATTATCATCACCATCATCATCACCACCATCATCATTATCAACAACAACAACATCATCATTATCATCATTATGTGATGGTTTAAAGTCAACAGCAACTGCCTAAGAAAAGTTCAAACTCGTAATTCAAGCGTCGTCGAGCTATCGCTGAACCTGTAGGCCTTCATGTCACAATCATATGGTCATACATGCACATATGTATATATATATATATATTCTTGGGCATATATCTGGCCTATCCTGATTCTTCATGCGAAATCTGTTTATCTGATTTCTTTGTGTCGCTTCTTATCTTATCACTCTGGGTTATTGTTGCTTCTACAGGCGATTGTCCTTCCTTCAGTTTCTCTGTCCGTCCGTGAGAAAGGGCAAGGGCCCCTGGAAAGGGCCAAGTCAATTACCAGAACCCCTGATATAATTAGCTCACCTATTATCCATCAGGTCGTATAGCATCCAGCAGGTCATCGTTCATGAAACGCCGACCTTTAACCCCTCGATCACCACCGACATCATATATAGCTTAGAAACCCGAGAGGGGTCTTTTGGAGGTCGTTTCTACCCCTTATAAGCAGCGGTGCTAAATTTTACTTTCCAAGGGACACCAGGGAGTTATCTCTGAACCAGCGCGACCCCACCCGTCGCTCTGACTACGAACGCAGACGGGTTAAGAAAATAACGAGAAACCGGAACAGCGAGATGAATGTAGCACATATCGGAAGATATCCTTTTGGTGCACTAATCAGATTATGTATTACGTTACATTACTGCTTCCTGAATGGCAGAGTTCTGCGTTTTTCTGACAGCATAAATAAATATATTCGACGATCGCTTTCAGTGATGGAACAAGAGATGAAACACTAGAAAGCGCTCTGAAAGAATGAAATACGAAGCATCACGTGACTTTCTTTGTTTAATCAAATTCTTCTGCCAGGATAGTTTAGGCCGCTGTATCCATCCAAAGTCGATTACTCATTCAGTCTGCCTCGTTCTATGTCTGCCTATGCCTATCACTCAGTGCCCTGACTTCAAATTTCCTTGATGGAACAAGAGATTACAAGAGATTGCCCGTAGATTACTCGAATGACCTTGTTCGTACATAACATTAGGCTTATGAGTCGCTTATCTGTAACGTAATACTATATACAATTTCAGGTAATTATCTGAAACTATGGCGCATCACGTGACTTTCTTTGTTACACTGAACACCTTTTTCTGTTTGCTTCTACTCGTCTTTATGTAACAACAGTCTGTCAGTTGCCAATGCAGAACCTTTTGTCTCTCTATTTCCTTTTTCTATCTCACTACACGGTTGCTTTCCATCTCTAGAAGGTAATTAATCATTCATTCATTTATTCAGAACGTTTATATAGCGCCCCTTAAAGTAGTTTAGCGAGAGCCGCTCCCTCTATTAATCAACCCAGCTATTAATCAGGGATGAGCTAACTAGACATCATGGCCCTCTCGCGAATTTCGTCTTTTACAAACTTTCAATTCATGCTTTGTCCGTTCGGTGAAGCCAAAGTAATTTTAAACTTCGGTAGCATTATCTCTGTATAAGGCAGATGTTCACAGCTTTTTGAAAAAGTACCAAAAGGCGCTCACTATATATATATATTATATATATATATATATATATTATATATATATTATATATATTATATATATATAACGATGCTAGATTGCTAAAACATATAGAAAACTGCTTGAAGATTCCTGGTCCATTAGTGCTCACTATAGCGAACACGTCTATTCACTTAATTTTTAACTGTACACTCCCGATGGTAAGAACCGGAAGAGACGTCTGGCCACTCGTCTTCTTTTTCTTTGGACCAGTTCTTTTAGAAAGCCCGTTTACCTTAATAAACTTCTGTGTCGCTGAGAAATTTTACATATACTGTAGGCCTACACGCTCAACTTCGAAACAAATTCAACTGTTGTACAATTTAGAGCATAATAAAAATACGTGTTTTTTGGACATATAGGCCTACACACAGATATTAATTAACCTATATGACACATGTATGTATGTATGTATCACTAAATTTGTAAAGCGCCTTTTAAGTAACTCACAAAGGCGCTGCAGCACGGCTACCTAACGGTCTCTAAATAGGAACGTCTAGAGACGGGCAGAAAATGTTTCTTGAACTGTTGAACAGGCAAGGGATCGGATGTCTGGTGGAAGATACACATACCTGTAGTGCTCTAAATAAATACTTTGGTATATACTGACTGAGAAGCTTATTACCAAACCGGTGCAATGCGATACAGGTGGTTAGAATGAGGCAAATGGAGTTTCATTATGAATAGAAGCCATGTGCACAATTTCAAAACATTAAGCGGCAAATGCACACAAATTCAGCCGTCCAAAACCCCGACGTGACTCGCCGTCTCTCCATTCGTCAGTCTTTACGAGCATGACGCCCGATGCCCCGACGAACCCCACCACAGATGCTGCAGACCCGTAAACACCAGTGATGGGATAATGGGGTCTATCAATCAGAGCCAAATAAATCCATCTCGTGCTCGGGGAATCCTGTTTCTGATAGCAGTTCTGTTTATTGTGTCATACCGCGTCTGTTTACAAGTGTAACTACATACGAACAAAAAGGTCCATCGAATTCCAGTCAGTGAGATAATGAATCTAAGCAATGGCGGAAGGATACACTTAGCTAGCGAAGGCCACTATATTACGTTCAAAACTCTTTAACGCATACATTATTACTACGATGTGTCAAAATGACGCACAGCAATACCACTGAGTGCAATATACTATACAATGCAATACAATACAGTGTAGATTCTGCATAAATGCATAACTCTCTTTCATCTTGTGCCAAAAATTTTAATTGACGCTGGAGTTCCAGATGACTGAAGAAGATCAACAATCGCTGGAACTTGTCTGTTTCGGATAACAGATGCAAAAGTGCACTTTTCACCTTATCTGCGCCTCAAATTCCCACTGATAGCCACAAATATTCCGATAAATTCATTGCAAATGAGCAAAATCGGGGCCACACGTCGTCAAAGGAAAAGGTGTATGCATACGTTCTATGACCAAAGATCTTTTAATTGACTAATATTGACACTTCCTGTATTTCTCATGTCTAAAGCGTGTGTGATGGTCAAAATACAAAACATTCGTGCCACCTGTTATTATTATTATCAATATTATTATTAATAAATTATTATTATTATTAAATTATCATCATCATCATCATCATCACCATCATCATTGCTAGTTATTATTATTATTATTATTATTATTATCATTATTATTATTACTATTATTATTATTATTATTATTATTTATATTATCGCATACATACATGCATGCATGCATATACACATACACAATCATGTAGATCGTATGGGCAGACAGCCTTTTATACTCCACTTCATGATATTATCATACAAATACTAACACCAATACATCCACAGAATCATGCACAAAATTTCTTAGCCTACAGTCACGTGCTATAACCCCAGCATAATGATTAGATTCTCGTGTTATGAAGATAGAACGAGAGTAGGCCAACATCGTTTAATTTTCGTTCCGTTGGAGGCCAATGATCCTTAATTCTTCGCAATAAATTTAACCGATAGGCGCCAATAAAGATCTAGACGACCTGTGCCCTCCCTACTTTTATACGACAGACGTTTAGCAGTTGGTTGGAAGTGTACAAAATTATATATAGTATTCGGTGCATTAATAAACCGGGTGTCAGATGCTCTTAGAGCTGCAACTAACTCCGACTACGAACGCACATTCAGACACGAATTGAGCATATTAGGTCTGCATAGGAATTTACATTCACTACACACAGACATAAAAAACTAAGCAACACGCATTTCAACAATGGACTTGAAACTTAGATATCATGTAAATGGATATCATGGATATGACATATAATGCTTATAGGCCTATCGTAAGGAGGCCTATACTAAGCAACTATTGTAGATGCGAGATAAAAGTGACCTCATGCTTCATTCGCAATCAGATCTTGACTCACCTCTCCCCTCAGTCGCACCCTCCCTCAGCCCCTCCCTCAATCCCTCTCCCGATGCCAGTAATACTCGGCGAGATGTGAAAGACTTTAGACGCCGCGGAAGGAAAGACAGACGCCGACAGATTTAGGAAAGATCACGCAGTTCACGTATCAATCGCAAGTTCATGGTATGGGCCCTGTCCGATAAGGCTTAGCTTTTGGGAAACCTGATACTGTATATCTCTGTCTCTCCATTTCTTCCACAATATGGGAAATTATTGAATTTATAAACTCGGAAACCACATCTACATTAGCAGGCACACTAAAATGGAATCGCCCGCCATTTTGGCGCTCCGACAAACTTGTGAAACAAGAATTGGACATTTGGACAATTCTAATATAGCGGAACTTGTCTTGGAGGGCGATCATTGTGCCTGTTGCTTTTACGTATCCATAGGCACAATTGCTGCAAAAATTTACCTGCTGTTGCGTGTAGCCTATAAAAGGTTCTTGCTGAGTCACGCATACGAGTTACCTATTGATAAAGACGTGTTTACGATATGAACGCAAATAGTAGAGCAGAGACATGCATTTAGATCAGTTAGATGATCCTGAGAGTTAGCCATGGGTTTGAAATGTTAGGAATTTCATATTCCCTTCAGCACATGAGACCAGTCCTCTCCCTCATAAATATGCTAGTAATATGTTACTGAATAACTGATTACATAGTTATGTGTTTTTTATGACTCTAAATTTCTCATTACGAGTATGACACTAATTAACTAACTGCTTAAACAACACTGGCTATTAGCGTATCACTGGCTATTAACGTATCACAAATTATTGCCCTTTGGTTTCCAAATGAAGAGGAAAATATTCTATAATACGGAATTTCAGCATAGGAATTTTCCAGAGAGGACTTTTCATATTTATTCTTGAAACATATTGTAGGTACATTCTATGGATTCAAACTTGAGCACATTTGAGATTTGGAAACCTACTCAATGCAGCACGATTAAATCTCCTGATTGTCGTGTGTTTCATACATCAAGAACATTCCGTGCATTAGGTCAATTCATTCATTCCGCGCACATCAGCATCAACCGCCTGGCTAACATAAGGTCATAGCCACTCAAGATGGGTCTCTTGATAGAAAGTGACCAGCGATAACCGAAGGCACTCAGATAAGTGGTCACTGCATAAGTAGGTCACGGTTCTGAAGACACTCCAAAGACATTACCCATCTTGCCTCGTCCTTCTAAAAATGACAGTATGTTCATCATTGGTCAGTTTAACCAGTTTAACCGATAACCATTTGGCCACTCTCAAATACCAACTATTAATTGTACGGTTGGTATAAAATGTCTATATTTCCAATTTGAATACAGTTATGGTGGACCAACTGTACTTCCAACTGTGATGTAGCTGAGCTTGGAGGTGATCTGGTAATTTAAAAAATATGCAAATAAAACTGCTGGACTGCAAAGAATAATAGGTAGTCTTAAAAGGCTCTATATATTAAATGGTTATGACTAACTAACTACTTAACTAAATGAGTCGAACGTCGAAGGAATGTGTGTTGAGGATCAACATGAAGAAAATAAGTAATGACGGTTCTTAAAAAGAAAGGAAATGAAATCAAGAAAGCAATAGCAGTGGCGAAACATTTAAAAAACGCAAGAATTTCAGAGAGTGAAAATAATCTACAGTCAAAGAAATATGATAAAAGTGCCTCGTAGAACTAGGTACCCTATGGCTCGGAAATTTTGACCCTGAGAAAGGCCGACGTCGAAGGAAAAGCAATGGAGAAAATTAAGGAGTATCAGTTGAACATAACATAAAACAGACGAAGAAGTTTACTTGGGTTGGGGTAAGAGTAGCCGGCTAACCAAAAGGAAGAGACAAACGAAGTTGATTGCAACTCATTCATTCGATCATTCAGAACATTTATTTAGCGCCCCTTCAAGTGATATACCCAGAGGCGCTCCCAGGCCAGCTCCAGCGAAAGAGAACAGTTTTTAACTGTTGGTGAAAGTTTATCATTCCTAAGTACATCACTGGATGGAATAGGCTTTAATGTAGAAGAAAGAAATACTATGCAGTAAGACTCAACAGAACTATGCTGTTGGTTTGCAACATGGACAAAGTTGCCGACTTGTGGCATCGAAATGTAAAAGATGAAGCACAGATCATTGAAGAATGGCGTTGTTAGATTCCTGTAAATCTGCTTAAGAGCCAAGCGCCAAAGGATAACATACCATATTGTTTTTGCATGTTATTTATATTACGCTATATACTTGCAAAATTGCCCACACTTTTGTGAACTACATTCCACAACATTCATGCTCCTGGGATCCTTAATAGTCGGCAGCTATTGGGCCATGCAATTCATGCAATTCATTGTGTGCATGCACACGTGATCTGTAGATATATGCATTTAGTTACAATTTGTAACCATATGTAAGATATTCATAGTAACTAATATGTGGCCTGTCGTTTTGACTTCTGGCAGGTAATTTGTCAGTCTATAAAATTGGGCTTTGCCAGGCACCTAGCGGCTGAACGGAACATCTGATTCATAAGCTGAATGAGATGCAATTCCACATGCAGACCGATTGCCAATCGGATAAGCTGGAATATTATACACATGCATGCGTTGACACGCTACCATATACTGTAAGCATATCTTTATAAATGCACATTGCTGCATAATTTAAAGTACATAGACAAAACTATGTTTAATATATATTTATACACATTATGTAAACAATTATAAATAAACATGGATGTATAGTATAATGCGAATATACATGTAGATGTCAAAATTTACAGTGTACGTAAATGAATTGCTTACAAATATCTGCACTGTAATGAGGATATTGCTGATGGTGATAACGATAGCGATTGATGGTGATGACGATCACGATGATAATATGCATGATAGTTTTTAAACACTGGTTAGTTTTGAAACAAAACGTCGTTGAGAGCAACCGCATAGTTAATGGTTTAACCAATGTATGCATGCACTGTATGTATGTATGTATGCATGCACTGTATGTATGTATGTGTGTATGTATGCATGCATGTATGTATGTATGTATGCGTCAGTTCTTGTTTATGAATATGTTGTATTAAATGACGCGGGGAAATCTTAACGCGCGTACAACTCTGACCTGCATTTGTAGTATACTTTTGTCTCCAGACGAGAAATTACACATGTTCAGGTAAGCAGAACTGTATAGACTTGAGGGAGAGATATTTATATAAATTATGTTTTGTCTGTATACAAAGTTGATGTTAGCCTTCGATAGAGTTGAAAATTGTAATATTAAGAAACTGTACGAATTATATGATAAAGGACATTGTTGAAAAGAAGCAACTCAATATAAATCAAAAGAAAAGCCAAAGTGGTGATTTATGTAGATATAGGCCACGTTACGTGGTATAAGATATTATAAGTAAATCCTAAGGGAGTACAGTCGGTCTAGGTCTCTAGGAGATAGAGAAGTATGTATGTTTGTTTGTTTGTTTGTTTGTATATATGATTGTATGCTTCTTTGCACGTATGTATACGTATGTATAAGCGCATATATGTATGAGTGTATGCATGTATTGATGGATAGATGGATGAAAGGATGAATGAGTGGATGAATGGATGGATGGATTGATGGATATAAATAGAAAGAGAGTGTGAATGAGATTAACACTATTTATGGTATTAAGTGTACACATGTATGTTTATACATGGAACTTCTATCTTTCACGATCTTTATCTTTTGGAATGATTCTAGATGACGTGGTTCCATTCCAATCTCTTCCCTCAGCACAAACACCATTTAATTGGACTCCAATCCAACCCACTGGGCGGCCAACTCCCCTGCTGGTCCATCTCAAGCCCTCTCGACATACTTGGAACAGCGGGGCTACTAGGGTTCCGTGCTTTCCCACGACATCCCATTGGCTGAAGGTGGAGGGTTAAGGACGAAGAACATTCGCGAGATCTGCTGCATATCAGATAGACTTCATCCAAAAACAGCTATGTTAAAAGACTACTCCGCCTGACAGACACACACACACACAAACACACACACAAACACACACAAGCACACATACACTTATCGTATATACATTCGCATATGTATATGCATAATACATATGCAGAAAACGATAAATATACGTGATGTAGCGATATTATATATGTATGTATGCATCTGATTTGTATTGGCGATTTGTCTTTCAAATGCTCTGACAGAGTTACGGTTCTCGTTTCCTACTATAAAATGCCGTCTAAGTCACTCATTCAACCTACCCCCTCCGTATGTTTCTTTCTAAGATGCCTTATCTGCACATGCCTAGTTATCCCTGGATCCACGCACATCTCTCTGTCTCTGTCTCTCTCTCTCTCTCTCTCTCTTTCTCCCTGACTCTCTGTCTCTGTTTCTCCTTGTCTCTATCTCTCTTTCTCATTCTATTTCTTTAACTGTCTAGCTGTGTCTGTCTATGTATTCTTCTCTGTATAGTTATTTATGTGGGTGTACATTACCCACGTGCGCATGGATATCAAATGTGTAACACGCGAATGTACAAGAATTAAAGTCATCGTTGTTTAAGTCCCTCGGCTGACTGGAACCATAGAAGAGCGTCCACGGCTACCGGGAAGTCTGGCGTTGTGTAAGGACGCGGATTCACGAGCAGAGGTCGTTTACAGTGACCCCATAAGTAATATATACAAAAGTCCTGTAGATCGGTTTAATGCAGGGCCAGTGGAGTGTTGTTTAGTGTTTCGCAGATGCTCAGCACCAAACGCCAACAGTTTATCCGGCAGAGCGCAAACATTCATCGGCGCTAAATCAAACCTCAAGTGCACAAGAGCTCAGCTGTGTCATTCTAAGTACTGCCGCAAATATGATTTTGCCAAATGTGTCTTTTTCGTGGGAAAACTTTCTGCTCTCGGTTGCAAATCTAGTTTTGAAAGCACGAGGATCTAGATAAATGAGCTCATTGTGGTTAAAGAGACACGTGACACACAGAAGATTACGATTTCTGCGGTTGCGTACAGTTCAACAATGCGGTCAATGTCGATTTCAAATGGTTGTCGTATGCCTAAGCTTGGAACTCGAATAGCAAAGGTGAAAAGCCGATGCTTTAGCCACTCGGCTACCTCAGTTCCATATCATATGGCATCAACCCCAAACTTACACATAAAACTCCGTCTAACGATGTCTATAATCACTTTCGCTGAAAAAGTAAGTAAAAGATTAAAGGCTGGCCGCGTCCAGACCCACGCAGATTAACGATGTACTTGGATTAACCCCGTCACAACGTTCCTTAGTGATGAGTAATGAGCTCCTTAATTGTTACGCCCGAGGACAGAGCAAGCGAACTGTTAGAACAGTGAAACAAACACAAGCAGTGCTAAAGCATCTGGTCAAGCGCATAACTTCGAAAATGTTCGTTAATATTATCAATGAACTATATTTGTAGAGAGCGCCGAGTTCAGATTACTAATAAATAATAACAACTCCACTAAATAAAGTTTTTCAACCAAAGCTCTGATGATTTGGTAACGAAGAGATAATACTCAGTAATCGGGTGTTTAATTGAGCACTGCAGACAAGATCTGGCAAGAACAGATTCTAATTATAATCTTGTGACTTCTATAGCGCCGTTGGTATAATGCATAAGGCATCAAGATGTTCGCTAGTTAGTCAGAAATCGTAATCTTTGGAGAGGCCCGGTCAAAATCCGAAAGGGCAGGGAAACTTTAATTCGGGTTACAGTGGGTAAACAAGTCGAAAAAGATGACTGAGATGAGTTTTGGGTTTAGGCCTAAATGACATTAAATAAATGATGGAGTGCAGCAAAGGAAAGAGATGCAAAGAAAGACCACTGATGCGGAAACTAGATAACACAAACAAAGAGATAAAAATAATTTGGACATAAATCACTTAACAAAAAAATCGGAAAGAATGGTGATAACTCATTTGCGTCTATTGCTCCCTAACAATAAATAATATAAATATCGAGGACAATGATGACAATCAGAATTCTAATGTACGATGTATCATTTGCAGAGTTTGCTGGATTTTGCCAGCCGATAAAAGTACCTGGTTTTAGCCATGGAAACAACCGTCCTGGCAAAAATAGTTTAAGCCGGCAAAATACTATTCGCATTAAAATTTGAGGAATTTTTTTCTTAGTCTGCATGGTTTCAACCCCAGCAGGCTCTGCATCTATGGAACTAGATTTGAAATCGCCTGGGAAATGAGCAGCAGCGAAGCTCATGTTCTATTATCGTATGCTGCTTGTGCATCGGATGCTGAAGATAAAATATTGGATTTACTCAGCGATGACAAGAACAACCACAACATGCCAACCAACGCTGGTGCTGATAGTGCCACTGACTGACTGACAACTTGACAAGTTCATGACAGTAACACAATGATTAGTATTTACTAGCTTACTTTACTTACTAGTCATTGTAATCTTGGAAATAAAACTAATGAGTAATTACTGATGCGTGACACATTCAATGAGTCATTTCAGTCCGTTCAAGGCACAGCTGGGTTAATCCACTTTCTGTTTGGAGTTATAGTCAGAGTTAGGATTAGGATTATACTGCTGTGGTTTTGTCGTCTGCAACTCAGTACAATACAATCTAGAGACTAAGGGAGACTAGTCAAATGAAATACGATTAGGAAATGCAATGACGACGCATTTATTTTATTTACAACTTCAAAGAAATTTTATCGAAATGATGTTCCAGAGAATAGGCCCACTAGAGAAGCACTTTGAAACGATCAATTATAAGTATTCTAACTTCTGTAATTCAATTGAAACAGCCAACAAAACCCAAGTCAAGCGATCACATTCATTATTTACTGGACCACAAAGTAAAGCTGGGATATTTTATCTTACGAAGACATAGTCATGTGCATTATAGTTTCATGCTTAATTTTTGGACTTTTTACAAATTACAAATTTCAGTCCCCGATCATGAACTATTTGTTTCCTTGTCATCATCATAGGCATCGTTGCCAATATCATAAGGGAAGCTTGAAGTTGTACACAGTTATGGGAAAGTGTCTGCCTTTGTCTTCAATAGAATGGGGTGGGGTGATGGTTGAGTAGTTGAAGGGTTTCGTTTATAGCCGTCATTAAGTCTAATATGACGTCTGGCTTTGGGATCTGACTGCGTGATATATGGCTGAAATGACATGCCGGTGATTTATGAATTTATGTGGCATCGAGGCGCTGACAAGGTCGCAACTCCCGCGTAGCATGCTGAGGGAGGGACTTTGGATTGGAAAGATCATTGTTTCTCTTCTAAATATGTTTGCTGCTGTTCAGGAATAGGCAAGGAGAACGGCAGCGCTGAAGTTTTGGCTCTTTGTTTAAAGGTGAGAAATGGAATAAACTCGAGAAAAAGAATGGGGCAGAGATGGATCATGTTGAAAATGCATCTGCTTCACTCTGACAGGAAAATGGAAGGAAACGACGTGTGAATTGGCTACTGGTTTGCCTCGGGCGGAAGACGGAAGGAGAGCGGCGTTGCTGCTTAAAGTGACAAGCGGCAAAATGTAATGAGATAGTGAAACGCTCTAGGTGGTATGAGCAGAGCTACAACTTGGATAAATGTTAGCCTACTCCAGGTGAAAATGGTTAGAAAGAGATTATTCTGGCAAAAATACATGATGAGGATCAATCCATGCTTATAGGAGAATGACTTCAATGCTGATTTCAACAAAAATGAAAAACTCGTTCAACTTCTTTTTGTTTCATTAGCTTCCTTTTCCTTTCCTCCTTCCTGCTTTTTCTGGTCATCCTTCTGCCTGTACTTTATATTTTTATCTCTCCTTCCTTTCTGCATTCCCTCTCTGTTCTTCACTGATTTACTTTTTGCTCACTTCTTACTGTATTTAGTACTTATTTCAAAACTGCTGCTGATTGTCATGCATATTCTGCGAGATCGCAATGCAACTACTATAAAATGTTGCCAGAACTAATACAAGGCAGTTTGCTTTGAAATATGCAGGCTCTTTTTATGGAACTCAATTCCTAACAATTTACGTTCTTTACCTAACTTATATTTATTTAAGAAGCAGATTGTTCGGTATCCAAGTGATTCTTGCTACCGAACATTGCATAATTTATCTGAATTTTAGTTTTGCCAAAGTATTAGGCTATTTCTTTTCTTTGTGGACAGATGTTGTTCTCATTTTAGTTAAGAATTGATTAGCTGTTCGTATATAAGGCATTAGCCATCTATATATTATTGTGTTACGGGCTGCCCTAAATTAGCAGGACTTGGCCCCGTTGGGTAAACCTTTGCATCCACTTAAATGTTTATGTTATTTACATTTGCAGTGTTTATTCTGAATCTGGAACAATAAACACTTCAAATAAATAAAATTAAAAATATCGCCTTCTCTGTTTACAAAGGCAGGCAGACTAAGGTGTCACCAAGACAACAAGTATTAATCCGAACGAATACGGACTATTTTACAGACCATTACATTACCTAGGAAGATTTAACTGTATAATTTATATTAAGATCCTTTTTCTGCTCTTTTAGTAAAAAAGACAAGACAGAAACCTGTTTACACGCTTGTATGGTAACTCAGGCGAATCGTGGGACTGATGTAAAGAAACTTTTGGTTGAGGGCAAACACAATCCAACAATAAAACACATTTACGACCTCCAAAAATCCGTTGTTTTCATTAACCGAATGCGAGGGATGGAGGAGTAGGTATATGAGTGAGCACCAGATGGCATTATATTCCGTGGCCGGTCACCTATCGAAAAACTAACCGAGCTAAGCGTTGTTTGCTATCTTCATAGCTCATAGTTCGTCGTACTTTTGACTGAAGGATCACTTACTGATTTATAAATGACCTTCACAGATAAGCTTATCGTGCCATCAAGGATACCATATAATGGTATATTATAATATTCGGCAAAGATACCAGATAATTTGCTATACATGCATATATATATAGACACATTCACATTTACATGAGTCTAACTTCTAAATATACTGGTCAGTAACAGTAGTAGAAAACTCACCAATCACTGACATAAGCAGAACGAAAGTTAAACAACAGGCAGTCGTTAAACCCAGGAAGGACATTCTTCCACAATCCATCTCTTCCAATCTCTGTCTTTCCTGCTCTTTCCAGGTATACGCCAACCTAGCAGACGTCTGTAAAGAACAAATACCTATCTAGTTATGGAAGCTGGCAAGTGAACTGGAAATATACTTAAAAGACTGTTCTCCTACAGACAGCCTATGAGCGGAATATTCGTGGAGTATACATCCGCATATATAGACGGTCCTCAACTAGACATTTCAAGCCCGGTAGAAATCTCGCAAGGCCCGTTAATCTTAGTTTATCTAAAGATTTATCGGACGTCCTGCCTTGGCGCATTAATTGTCTGACTCGTCTGAATGTATATACTGATGTCAATCTCAGCGTGACTAAGCAGGCCTAGGGCCGCCACTGGGCCGCATTTCAACTGACCACGCGTAAGGACTATTTGTAGGCGTGCGATGAAATGGCTCGAACTGAACACAGCGGCTGGCATAGATGGAAAACGGATCTCCACATCGACCAGTCTGCTAATAAGAGCTAGACGATGCCTGGGAAATCTGGCCTACTGACGGATTGAGTACTTGTTAGCTGAAATCGCATTGATACACATCGGTGCGTTCGGGAGGGACTCGAGTCTTAGCGAGTAGGGCCGGCGTTAGGGCAAAGGTCCTGCACCCAACACAGCCCGGGTCTTGACCCCTAGAACATTGTAATGGTTGTAAATCTGGTCGTTGAATGATCAAATTTGATTGCGTAGTTCTACATTTTCCTAAAAAATTACATGTTTTGACTTGACAAGGACGATATTTTATCCATAGAACAATTGAAATTTTATAAATTATGTTACTCTTTGTATTTGCGTGGACAATTACACCGCAAAACGTCCTAGAAGTAGCTCGATACAGACGATGTTGTACAAATTGTCGTCATACATCACATTAGATCCACAAAGATCCAAGATCAAACTCAGAAAGAAAGCGGGAATGGAGAGTAGGAGAAAAGTCGTAACACTAAATTTAACTTGAGTTTTCAAGAACGAAGCTAGTACAATAGGTCCTAGTTACAAACGAATAAATACTGAGGTATCTACGGTAATGAGAAGTCACTGTATAAGGTCAACTGGCAACTGCCAGAGCTCCTCATCGATCTATTTTAGTTCAGGAATATGTAATTAGCTTGCAATATCAATTATCCCGTAATGGAAGCACCACAGGCTCCCCCCCCAACTATTTTAGTTCAGGAATATGTGGTGAAAATATTATAAGTCATTTATCCAACTCCGTGTAAACTATGAACGTCTCAAAGACAAACTTGAGTCCCCTAATAGTTACAGCACCGAATACGGTCCGTAGCAGTCACTAAAAGTTGCCAAAGCCTTTTCACGATAAGGTTAGGGTTTTCGAAAGTCTATATTTGTTTTACTAATAATATTCACTGGATGTAGAATGCGATATTATGTACATCCTTAAGCAACTAGAACTGAATCCGTTTCGATGTTTAGTCAGGATCACTCTGATCGTCGGCGTTTGGGTTTCGAAGATCGCAATGCACGTGAACTATTCTATTTCGACCCTTTACTAACTTTTTATTTAATCTAAGTTTTCAATAAACAAGCATTCATTATATAATAAATAGTTTCATATAGTTTATTAATGAGCAAATGTTGATAATAAATTGACAGTGTCTTATCATAATTTGAAAATTAATTGACTGTCTTATCAATTTGAAAATGAATTTACAGTGTCTTATCATAATATAACAATAAATTGACAGTGTCCAATCGTAATTTGACAATAAATTGACAATGTCTTATCATAATTTGACAATAAATTGACAGTGTCTTATCATGATTTCCATAATGGACGCCAGTTTCAATGCACGATCAATACCACTGCGCTTAGATTTTGGGTGACACCTAACGAGTAGACGCGAAGTAATATTTAGACATCTTTCAGTTGTTTAGACAACAGCTTAAAAATTTAAATTGTAAATTGTACACGTTATTCTATAGCGGCCATATGGCCTCCACCCGCGCACGGGTGAGATCCTTCACCACCGCTACACGCCATTTAAGGTCCCCGCGCACGGACCGTACTAGCCCGAGATTCAAATCTCTGAAATAAGCCACGACCGGGACGCGAACCTGGGATACTCACGCACCGAGGCTTACTTGGCGTACGCGCTTACTGATGTAGCTAACTAGGCCAGTGATGTAGCTAACTAGGCCAGTTTGCAAGTAAAAACATGTAAATCGTAATCTCGAAATTTCTACAGCGCACAACGAAAGCTAAGTGTCGAGAACCAGCTTATGCACAGGCGCTCAGTCAAAACAAAGTTGAAAGGCAGAAAGGGTTTGGTTCGTGACTGTACCTCCTTTTTGTCTGAGGGAATCAGTTACATGTAACACGGTCTGGCTTAGAGTAGTTTAACGCACACTGGTCTCTGTACTTTGTTTTTCGTTTTTGACGCCAATTATCTCGATATGACGGCGTCGTTAAATAGAAGTCATCAAACCTAGAGAGGGCCTCTGATTAGTTTCTTTTGAGGCGGCGCTATATAAATTTTTAATTACAATTACGATCGATTATCCGTGATGGATTTGAGGAGGGAATTGTATATTGTGAGTCAGACGGGTCTTGGCTTGTACATAATGCCAAAGAGTTCAAACTGCTTTGACTAGAATAATAACTAAAACGTCAAAATATGAGCACACAAACCTTTTAATTAAATCTTTGTACGTTGCTACAATAGAGAGGGATTATCAAAGTTAAAGACAGTATTGGCTGCAGTTGCCAAAATGGCAGACTTTATGCCTAATTAGATGTATATAATTATATGATGTGAAATTCGCAAATCAGTGTGAAAGTAGGCATTTTAAAAACAAGGCGAAAACGGAACCGAACATGACTTTGAAAGATTCATTTTGTTCTTATAAAACGCATTAGGCAATAATTTTGGTGTACAGCCCTCTAGTACTGTATCGCCTGTCTTCCCAATTAAAGATTTATGTCCACATTCAATTAAAACTCATCAGTCTAATGTGTTTAGACTATTTAATAATTAGCTCATTGATTGTTTCAGTAGATAAGCTTACACATTTTTTCTTTATTCAAGAGTCTATATATTGAATAGTTTCTCTAAAACGTTAATATCAATCAATAAAGTTGTATTAGAATTAATACAGTGTAGGCTAACATGTTGTCCGATTTAATTTATTGTTGCTGTTCGGTGACAGTCTTCCAGATCTTGCCTCCGCTTCCTGAGACTCTTAGCCATCCGTCCCTCCGTTCTCCTTCCTCGATTCTCCCCCGACCACAAGACGACAAAAACGCAACACAAAATCTACGACTAGGGTTTACGGGGTTTTACGCCACGCCAGTGACCCAACAGTTAACAGACCCCAGGAGGTTACGGGGTTTTACGCCACGCCAGAGGCCTCGAATTCTACGATTAACCCACAAACACAAACATAGACAGACAGCAATAACAGCGCCAATAACAGTCACAAAAACATCGTCATCATTGTCACACGCTGACAGTGCGATCTTCTGACCGTCACATTAGATTAAGAATGAAGATCTACGTAGAGATAGTGTAGCTCTATAAATGGCCAATCAGTAGTCTAAAAAGCTCTTTCAATTTATATATAAACTTTAAAATCCGCAACAATCAAACCACAGTTCAACTAATCAGTGATAACTATAACCATAGTACTATCAATCAGTCAAAGTATAAAGCTTACCTAAACCAGCATTTGTTTTAAGTTTATTTATTAATAACTAAATTCATGAACCTCCAACGGTGGCATGCTTGCTTCATCTTGGTCTTTCAGGCTGGATAGTCGGCTCTTTCGACGACAGATACTTCCCTTGTCCCTGTTTATGTTCCAAGGAATCTGCGATATACAATGAAACATCCAGCGTCGTCGTCGAACCCGATCTCTTCCGAATTAACTCAACTTGAGCTTCGATAGTTTCCGTCTCAACTCTGACGTCACCCATAAATTGACTTCCGAGTTCGCTTCACTTGAATCAAATGCGATCCGAAGCAACAATGGTCAATGTTCACAATATTGGATTATGATAATCCACCACCGTAACTTAAATTCGCAGGACGTACGGTACCACAGACTTCGTATAATTAAAAGCCTTTCGTATCGGTCAATCTCACGGTACTTTACAACCGATCCAGAGTATCAGAGGTCATTCGCCTAACGTCTTACTCGACTTAAAACTCTGGGTAACTGAAGATTTTCAACGCTACGCTTTGCCGCGCGTCCGTAAAATCGTCTGCTTTTGACCAAACGAAAAAAAGTCAACAGTTGAGTTCAAATTTCTGCAGCTGCGTGATTTCCGGCTTTTCTTTTCACTCTAAAGCATAGTGTTCAACCGTACCACATAGCTAACATTTACTAACATCTACTACTCTGGCACAAACTTATCTAATATATACAGCTATGCGAATGCTGGTTTTTATATATGTAAACACATATCCACGCTGCACCGAATGTAGTATATTAACTATGCAAAATCTAGCTAAACCAGTTAACACAAATGCAATGCGAATACTAAGAGAATCGCTACAATCATCATCATCATCATCATCATCATCATCATCATCATCATCAATATAAATCATGGGCCATTAAAAGACCCCAGATTTTTAATAATTTAGTTAGTTCCGCCTTTGGATGCGTGGTTGATGTTTAATTATTTGATGTGTTTTTTATACTTTGAAATTGATTGAATTCACAAAAAGTCTAAAGGTTTGGAATCAAAGTATCGCTGTACAAAAAAGTAAAAAATATAGCAGTAGTATTACAGAGGTAAAGTACCTCAAACTGTAAAGTACCTCAAACTGTAATATACCGTTGCTAAATTGCAATAAGCAATTCAGTGCAATGAAATGTTAATTGACAACATTGCTTTCGAGGATGCTAAGCATTAGACTTTACTACTCGCCACTGTTTTAATGAACTGTTTCTGTTATGTTGCATTGTAGGCCTACACACACATACACTGTATGACAGTTAAGAGTCATATGGAAATATCGTCTCTAAATTTTCTAGTCGTCGAACCAAACGACTATAGTCGTATCTATAGGGGACCTTTAGTAACTTTGGCAATACCTATTAAACGGCGATTTCCTGGGCCGTGAATCTAGTGCCTGTTTCCATGGTATTAGTGACGAGTGAAGATCTGATCAGAATCGATATTCCTAGTAATTACGATTGAACCACCAGAATAAAGGGCTTGACTGCTCCGTGCTGGCTGAACTTCACTCGTGCTCACTCTCAAATTCATGTAACACAAGCTAAGAACACTTGAAACAATGTGGCCAGAACGCTAATAAAACTCGCTGTTTAGTAACTCACTGTCTCGCAACAAGTGTCTGGTAATGCTGTTGTCTGATTACTGTAATGGCTGCCATAACATCGGACAGTCGTTGTAGCTACATCAGTGTCTTCTGCTAGTAGACACTGATTCTAGAAGCCCACATTATACCTGCTGAATTGAAGAATAGGGTAAGCACAGTTACCGTATTCATACGTTCGTCGACAGCTTACTGTCAGTGGGAGAGGCAGGAGGTTGGGGTAAAGTCACGAAGTCTAATGGATCGAAGGCTCGCTTGGGCGGTCGACCATAGGATGCGTATATATCCGATCCATATATGGGTCCGTAGGTTGGTTCCGAGCTGCAAATAAAAATTAAATCGGTATCCTTTATTGATGACCATCCAACTGTTTACAGTTTGCAATTGTTATCAGATTTAATGTCAAACGTTTAACCCAAAGGAACAAATTGACCATCTATCAGATCCGCCTAATTACTGAAAAACAGTTTTCTAGGCAACATATTTATATTTTTACAAGAAATATAATTTTTTAATGCAACTGTATTAACCATAGAATACAAAGCACGTGCTAATCTTTAGTCAGCCGTTAATTTTCTCTGTTCAACGGCGCTTTGATTATAGATTAGATTATAGATTAGATTAGATAGTAAGTACCGCCTTATAAAAAATGTTATAGGTCTTTCGGTGGTCGATTGCTTAAGTGCTCGACTCCTAACATAGACTACACGGGTTCCAGGTTTCCCTGAAACTGTTTAGTGCTGTGTGGAACCTTGATCGAGTTCTTCACGAAGAATTGCTTTGCGCCATTGTAACTAATGCACTATTGTACATATAAGAAATACTAATAACCCCAACTATATTGTAGGCTGTGTTGACAACAGGGCTACAGACGACTAATCCGTTAATAAATACTAATCGTGACCAGGCTAATAAATATTCATACCGTTGAGCGTAAGACGGATAGCCCAGTCCACGTGGATAAGTTCCGTAGACGTTTTCGCAACTGGTTGGACGGAAGTAGGGATCTCTCCTGGCAGGATCATGTTCGTAGTCGCCATATCTCTCAGCGTAGTGATTTGTGAAGCCTGGAAAGTTCGATTCCTGGGGGAAAAAGTGTGACATCACATCATTCACCATCAGCCTATCTCACGTAGACCATCTGCACTCCCCTATAGTTCGACAAAATGCCCCTTTTGCAAGAATCCTCTGTTTTTTTGTTTCCCGTTTCTCGCTCTCCCTCTCGCTCTTCCCTTCTCTCCTCATCTCTCTCCTTTATAATCTTTTTTCCCAACAGTAAGGTAGTATTTTACCTGTAGCGGCACTCCTAAGATCCCAATTTAGCTACGTTAGACGTGACAGATTGTTTGCGACGTCCATATTATTTGTATGCTAGGTTAGAAGTAGGTATGAAGGCTTACAGTATGTATATAATTTCCGGCATATACATACCAGCATCATAAAGCATAAAATTATTAATATTAGGCTTTGGAGAAACTTTTCAGTGTGCTTCGAATACAGCATGAAAAACAGGGAACCAGCTAGAGAAATTTGAAATAACGGTTGACTCACTGTCGTTTTGTCTGAAGCAGCAAGCAGACTAATCTTACACCAAGTATTGACAAATTTCCACATACAATCAAGAATACTGCTTTTCTTTTTGATTTGTATTAAATCTTCTCTTCCCAAGAAAGTCAATTTTGACAAAGTAATGTACAGTTTCTCCAATTTACAATTCGCGGCGTTTACATCAACTGTCATCTCATCGAGGTCATATATATGAACAATCATATCTTACTCTAAGCTTATGCATTCAAATATTGTCTGAACAAGTCCACGCAATAATATGTATACATATATTATATACACAGACAAGTTCAGGCAAAACACATGTATACCATACTGCGCGTGTCTACTGATCAGCTAGCCCTGCACGCGAGTTCAAATTTTCCCCTCGTCATCCTAAACATCCTATTCATAAAATGAGCTGTTAGAGCATTTAACTCCAAATCCTTGATTTTATGTAGAAATTTGTCAAGTTACTTGGTGTAAAAAACTGCTATCGTGATTTTTTGTACTAAATGGACTTCTAAATATTTTCATTTATGTCTGATAGACTTACTCATTTGAGTGCTGATTATTACAAGATATTCTATTTCTACACGTCAGACAAATGAACTAATTAACGACGGATTATATTCATTGTAAGTGGGCTGCCATTGAAACAGCCAGGCATCACATTGCCGTTAATTTACCTTCACTCCAGGCTTAAATTACTTCATATAGGGCATTACATGTCACTTTGGAAATGATTGATGCATCTTAGTTTACTTTCTTGACCACATAAATTGTTGAATTGGATTAGCTTAGACAAACTCTTGGACATTTCTGCGTTGTAGAAATAAATATATGAAACGGATTCGATTAACGGATGGCCCTGACCTTTGCAGGATATCGAAGTTCGTCGTATTCGGCGGAGTGGTGTGGAAACTGGTCCTCAGGAAGACTCTCTCGCCAGGCGTCCACTGTCGTCTGCGTCGAATACTCGAGCTTCATGTTCGGAGTGTTCAGCTTCTTCACTGAGGTACTGTCGCTTGAACTTCGAGAACTCGTGTCTAGTTTCAAGAACCAGATTCCAACCATTCACATAATCAAGTATAACATAAGTTATTTTAGTCTAATGCAATGCATTCTGAAGTTGTATATGTAAATCTAGGTATATTTGTCGCTCAAAAAACTTCTCATTTGTGTCCCACACCTCACGGAAGAATACCAGAGGCGGATTCAATAGGCCTATATGAAGCTAGATAGAAGAAGTGTTGCTAGGCTCCAGGGAAATGTTTATCACGTTAGCCCTCCAAGTATAGGGCGCATGTCCTTTAAATGCACCCCGCCATATCCGCCAGTGAAAACCACTATCAAATATTAGTCTCAACAACAACTGGTGGTGTGGTGCTAGATTTCATTGTTTCACTATTTAGTTAATCTGAAGAATTCTGAGGCACTCTCTCCAGAACGCACTTGGCATCAGTCGCATTCTACCATAGTTTAGTACTATCATTACATTAATCTGCCTAATAATCTCTAAGATATGATAGAAGATTGACATGGATCAAAGTATTCGTCACCTAAAACCGCCTACCTACGTCTGCAGCTTTATGCTTTCTTCGATAGAAAAATATAGTGACGCCGATGATGACGATAAGGAGGATTCCCGCCAAGACTCCAGCCACAATATAGGCCAGCGGAATGACTTCTGAAAAAAGATCCAGATAAAAACTCGAATAACGTAAAAAATTCTGGAATATTCAGTGTCGCTACTTAAGTTTCCCAGACCTTAGATTTCTATTTGAACCTGTTTCAATACATTTCTTACTTCGCAATATGTTTGCACATCAACCATTAAATCTGATAAAACCAAGTTCACCTATTAATTTGGGTAATCCATCGAAGAATTCTATCACTTTTATACATTATAACTGAAGCTGTTATTATCTAATCGGTTCTAGTGATTTCATTTATTCTGGTATTATTGCATATATATATATTGCATATATATACCGTATACAGCCCCATAGGCAAGGCCCAAGGCAAGAGATGTAATCAATAATCCATCAGATATCGAGATTAGAACCCTGAAAGCAGCGGCAAAAGATCAAATAATAAAAATATAAAAAATGGGTTTATAGAGCGCCAAGGCCGGAAAAAGGGTGCTGTACATGTACAGTTCTTCGCTGAAGGCAACCACATGATGTGCAAGTGTCACCGTATGCACCTAAAAACAAATATGATTTGTTAACAATCGCACACCATCGAAGTTCACACGTATGTTTCTATGTTTGCATGCATCTGGCTGTTTATGTAGTGCCTTTAAAGAGCTGCAAAAAGGGCTGAAGCACACAGAAGACATCAAATGAAAACTTCAAAGATTGGTAAAGTGGTAAAACGCTGTTATTCCTGGTATCAAATATAAAACAACAATGCAAATTGCAATTTGATATTAGTACATACCTCTTCTGGAGTACCTGATGGTAAGATGGTCCTTTCCATAAGAATTTTCAACAAAACAGGTATAATCGGCGAAGTCCTGATCTTCTACGGTATTTATCTCAATGATACTTCGTCTGCCGCCCTCAATATCTTCCTCTCTCACACGGTACCTAAATACAGCAATAATCAGTGAACTTACTGGGGTACTCCCACTAACTAAAGAGCAGAGAAGAACGCATCAGAATAGAGTGAAATGGAAATGAATGGTCTAGAACAAAATAGAATCGAAAAAAAAATAAAACAAAAGCAACCAGAACTGGAGCAGCCAACTGCGTAAACAGAACACAGCTGGGCACATCTGAACACAGAGCTTTGAGAAGGTGCTTGAAAGGCGCTATATAAATGCTTGTTGTATTACATTACATTACTCATGTATAAATAATCAATTTATAGACGAGGTTTCATGGTTTGTTTCAGAGCATTGACTGAGCACAATAATCCAGTCTGTTAAAGTAATGACTTGTATAAGACTGCGATGAATTAACAAGAATCCTCTTACCTGCTGAGGGTTTCAAAGTTCAGAGTCTCTCCATTCTTAGTCCACGAGATCCAGTCTGGCTTAGGAATGCTCTCAACGTTGCACTCCAGTGATCCAGTTTCTCCAACACGTGAAGACTGTTCGGGGTCACTAATGATCTTTGGCTGACCTGTCAATTGCACAGTTAATTGACACGTGGCTCATCAATCAACAACTGATTGATTTTAATGACAAAGTTCACTTATTCACTCACTCTTTAGTAGCCACTCTCGATGTGATCATTCGTTATATAAAATCCAGATCATTAGTAGTTTAGTATTATACTTGCATACTAGAATCGTCTGGAACAAACTTACTGAGACTAACTTATAGTCTACTATAATAAAATGACACCACACGGTATAAGACAATGAAACGCAAAATTACACTAAATAACAATAACTCAACGTACATCAATCGATAAAAACATCAAATACAACACAGCACCACTATCATTATGTAATATTGCTTATAGGACATCACATTAAATTATAATATAATAATTGCCGTACTATAACTTTACATTACTACAACAATAAACACACATAGTACGGATATACCTCTGCGTAAGACGCGTGCATCTCTGGTGATATCTTCGTAACCGTAGACTGAGGCCGTGCAAATGAAGGTGGCAAAGTGTTCCTCAGTGACCATCGGAATGTGTAGGATGCTCTGGCTGCTGAGGATGCGCGAAGATCCCTTGCGACGCCAGACAATCGCTGCCGTTGGATTGCTGTCCACTTCACAGGTAAGGGACACGGGGTCTCCTGGATCGGCAGAAGGGCTCATCGGATTCGACAGGAAACGAGGTCCGTCTAGAAAACATATCACAGGGCAAAATGAACGCCATGGCACAACCAACATTTTCGACTACCATTCATCTTCTCTTATTTTCGACTACCATTCATCTTGTCTTATTTTCGACTACTACTCGTCTTGTCTTATTTTCGACTACCATTCATCTTGTCTTATTTTCGACTACTACTCGTCTTGTCTTATTTTAGACTACTACTCGTCTTGTCTTATTTTCGACTACTTCTCGTCTTGTCTTATTGGGACAACCTCTGCAACATCCGATTAACCCGCGGATTGAGTCGCTACATCAATCATCCCAATCAGCTTTCGACTCCGTTCGTATCTCTTGCTGCTACAACACCGCCAAACCAGTACCGCCTTCATCTCTTTAAACTTTATCCCTCTTAAGATTTCAGCAGATGCTGCTGACACATTCTCTATGAAATTGTAAACTATTCTGGAGCGGACTGAGATCGTGTCTGAAATCTGATGTCATGAACAAGTATATAAATATTTGTCATATTACTACATGACTCCATAGTAGTGTTTCGTAATGTACAGGTGCTTTAATTTGTTCGTCAGAGGTCTTCAGCTCATACGTACATTCAACGTCCAATGCATGGACTTGTCTTGTGCTTCCGACAAGGTTGCTCGCATCACACGATATCCTCCGGTTATGTAGATCTCTGGTGACTTCTGAGAGGCTGAGTGACTCCGAAGTCTCACCTGGCATCTCGTCGTTACCATTGTACCATCTGAATTTAAATCAACAAATCTACATTATTTTCATCACTAACATAGCATAACACAATGTTATGTAACATATCATAACCTAAAATCGGTCCAGTGGAAACCCAGGCAAACGGGTGTCGACGTGAACAATGGAATCATTTCATGGCAAAGAGCAAAAAGTCATCTATGTCAAAACGTTAAGCTAAGTGTTGTTTTGGTTTTAAATTCAGCTAGTTAAACTTCCTCTTATACACGTTTTTAAATTAGCTTAAATTTTGTAAATTGATAGATTTAGTAGTTAGCCTAGTGTTTCAACGAGGAAGTATTTGATTTTACCCTGTTTGAACTAGCATATTTTGTATTTTATCTAACTATTTTGTCAAGCTTCATGTTTCCCCTATTTTCTTCGATTCATTTACACCCCTGACTTCTAGCAAAACAAGAGTCATATTTTAATTTTAAAACTTCACGAGTGAAAAACAGCTGCAGTTAGTAGCCGTGTATTGTACCTCCAGGTGATCACTGATGGGTTACCGACGGCGCAACAGCTGAACGTTACGCTGCCAAATTCCTTGATCTGTTTGTCAGGCGAGACAGTCATTGTCACCTCTGGCTTGTCTAAGCAAAGGCAAATGTTCTCGTCAATCGATAATTAAAATTAATTAGTTTGCATCTGAAATGACTGACTAGTAATTAAATATAATTGGATCAGGAAACTGATATCAACTAAATATCGCCGCGCAATTTAAATTATTTTTGATGCGTTGTGTATGTGGTTTTCGCTGAAGACAAAGAAAGGCATGGACCAAAAGCAGAAGCAACAATAGAAGCTGTGACGATGGTGTCGTAATTAATAATTAATAGGCGGATGATGCCGAAGATGAGCGAAGATAAGATGAGAAGCAGGAATCAATTCCAATGATTAGGCTACAGCCAAATTCTGTTGATGAGAATGAATGTGACGGTAAATGTATAAATATAAACGTTTTACTGTAGCGACAGTATGGCCTCGACCCTGCTCCTTTTCAATAAATTTATCGGTTAGTGGAGCCTTGACATAGATGTAGCTCCTGATAATGACGATGAAGTTGTTCTTGTTTTTACTGATAATGTGATGATATTGTTGTTGATAATGACGACGTCGATAATGATGATGATGATGATAACAATGATTTTCAGAACTGACATTGCACTTCCAGCTGGACTCTAGCTGACAATGTTCCGATCATGGCCGGGTTGATTGCATGACACGAGTACTCCAGTCCTTGGTCAGCTTTCGATGGAACTACAGTGAGCTGACTTATGGCGTCCTCTCGCTTCCCGTCCGTCTGGACCTGGATCACGTACCCGATGCCGTCAATCACCCGTCGCCCCGCCTTCTCCCACGTGATCGACGGAGCGGGCTTTCCGTTGATGGCTCGACAGACGAGGGCGTGACTTTGACCGGATATGACGTCTAGTCGTGGACCGCCATCTATCGAAACAGCGTCAGGAGGCACTGCGAAAGTTAAAATAAGCGAACTTGTTGTAGTCACAATGTTCCACGTCTTCGTTATCAACACTTTAGTCAAAATCATTCTCATCAATGACAGCAACATCAACAATATTCCACAATATCACCTTCATCATTGGGAACAATGTCATCACCAACATCTGTTCTGAATGAATGAATGAATGACCGAACGAACAGATGAACGAAAGAATGCATATATAGATGCTACTGTACTTACATTGTACTGTTACCTTGGCCTTTTTGCTCTTAAGACCCAATGTCGTTGCTGTAGCGCCAACCTGACAATCAAACAGAGCATCGTCTTCCAGTTGGATGTTGCTAATCATCAGGTGGAACTCACCTGCACCAAACGATCAACACTTGTATTCACGGTGAAACAGTTCATACCCACAACACCTGACTATTCCTTAGAACGATGAATCAGCTGAACACCTATTTTTTCTTTGAGCACCTATTCCGGTAAGCATCTATTCCGACGAGAAACGATTCTGTCGAGCATCGATTCTATTGAGCACCTATATCTATTCCACTGAATATCTATTCTATTATTCCGTCGAGCATCTATTCCACTGAGCACCTATCGCACTGAACATGCATGTATTGCGTTAGTTATGTATTTTATTGAGCACCCAACCACTGATTGAACATCCGTTACTTTCTACACCTAATCTAAGCACCTAATCCATTGAACATCAATTCCACTAGCTTCTATTTTGTTGAGTAACTAAACTACCGAGTACCACCTAGTCGTTTAGCCCCTGTTTCATAGCTTAAGATGCGAAATATTAGACGGTTCCTGACCTCTGTCCAGATTCTGGATGACTCTATAGCGAGGATATCCGTCGACTTGTGTTGTCATTCCAAGTCCGAGTCCGAATCCGTCGCGTAGCCATTGGACTGGACCAACGCGGTCCTGGATTGAGCAGCGAAGGATGAGAACCTGTCCCTCGGAGACGGTGCTATTCTGTGGCTCCTCCAGGAAACGCGCTCCTGTCACGAACCGAGGAAACATCGAACTATATACTCTCTTAAAAGAATGCTTTCAAACTTCAGCCTCCACGACGCTCACTTATATGGATTGCTTGTTGGCAAAGTACAACCATTGTTTACAAAGCCTCCAGGTTATTAATGTGGCCATTTAGCAGAAATCAGACAGCAATACTATCTTGTAGGCCATGTCGACTTTTCTACTTGCAAGGTAATTAATCTGCCTAACTATCTACGCGTACAAAATTGTCTGTTGATAGCAGACACTGTTCTTCAATGTTCAACAGCCGATTTAAACAGCATACAATCTGCATCTAATCTAATGAATTTTAAAGCACTGTTATCATAATGCACAAGGCTTCAGTCGATGGTCGGTTGAAGTGAAACGGCATTAAAAATTTAAAGACCGTTGAGGAATCCTGGTCAAAATGCGATAGGTCGCCATGCATAAACACACATAGTGCAAGTTTTCGGTTAGTTGCTGTTCTGACGCAGTCATCCAGCAAATTCTTTTATCCTGTGAATTTCGTTTACAAGTTTTGATAATGGGCCAAAGCGCATGCGCATTCAACTGGGAGGACTGACTTTTGGAGTGAGTGTATCTTCAATGACTGTGAATCTCAAAACAAAGTTCGTGCAGTTTGCAAGGTCATGGACAGACAGACGGATGGATGAACGAGTGAATAGACGGCCGGACTGATTGGAGGTTTGGTGTTGAATGACGATCAGAAGACAGCTCAATAATATGGTCATCTGTCCAAAACAGGATATTTGGCAATTATATCTTAGGCTAATTATAGAACGATATATCTTATGTATGCAATTTCAAGTAATTTAACTAATTAATATAGGCATGTAACTAAAAATGACAATTACTTGATAACAGTTCTAGGAATGACAATTGTTTTGGAGGTTGTTCCACGATAGACAATTATTTCGGGTGTGGTTGGGGTGCGCGATAGTCTGGTGATTAGCCTGCTGGCCTGTCAACCGAGAAGCCGAGAGTTCAAATCTCCGCCAGTGCAGAAATTTGTTTCGAGATTTCGGCTTCACTTGCGTCCCCCATCCAAGTCAGCTACAATGAGTGCACTGACCGTACATTGTCGGTGGGAAGATCAGGGAGAGAACTGGCCACCCGTCCTCATATGCCGAGGCTAAGAAATATGGAGTCACTAACTCTTCATATTCATGGTTGCATCTCGGGACTAGCTTAAGAGACTGCTTTTCTTCTCTTCTTCTTAAAACCATTACTTACTTTAGAGATGGTTTAGGTTCATTACTTACTGTATGAGTGTCTGAAACTATTACTTACTTTAGGGGTGTACCACTATTCACTGAGCGGGTATATCTGATACCATTACTCATTTAAGGGGTGTTATGAAACCACTACTCACTGAACGGGTATATCTGATACCATTACTCATTTAAGGGGTGTTATGAAACCATTAATAACGGAAGATGGCCAATGTACAAAGGATATCAAAACACAGGATTGGTCTTCCATCAGCGATGTTTGGGGGATTGAGTAAACTATGGAGAACAAAACTAAAACTGTATGGGACATTTGTCATTCCAGTGCAGTTGTACAGATCTGAGTGTTGGTGCATACGAGAGGAGGATGAAAGGAGGATACCAGTGGCGGAAATGAGCTGGCTAAGAAGAATACTGGGAAGAACCAGACAAGATAGGATTCGCTATGAGGTGATCCGGGAGGAATTGAGACAGAGGGAGACACTAGCAGACAAGATTAAAGAAAGAAGACTGACATGGTTCGGGCAGGTAACAAGGACGGACAACAAGAGATTACCAGCCAAGAGCACTTTGTAGCCACTTGGAGGGAACATGGAGTCGAGGAAGACAAACAAAGACATCGATGGCAAATATGAAAGAAGATCTAAAAGCGCAAAGATGGTGCTTTGAAGCTATCGTGTGTATCGACATTAAATTGGAGGATTTACTACTATTGAAAATTTGAGCGTTATAATTTGCATTAAATCTCCCACGTCTGCATAAAACATCTGCACAAAAACTTGAAACTTTTAAAAACCCAGTAGGGATCAACATGTTCTATTTTTACACCTGCAGTCAATAACTCAACATTTTTAATCTCCTGCAGTTTTGAGGGAAGTACTGATTCGATTCTGAGACACAGGATTGCAGGAGAAGATTTACAAGCCAAGAGAGTTTAAATAGGTTTTAAAATGTACTTGCTCTTACAGTGCAACAGACACTACAGCGTGGTTATGAAGCTCATATAGTCACAGATTGACTGGTAAAAAGTAGGCTACAACGACTGTGTGGCCAGTTATGCATTTAGTGTGGCTTTAGAGCAATCAGTAAAAGTTACTAGACAATATATGCTTATGAACGCTCTTAACAGTATTGTCTAATATCAGAAAATTTAGCATTGCCTACTTGTATTATAGCTGGACACTGCTGTATGCTTACTATAAAAAAGGTTTAACATGAGTAAACGATTTCAGCCTGTAGGAGAAATCTGATAACCTTTATATGCATGGTTAGTTCTTTTTGTTGTTGGCCATCAGGTGATTGCACACAGTGAATGATATTTGTATTTTAGGACGAGATATTATGCGGTAAGTTATATTGCTCTTCTCCCCTTCTTCACCCCAACCTCCTCCATTACCCAAAACTTATCCACCGGCTGTTCAGTTGAACAGAAGCCAGCCAGCCTCTTTTATCCTCTCCGTTATGACCGGCTGTATAGGGTCAGGTTGGGATTAGGCGTATACCCCCCTCCGCACTTACCACGTCAGAGTTCTTCAATATCAAATTTCTAGCCTGTGCGTATATATATGTATATATATATATATATATATATAGTGAACATCATTGAATATATAGACTATGCTGACATTGTTATACAGAAGTACTACAGAGAATATATTATATGTATATTAAATCTTCTGTATTGAATATTAGATATGTATATCATATATATTTGACTGCGTTACAAAGTGGAAGTTATTCATACATACATTTACTGTAGGCCTATAATTATATTATAGAAGAACTGTATGTTCATAGGAAGAGGAGTACGGCTGCATATATCATATAAGTAATTATAAATAAATGACTCTACACGTAGGTTATATATGCGATAGATACCCTTTCGAGTCCAAAAATATCCATCTGTTCGGTTTTTCAAATAGGTCACGACCTTTCCGTATCCGGATACGCGTATCCACCGGCCCTCGTGGCGCAACCAGTCAGCGCGTTCGGTCGTTAGCCGCGAGAGGTCAGTGGTTCGGTCAAAAACTTTGTGGGGGACGCTAGCCTGTTGGTTAGGGCGCTCGGCTTGTAACGCTGTGAGTGAGTGTTCGAGCCTCCTCTGAGACGGTTATTGTGTAGGGACCTTGAGCAAGTCCTTCACTCACAACTGTTCAGCACCATCGATTAATGCTTAGACATTAGATAATGGCGCTTAATAAATGCAGAAATACAATAATACGGCGTATCCATAGATACGGATGGCTGCTGTAGGTAGTCCGCCTGAGGCCCTCTAGGTCAAGAAATCTAAGACGAAGCACAGCGTACATATGCAAGATAAAGTCAGTGTATATAATCTATATCTAATCTGTTTAAATGGGTGAATGTATAGAAGAAGCAGCCCCATAAGCTAAACCCAGAGGCAGCTATGTGTAAGAAGCGTTAGCGACTTCATTTTTAGCCTCGGCATATAAAGGCGGATGACCAGCCATTTTCCTCGCCGACTGATCTTCCCACTGACAGTGTACGGTGAGTATACTCATAGCTAACTTGGCTAGAAGCGCAAGTGGAGTCGAAATCTTAAAACAAATTTCTGCACAGGCCTCTATATGCATGTTATATAAATCAGTTCATCTGTGTAGTGTGTGAAACATCTAACAAACATCTAAAATAAAGTTTAGTAAATCTTTATTTTGCATAGCTCAGACAGCAACAAGCTTTAGGACGAATGACAGATCCGCAGTTAAAGTGAATGTCCGGAAATGGGGTCAAAGTGTACATCGCCGGAGAATACATTATATCGAATATCCGCAAGCATATAGAAGCAGAATATATATCACAAGAGTATAATACGGAGGTATTTAATTGGAATAGATAGCTTTATCATTACTGGTCAAAGAAGCATAAATATATATATTCCACATACAATAATGTATTACAGTATATATAATTCAGATTTACACAATAACGTAATTATATATGTAACTACTATAGAGGAGATACCAGCAGTGACTAATAAGCGTAGACCATCGACACATGTGTATACAGCTGCGCTGTTACTTTGGCTGAAGTGGTTGACATTGTCATCATCCTCTGCAGCAAAAGCAACACGCAGACGCTTCCTGTTGTTGTGGCTTCTTCGTCGACGTCATCATCATCATCATCATCATCATCATCATCATCATCATCATCATCATCATATACTTAGAGGAAATAATATGTACATATGATCTTTACCGTTCGACCCGACCAGTGATGTTAGGTACAATAGAGAGATGGAAAAACTCAGACGTTTCACTAAATTCGACATTGTCTTTTTGCCTTTCTCTGGAACAGAAATTTAAAAACAAGAATTACAGTAATGCAGACACATTTTAAAACGCACACATCATGAACGTAATAGTCAGCAAGTTTTATACGCATGTTTGCATAGAACATTTTCATGAGTTATCGGTTTATTTGTTGTTTGGGTATCACGCGCTACCGCGCATCGGACGTTTGCTGAGGGGTGATGTGATTGGTTCTGCTTGCAGGAAGGCTGACGTCAGCAGCAATTATTGTCGACGCGCATTTTGTCAAAAAGCCAATGAATCATCATAACATAAGCCTGACGCTGATCCGAGTGAGCTCTCATGCGATTAAATGCGGTTCAACAATAATTACTGATGATGTCAGCCTCACGCTGGGCAGCATTAAGCATGTGTTACAATGAATCGGCGGGATTTTTTAAAACCCACGATTGCGCAATACATGGCGAAGAGAGGGCGAGGATTGGTAACAGTGGTATGCTGTGTGTTAAGTTGAAAGTTTGAGTTACAATGTCATTGATAGATTCGAGCGTTTAGAAACTGTAATGATTTAAGTACTGTTGTAACTGAATTATTCGTTTTAATTATAATTTCGAAAATCAGACTGCGTATCTCTGTTAAGGCTAAGCGACGAGTCGGGCAAGTTGACGGTTTGAAGCCCGATCGTTGGCAACTATTAAAGATCGTCGACACATATAAAACATAAATAGTCTGACTAATGCGGTGAAAAGAGGTGTATCATACGCCATAACATGTTTTTGCTTAACTAAAACAATTATTCTTTATGATGACAATTGCATTTAAAATAAACATTGCTAGGGATCGATACCTCTTCCCGCTTATTTTTCATCGGCTGTAGCTTCACTTCTGACCATAAATCTAATCTATGACTTGTAAGGACAGAAAGGTAAAAAGAAAGGAGTGACCTGGAGTGTTAATACTTAAACATGGCTGTAGCTAAGACAGTTTGAATGGTTCGAACGAATATCCTCATCGAAGCAACCATAATTGCTTACAAAAACGCGCGCCCAAGATTACTTCACCTACTTCTTCGGTTTATAAGCTTTATATCAGAGAGGAGAATGGTGTCATTAACTTATATAGCTCTCCTTTGCGCTACGTTACCAAAAGGTCACTTTTACCAAAGTGTCCGCCTCTGTTTGATAGAACTTAAGGGTAAATTGCTTCCACGGTTCCAAGGGTTGCTCACTTACGGCCCTTCGGAAGGCCTTTCTAATGTCGCTTTGAGTCTCGGGCTATTCAGGATTAGCGGTGTTATCTGTGACCCATACACATACACACGGGTCGTTCGAATCCATACATGTCACGAGGTCAACGTAAACAAGTGGGCAAAAAGATTTACGTTCTTTGTTTAGGCTTGGACAGCGCTGAAACGTTACACAGTCACTGCTTAGCCAGAGAGTAAGTGGCCTTCACCTGATGTGACTTATAGAAAAACGGTTTCCGTGAATTAGATAGAGCGGCGATGGAAGTTGATAAGCCAGAAACTTTGTATCACAGGGTAGAATGTTGCTCGATATCCAGTTAGTCAGACCATTTAATTTGGCTGGAGATAATGAAACATGCAAAATAGGTGAACAGAGGGGGAATGGCTGAAATAAAAATGCCGTGAGAACCACACGTCCAGACTTCAAAACCCTACGAACTCTCCAGAGCATAGCTCAACTAACCACGGCCCTAAGGTAAAGCTGTACATTTGAAATTAGGCCAGTCTTTTTCTCGTCAAAGTAGCCAAGGGTCAAGAAACGTTTCAGCATGCTCTTTTGCACATTCAACATCAAAGTTTCTTAAAGATATTTTATGGTTTTATTTTGGTGAACACTGTGTTTGTGATTCTGAACTCAGCGTTCTCCTCAACTTCAAATCTAACTTAATTGGCAGCATTTACGAACAATTGACTTTGTTTTCATAGCAGTATCTGTGTTAGAAGCACTACTGCACATATGACTTTTATCTGCCATCGGTCGGGGGTGTAATAAAGTACCCGTGATTTAAAATTTAAGAAAATTAGGCTACTGTTTTTCCCAAATAGCCCTTAACGTACAAATAATTTAAAGCTTTCAAAAATTAAACACGATTCTGACTTATCATCATCAATATTGATAACTTGTTTCTTGCAGGGAAATGCTAAAAAACAACTGAGTTGTTTTTCTGTGATAATACTTCAGTCAATGTTCTCCTCAGCTGGTCTACTTTCAACAAAGCATTCTCGTTCATTCAGGGACTACTTGTTAGTGGGCGTATTTAACGCCGAAACACTGGTCTAATTTCCACTGTGGTTACTCTAAGGAGACGTTAATGGATAGAGTCAGGTTCAGGAAGGCGATCAGAAAATGGGAAGTTGCTCAGAAGTAGTAGGATGCTACTAATCAGCTGGTATGCCAGCCAAGAGATTGCAATTTCGAACCCAATCAGTGCAGGCAGAGAAGATACCTCTCGATTCTATTTTTCTATTTTCAGTGGTCTATAAATTTTCCGTGATGAGACCACACAGCTAGTACTAATGACTGCTGCTGCGTCAATATAGGCCAACGAAGACTATAAAAATTGAGGCACTCTTGCTATAAAGTATGACATAATGAGAATTATTATTACTTGTTATGATAGTTACCACTGCAATATTCTACGACACCAATACCAGTATGTAGTTAGTTTATTATTATTATTGTCAATGTTATTGTTGTTGTTGCTATTATTATTATTATTACTATTATTACCATCATCATCATCATCATCATCATTCTTTTGCCCGAAGTTTCTTTTTGTTCATAGGGACTTTTAAAAGGTTCCGGATAAATTATCTGGGTTGGCTAAACCTCGTGAAGTTCTGACAGTGCTGCGGAAGGCGACAATTCGCTAGTAGGTCGTGAAAGTGACCTCACTGTGTCCGAAAGATGTCAATGCAATCTCGGGTACAACTCGAAATCGACGCATCATGGTCGGTCCCTATGTTAGTGGAATTCCCACTGACACCACGGAAAGGTTGCAAGAGTTCTGCGCTACGGCCAAACTGCGTATAAGTTGTGGCTCATGGTTTCAAAGGCGAGACATCTGTTGGTATACGTGGTTCTCAAAGGATGAGAGCACAAAGAAAGAGACTGTTCACATCCTAGTTAGCACCAGATAGAGTGCATTTACCAACTGTAGGGTCTCGCACAGACTGGAATTCGGCTCAGCTCACCAAGTGTTTACTGGTACCGGCATGTCATCTGAAGTGAGAATTCTTACTGCTGCCTTGACATTGCCATCTTCCAACTTTGATGCAATACGTGCAGCGATTACTTGATCTGTGTTGGGTTTGGACCTGCATTTATGCATGGAATAGTCAGGGCTCTGTGTAAAGAGTTCATCGGCCCTAGCGGATGAGGTAACAAGAAATTCTCCACCCGCCTGTTACTGGTCGACGTCAGATTTTGGCGTTTGCCTTCTACTACTGGTTGTTCCAAGCAATGGGCAAAAAAGATAGGATGGTTTGTCAAAGGCTGGGATTGAGGGGTTCTACCAGGATATTTTTACAATAGCCTACAAACATCGGGCAGCTAAGCTTTAGGAACGTGTTTCAAAAGCCTATGTTTCAAAGCTGGGTACTGAATTTTGCTTGTAGGGGTAAAACACTTTGCTGCGGTACTGTCAGAGAAAATCCCCGTTCCCATTGGAGAGCAAGGGGAAATACGGGTGGTCACAGGGCATCCAGACTTATATGGAACTACTCGAAAGTTTGTAAGTAAAATGCTGTCTACCAGGACAGCAATTATTTTGCGCCCCATGGATGTGAACCATTCCATCTTTATTGTGTAACTACAGCACGACCCGACACACACTGCCTTCTGTAAGATCAAAAAGAGGAAGAATGTTGACTGAACGAGGTATTCATTAAGGACAGAGCGGACACAGTGAACCACAAACCTCTCGAGGTCAGGTAAACAAGAGTGAAAGGTGTATGGATTCATTAAAAAAGAACAGCTGGTTCGAAACGGGGCGTGACATTGGGGCCTGTCTGGCGGTGAGCCAGATTAACGCTGACTAACGGTGTAGGACCAGCAGAGAAAGGAAATAACTGTCAGATATCGGCAAACCTGCCAGAAGTTCTTAGCTGCACGCATGGAGGTAACAAAAATCCAGGGATAAACTTAAGAAAAATATGCACTTGATTTTCTCCAGCCCTCACTTGGGGTCTTTAGAATCCTTGCTTTGATTCAGCTAAGTTTTATACTTCAGTCTATGATCTTCGTCGCTTAAGCTACAAATTCCTCGTATTGTATGAGCAGAAACTTTTACTCAGCGTATGGTTAGATCTGTATATAGTAGGCCTAATTTTACCCATCCGAGCAACATATAGTGTTTTTTATTGATTTAAACCGATGCAAATTAATAAATCATAACATGCTACTGTAAACATATAAATTCAATACAAGAGTTTTCGTCTTTTTTCTATTTCTTAAACACGTTTCTTTCATTCCTTCCGTTAGGCAGTTACTTCCTTTCTCTTTCTACCAACCTGCTCTTCATCTGCCTCTATCTGTTCTTTCTCACCGTCACCCTCCCTCTCACCCTTCCCTCTCTCTCCGACTACCTTTTTATCCCATCCTCCTTGCTCTGTAAGAACATAATAACATATTTATATAATATGTTCCCAACTTATGTTACGGCATATGATTCTTGTAACTGGCTATGGTATTCGGCGCCCTAAGTACCAGTTTCCCGTTCATTTATGTTAATAGGTCATTCAGGGCGAAAGGACCTTTTCGTAAATCGTTTAGCATTCTTCAAATAAAACGCCCAAAACGATCATCGAAAACTAATAGGCCTACATTTTACGACAAATACCAAAACTACACACAAATCTCTGTCACAGTATCATTTGGAGGGTGTTTTCTTGTAAACGTCAAAACGGTCTTGCGTAAATACCAGGATCTGTTGTATATCGATGAAAAGCAGATTTGGATTGGAAATTTATTATTTGATGACGGCTGTAGTTTGGATTTTTTGTTAGCGTGACTTGTTGCAGGTCTCATAATGGATAGAACTAGACTTTTGGTGAAAGCTGTGCGTAAACCTTCCCTGAAAAGTTATACTAGTGTAAACCGTGCGCCACTGACGTCAATAGACTGGGCAACAAACACGCTTGACAACCAAAATGTCTAATTCATCATTTCTCAGTCAGCCTGTAGCATCTCATAAGATGGTGAACAAGTTAACGCTAAAGATCAGAATTAGTTTACATACCCTGTCAAGCATTACTCAAACTAACCGTGTAATTAAAGGCACACCAGTACACAACAGCTCTATCCGATTAGTGGCTGAATTTTCAACTTTGTTGTATGTGAAGAGTTTGGCAAAAGTTTCTACTAAGCTTTAGCCGTTGTTTTAGAAGCTAGTATCAAGTGTCTAAGTTTATGGACGCTATGCACAAGTGGATGGGTCAAGTGGAAACAGAATTAGTTGATTTACACGAAGTGATTGAGTTCGAGGATGTAGGTCAGATGCAAACCAACTGAGAGTAGAACCAGTTAGACCGAACCAGTGTTCTAGAGGGTAAAGGAGTAAGTTATGATCAGCAGTATAAAAAGCATCAGCTAGGTCAAGGAGTACAGTATAAGAGCAGTTATTTTTCCTTTATCCAAGGAGCTGATTATGTGATTGTGAATGGTAAGTAGTGCAGCTTCAGTGGAATGGCATTTGCCATAGGTAGATTGGAAAAGAAGGTACAGGTTGTGGGACAAGAGATGAGAATTCTGGCGATTAACAACTACTTTTATTCTGAATTTGTTCAATGAAATTGAGAGTCGAGATGGGGAGATAGCTTGATGGAAACAACTCCAAACCTTGCTCTTTTCTACTCAGCAGCAGAGTATTGTGACCCTCTATGGTGTGGTTCAACCTACTTAAGGGTAATTGATGTCTCTCTCCATGCGGCCATACGCGTTAACTCAGGAACATTGCTCCAAATCCAGTTTTCATGTCTACCGGTCCTAAGTAACATAACACCACCTCATATCCGTGGAAAAGAGGATACTTCAAGGTTTGTGAAAAGATCGATGCGAAAAGGATTTGCCACTTCATGACGAAATCATTTTGCATCGGGTATCACGCCAGTCCTCGAGACGCCCAATTTGGTTAGGTATGGAGAGACGAATGGATAGCAAATAATGTGAGTAACCGCTCCCTCATCTGTCTGTCCTCCAGGCTTCAACTTGCCTCGACGATTCTACACTTAACCGATTTCGGACGGATCAGGGCTGCTGTACATACAGCCTCGCCAAACTGGGTCAGGCTACTGTTCCTTTGTGAAGGGTGGCGCAGAGCAGACAACGACATACATTGATGATGTCTGTCAGCAAACACAATGGCAGACTGTTGGCTTTCGTCTCACTAATGATGACGCTTGGAAATGGCAGGTCACGAACCTCATACGATAGAAGAAGAAATTGGGACACTAGGCACTAATGGACTATAGTTTTCTCAGACAAGATGCATCTAGATTCTCAGAAATTACGTCCTACATGTTACAGGACAAGTAGTTAATGGTCCCACACACGAACAGACTAACTGTGATTCTGTGAACACAGTAGCTCTAAGTTCTCCGCTTACTGGGTGAATAAAGTCGTGAAAGAGACTGTTTCGCATCTAAGACCGATGAAGCTGTAAAGGCACGTAATAGATTGCTCCTTTGTTCATGCCTAACCACTAGACGTTTATCTCGAGCAAAAAAGCTGAACCCCTGGAGACCATGAATGACCGAGAACTGATAGCAAGCATAGACTCAGATTAGAGTGAACTTGAACTGAGACGTTTCTCTTTATCGTTAACTTGTTCGTGGCGCCAGCGGCAACAGCTGGAGCGACAGCTGCATATTTTCCCCATCGAATAGACATGTAGGACCTTACTAGACCACTGACTTCAAACGTTCCTTGTAGCATACTTTTCTGGACACTTTTTAAAGGGTCAGTTAGTGTTGTTCGAACACACAGAGAACAGACGTACGTTTATCATGGAGCTACGGTAACTGACTGTTCGCCAAGCGGTTGTATTATGTCAGTGTTACTGCTTAAGCGTACTGTGTCTATTCGAGCGTTGTATAGCAACGTTAATGTCTGCGTTTATCAGACATAACTTTTAAGTATGTAAAATCTACTTTTATCTACAGTGTCGAGTTTCAGAGAGGCCTGACGAGGCTCTATAAATCGCTTATACGAAAATTACAGTATTTTGAGGCAGAAATAGTTTCGCTGTAGGTTGCGGCCTAACTAAATGTGCGTCCGGTATTTTATTGCTCCCTATGGCCTGCCCGATAAACACGGGTAAACCAGCGGAGTGTCTAAGCGGTGCCGGAGGAGATAGAATCAGACCAGACCCTTTAACAGTACTTAGCACGTTCTCGGAGCTTAAATATACAGTATACATTGTTGGTGAATTGGTGTGAAAGTGACAATCGCATATACAGTATATGTATAATATATACACAGTATATGTATAATATGTACGCAGTATATATATATTATAAAAAGCACCATGACTAGCTTAACCGGTTTCTGGAATAAATTTCGAATGATGTGAATGTAAGTTGGCCCTTCAAATATGGTAGAGATTTTGTGTTGAGCATATACAGAAGAGAAAAACATTCTCTGATCTTATCTGCAACTGCAGATCTCAGTAATTTATTTGACACCTCGTCGTTTGGCCTAGGGACCGATTGGGGGGTGAGGACTGTGAATTGGCTTCATCTTGTTCATTAGTTTTCACTTCTGAGGACTGCGTTGTTAATAATAGAATTTTTCGTTATAACTTATTTCTAGGATCTACGTCTAGTACGATAAAAAGTGCAGTGGCAGAAAATACATGTCTAGTAAACCAAGCACAGTCCTTGTTTAATACTGTCAGACACTTTTCTTCGATTAACACAATAGGGAACATTAAATCTAACTGTAGGTCCACTGCGACTACGTGTCTTATTTGTGCCTTCTGACTACAACAGTGGTGTCTGCTGTTTGCAAAACTGCATTTTGAAAGGCATGCTTCCCGTCACCCGAGCGATGGCTTGACCTTTGAACCGAATTCGCCATCCTGCTCTGTGCACAGCTGGAAATGATAGATCCAAAACATTCTCAAACGAGAATTCTCTTTAGGTATTTGCTTACTTTGAGGCCCTATTGAAACTAGAAAGGAGGTTTACCGTTAGGTCTACACCCATACGTAGGCTTCTGTTTAGCCAATGACTTATGGTAATTTAAGCTTACAGCACATATGAAGACATACAGACGAAGATTGAGAAAAGGCTAATATTTAAGTATGCGTTTGTATTTATGCTTTAATTGGCCAACTTCGCTGGTTTTTTACCCAAAGCGAGGTTTAAAACAGGCATTATCCTGTTTGTATGCCCTTTTGGATCTACTGCATCTATATAATGGATTATGAGTATTGACTGGGGTTTTACGTCAACGCCACCATCGATTGATGTCTTATGTAATCTGGTAATAGAGCTACATAATTTTTAAGGTTAGAGCAGAATAAATAGAGTATATATGCTGAAGAGTTATTCAGATGAAAATTTGTCCTAAGTTCAAGGCTGTACTTACCTATAATTATACAGTTTGTGTGTCTTTTCGGTTTATTTTAACAAAAGAATTTAGCTTCGACTGGACACCCCATTCCACTAAAATTTTGGTCACAGGCTTCTAAAAATGGAGATTTCACGAATTCCAATAATAGGCCCAAATACTGAAAGATGTTACAGTGCGAGGCTGCCTTATATCGTAAAACAGGTCAACACATCAGTGGATATAAGGGAACAGTTAGTGTTGTAAAGTTTCTCGATGTTAGCCTAGTGAGTTTTACGATTTTCGCAATGCTTCCTCAATCTTTGTCGTGCGTAATGTGGGTCTGAGACTGCGTTCAGCACCGAAAACAACAACAGTTAGGCATCTAAAAGAAATTGGAATAAGGCTTTGGTCAACACAGCTCGAAGGCGCAACTGGCAACTGAGATGTTTTGCAATAAATCACGCTGTGAACTCATGAACTTCAGTCTGATAGTCGGCGCGAGTTTTTATGGCAGCCAGACAGAAAGGTCTGACTGTAGGTTACAGCATTTATCACCAGATAGCAAATGTCTGCGATTAAATTACTGTCGACCATTGCTAGATATTACTGACCACACTAACTGTTTTAAATAATGGTCGCCTTGAATTCATTAACCGGCTAAATCCCGGGAGAATTTCGACTTTGGACCTGTGCTAAGCTGACCCTTTCCTCGTCTCCCATCCCACAGAAATAAACCTACTTTGCGTCCAGCTGACCACAGTCGAACGACGCGATAATTGAAAAACAGATCCACGGACTCAAATTTCGAGGCGCAAACCAATTAAACTACGAAACAGTCGTTCCGTGAAAATTAATTAACTCGGCTTTCCTTGCTTTCTTTTATTTATATATACATGCATATGCATATATATAGAGGCTATTTAGCTCATTAGAGTTGTATTATAATATATATACATATATAATAAAACTCGCATGAACTAAATAAATTAATACAGGGGCCTATTGATAATGGAAATAATCCAATTTTCATCAGATGTGTATATGGGCTAAATTTCATTCTGAGTGCTTGTGGACTAGCAGTGAACAGTTAAAACACTGTCCGAAGAGAGATGATGGAACAGGGAGAAATAAACACACAAATAAAGACACGTGGAATGACATTGGAGCTGACAGCTCTTCTGACATCACTTTGTAATCAAGGATCGTCGATGTATTTATTATCAGATGGACTGACCCCGGATGCGTGTACTTTGCGCCAACTGAGGATTCTGTTTAGTGAGTGGGAAGCCTTAGCAACGGTTGAGTCATTTTCGGCGATATTGCTTAAACGTGCATTCGATACTATCTCCGTTTATAAAATAGTGCTGGTTCAAATGGCTGAATATAAATAGCACCTCATATCGCATTCCTAGACGTAAATAAGAATGTAAGATAGCTAGCAGATCTAGTATTTTGATAGCAACTTGATTCGTGAACGAATAAATTAATTGGATCAACTGTACTCTCGCAGTCAGTAGAATTGTATTTCTGATTAAGTTTCAGTTATCCTGAGGAGAGATACGATAAGCACATCTAAGTTTCTTCACTTCGCCAAAACACTTCTGTTAAAATAACAAGAAATGCTTAGTGCAATATATAGAATATCATTATTTCAATGTCGTTATCTAAGAAATCGACTGCTGATTGTTATAAGTTTGTTTTTTTCAAACGTCAGGTTAAATTATATTGGATTTGGATTTCAATTTGGAAGTCGCTATCACTAGACATCACTGCATTCAAACAAACAGGTGGTCAAACGACGCGTGCACGTTTGTCAAGAGGTTGCAAGATACCGTTAGGCAATGTATAAACCCCAGTGTATTGATACAGGTGTCCGAATAACCATCTTACTTACCAAATCACAGTAATCGAAGTCGTAAAGCATGTAGTCGAAGACAAAATTCTTTAATCATTGCAGTATTACATCGAGAAATCCGATTCGTTATCGTCAGAGCTCCTCATCGAATGTTCCGTGTTAACTTCTCGAATGCTTTCTTTGTTCTACAATTCTAACGGAACATTTATCGAACGTTCTAAAGAAGTCGTTTCCTTTGCGATGTCAACACCTTACCAGCGCTTGGAATCGTCGTGCAGTTGGGAAAGCCAGTGACTTGAGTCACTTAGGAGAACGGGTCGTGAGCCGAGAGTCTCAGGAGCCTGGGATGTCAGAGACATGGCCTGCCTGCCTGCCTGCCTGCCAGCATGCGTGCCCTAAGTCTGTCTCTTTCTCTCCAGGGGATAAAATCCTGCGGCTGAGGAACTAGAGGTCGGGAGGAACCGCGTTCAGTAGGTGGAACCGCGCTGCTGTTGAGTAGCTGCTGGGTAGTAATAGTATTAGAATTAGTAGGCGGAGGAGTGGGAGCCGACAGTGAAATCCGATACAACGCCATGGAGCTGATAAGAAACGGCAGGCAGAGGCACAGGCCTCCCTTCTCTCTCTCTCTCTCTCGCTCTCTGCCTCCCCTACGTCTCTCCATACCCACTTACTTTACCTCAGCCTCTTCCCTTCCCCCTCACTGCCCTGTTTCTTAGTAGGTTCACCTAGTGTCCCGCACTGACTGGTCCTCTGGCAATGGAAGGGGGTCTACGCCCCTACTTCGCCCCTCAGCCTATCTTTGCCACCGACTGTATATCTCGACCTGTATCGTATTTCATAATTTATTACTCTCGTATGGAGATGGTATCTCTAGATATCTCAGAGCCTCTATTCTTATCTGCTGAACAAAGATGGCCAGATATCATTGTAATAAACAATTTATTATGGACTAATGCAGTGTTATGAATGCAGAATATAGACTGCTACAGGCCTACACTTGCAGGATGAGGAGAAAGGTTTACACAGCATCTCATATTCATAGGTTTAACTCTGCCTCGTTTATGGAGTTAACTGTTAATTATATTGGAGTGGGGGTTAAAATCGCCGCAATTATTAAGAAGAGATCTAGCAGTTACCCTGCAGAAGTTAACGCCTACGTTCTCTTTAGTTTGGAGGGCATACGTCGCGCGATAAACCGATAGGTTAGCTCTGTTAATAATAAATAACTATGACTTAACTGAGACTTTACTACTACTACTACTACCACTACTACTACTACTAATACTACATAATAATAATAATAATAATAATAATAATAATAATAATAATAAAATCAGAAGAAGAAGCAGAAGAAGAAAGAAGAAGAAGGAGAAGGAGAAGGAGAAAGAGGAGGAGAAGGAGAAGATAACTGGCATTTAAGATTTAATATTAGAGCAATCCGTTTTTAATATATCGCATAAAAAGCATTAGTATAAATGTATAAAATATGGAATGTCTAATCAAATGATTTCTGTAGCGTCAGTATCCACCCGAAAGGCATCGGTTGATGTCACACCAAATTCTCTGAACCCATTATAGGTGGGTCCGTGAAGACATTTTGGTAACTGAAGGTGTAAGAGGGTGTCACTATGTGCCCGCAGGGCTACAGTGGCGAAGCGTCTGGATCAAAATCTAGAAGAATGCGCATTTGCTTCATCATCATCATCATCATCATCATCATAATCATCGTCAACAACAACAACATTATCATCATCATTTTCTGACCTCAGCCATTTGACACCGATGGGCGTTATTAAAATAATGATTACTACTCCTTGCGGTCGTTCGCTTAGAGTTAATTAAAACCTAATACAATATGAGCAACTGGTATCCTATGAGGTCCGAATTGTGAAGTAACGCTACTGCACAGTAGGCCTATGAAATGCGGTTTGTACTGGCAGGCCTATATATACACATATATATATATATGCATATATATATATATAGGCCAACGAGCAGTATTTAAATATTAATGCAATAACTTGTTCCCTTATTAAATTATTTACTTATTATTCAATTAGTTGATTCCATTATTTCAACCGCTTAATACGTGCACAGCTCGAGAAATGCAGTCGGTGACAATGATATTTCGTTGGCAATTAACATTTCGCGTAGTTTGTAAATCCTTCAAGTACGGTAAATTTATCGTTCCTACACCTATTGTAATACCGACTGTAACCGAAATAGTAATGACCAATACAAGTGTAATATATTGGAGGTTTATACTCTTATTTATTACTAATTAAAGTGACCACAATCACTCGTTACACTTCTATCTAATGTTCACTGACTTAGACGGCCAGCGAGATAGAGAGAGAAGGGAGGAAGCGAGGGAGGGAGAGAGGAAGGGAGGGAGAGAGAGAGGGAGAGATGGAGGGAGTGAGGGAGGGAGGCAGAGGTGCCTAGGATGGCCGTGTTGATTAGAGGCTGTGCTTCAAGGTTGGCTACATGAAGCCCCAAAGTAGCGTGATGTTAGGAAATCTTTCGGGCAGACACTCCTGATATTCGTCGTAGTGAGCATTCTGCAGACGACACATGTGGCTTTGCGCGCAGTAGTCGTCGCAGGTGCTTGGTGCGTCGTTGGCGTCAGCGTTGCTATGCTGACGGTGTTTGTTCAGCAACTCCTGGTCGGTGCTAAACCTAGATGCACGGTGAATTAAAAACTCTGATTTACTGAGCCTACCGACTTCGGTATAGACAAGGCAAAATGATCGATGGTCTGATCGACGGGGTGAAATAAAATGTCAGATGATCGATCGCATCGGAAAACTTCTGACGAGCAACTATAACAATGAACAAAGCAGCTACGTAAAACTGATAGGTTTGCCAGAACACCAGCGGCAGGGTCAGTACCCCGTGAAGAGAAATCCGTGGAGAAACAAAAGCAGTTTACAAGAAAATGCGATACGGAAAAGATTGTTCAGATAGAATGAGAGGAACAATGACAGATAAGATGCAAGATGACTGCTGTGATAATATAAAACAATGACTGAAAGATGAAATGTAAACAGGGATTGATAGTTCAATCTGTTAAGAGGTAACAGATGAGATGGAAAATGATAAATGATGAAACGACGATCAGTGGCCTACCTGGCTGGGGACCTGGAATCTGGACCTCCTGAGGCCAAGACCGTCAACCTTGGGATTTGCTTAGATTCTTATAGGTTTTTTAGCTGTACCCCCTTCCGCCCTTCCGATCGATGACTCATGGCTTTGCCCTTCGACGGACACGAATATCATACAATAAATATTAATTCCAGGTCGATTTAAGGTAGACCTATTCGAATACTGGCCTGGTTTATTTCGACAAAGTGCGTTTGGTTCCGGGGCTCCATCCGGCCCATCTGGGAAGCTTACGAGGCTCACCATATGCTGGTGAGGGGCTTCGCGTCTTCGGCACCTTCTATATCAGGCACTCTCAACTTTCATTCAGCTACTGGGCCCCACGGCTAAAAGAGTCGCACAAACATGCAACTTAAGCGTGCTCAGTTTTATACTCAATGCTTCAAAATGCATTGGCTTCCGAGGGCACTGCCCCGGACCTCGTTGGGAGACCTTACGACGCTTCCTAGATCCCCTAGTATTTTCACGCCTTCGGTTTTCGATGTCTCAGATGCCCTCAGTTTTTATCAATGTGCCGGACCCCCCCCCCCCCGGCAAAAAAGTCGCGTACGCCTTTGACACTGATGAACTGATGGGGTAGAATATAATTGGGAAACAAAAGGGCTATGATGAGATTCATAATGAACGAACTTTTCCACGAGGTCGTGCCAGGATTGTGGTGAGAGATCGTTTAAAGCATATTCCGCCTTGGCTGAATACAGGAACTGAATGAGAAGTGACCAGTCCGTCGAATTTCCCAAAGCGTAGGCTAGACAGCCAAACAAACAAGCAATCAAATCTCTTTATTATGAAAAAGAAATATTCAGTGAAGATCTCTTGTCTACAGTCTGCTGCCAGTCTGTCACACGAACAGATCCAGTTGACTGATGACTGCTGAAATTATCAGTATATAAAACACGGAAAGACGATGCCATTAGAATAAGAGAAGTAGAATGGGAAGAAGACGACGACGACGACGAAGAAGAAGAAGAAGAAGAAGAAGAAGAAAAAAGAAGAAAAAAAAGAAGAAGAAGAAGAAGAAGAACAACAACAACAAGAAAAGGACTAATCACAAGAATAACAACAACAACAAAACAACAACAACACGAACAAAGACAAGAAAAAGACTAATCACAAGAACAACAACTAAAATAAAAAGAACAAGAACACAGAGTACAAGAAGAACAAGAACATAAAGAACAAGAAGAACAAGAACATGAAGAAGAAAAAGAGGAGCAGTTCCTCAAGCCAACCCAAACAGGCAGCAAGGGGCATGACCGTATGAAGCGATAGTAACTTCCTTTTCGTAGCCTTTACATATTACAGCGAGTGGCCATTCCTCTCCCTCGCCGCCTCATCTTTCCATCGACAATCTCCGGTCGATGCTTTGATTTCAAAGCAGAGTTCGCTAGGGGCGCTAGTGGATCAAAACTTTTGAAATACACTTCACTCGTGGTGGGAATTTGAACTTAAACCTCTGGGATGACAGTCCAGCTGCTCATTAAACCATAATGCACCGTGATAAGTTAATTGTAATCGCGGATTTGTATAGCGCCTCATAAAAGTGATGAAGTCCAGAGAACGCAGTTTAACCGACGGCACGTGTACGACAATCAATGCGAAGAAGGAATAAAGAGTTAAAACTTATCTCAGAAGCAGAAGAACAAACATTCCATAAAATAAGACCAACATCAATAATTTAACTCTTAAAAACGACAAAATTCAAGAAAAAAAGCGACAAGAAATTTAAAATCAACACCTCCTGTGTTTAATAATACAGTGAGATCCTTCTCTGGCGCCATTAGCAAATAAAGTGGTACTTCACTTACTCAGCCTCGTTATAATGTACCTACCTATAGCTGGTCTCAGGTCGAGAAAGTAGTGGTCGTAGTCGAGGACTTCGAATGTGATGGGGTCCAGATGGTAGACACGCATCGATGGATTCTTCCTACCATTGGCGGTTATAGATGGCGACACGTACACGATAGCCTGGGGCTGATCCAACGAATCGTATATCTAAGGCAAAGTGGTTATTAAATATTATATAAATTTTATTTTAAATAATAATATCATGGAGACAAATAATACAGGTACTTAACATACCAAAATATTAATAAAATTTATAGAATTTGGCAGTAATGTGTCTATTCTTACAGTTCTCTCATCTTCGATAGCTTTTTCCCTGACTGACTCTTCACGCAGGCGTCTACCTATAACCCAAGATTCTTGCAACGTGGAGTAGAGTGTATGGGTTCGAGTCTTCTCACAGAAGGTTACTGTGCGGGGACCTTGAGCAAGTTCATCACGCACAGTTGCTCAACGCCATCGATTGATGCTTTGTCGTTCGATGGTCGAGCTTAACAAGTAGAGAAGTAATAAAAATAACAACACTAGAAAGTGATCATATATTATACCAGTCGGAATTCGTCGGTGTGTGTGTGTCCGGTTGGCATGAGAACGATGATGTCAGTGTAGTTTAAGACGAGTTCTTCGAACCATCTGGACCCAGTCACAATATAATCGGACCCTCCCGGAGGATGATGTCCAATCAGAATCACCTACACAACATCACCACCACCAGCAGCAGCAGTTGAAATCAGGTCTTATCATCACCGAAACAAACACGATGATGATGATGATGATGATGATGATGACGATGATGATAATGATGATGACGACGACCTAAAGATGATGATACCTAGGACTATAAAAATCATGATGACTCTAAGTTAAATAATGAGAGCTACGTAAATGATTATATCAACTACGACGATGACGAAGACACGATTGCATTTACTATGACGACGACTGTATGCAAGAACACAGACACTAAAATATGAAGGCGGTGACCTATGAGGTAATATCTACACTTATTTGAAACTACCTTAGTCTACCTGGAAGTCTCGTAGTTAATCTCTAACAATCTTAATTGCTCTGGACTGACCTGAGCTCAACCTCACTATCAGAAATGATTTCCAGTTGCCTGAGTTTAAAAGAAAATATCACGAACTTATCCAAATCTAAATTGTGCCTATATACATGTACAATTATCTGAGCTTATCCTCGTCTATCCAAAAGTGTATATTAAATGTCTGAGCTGATCTAGGCCAACACGAATTTATCATGAACTACCTGAGCTTAGATGGAGCTATCTGAGCTTAGATGGATGAATTTAAGATTATCCCAGTGTAAATGGAACTGTTTGAGCCGTGGATGTTGCTCAGGCCAAATGAACCGAAAGGATCAGATGCTTTGATTGCCGGTTTCAAATGCCCTTTGCTGAAGACGAATGCTCACCTTCTCGTTATTCGTTCTCGCGTCGCTTAGACTCTGTACAAGGAAGTCTCTCATCACGTCCGCCTCTTTGTTGGGACGGTCGTTCAGAACATTATACCAGTTATATTTATACCTGCATATAACAAGAAATGACTACAACGCTTGTGTTTCAGTGAAACACCCTGTAACAAGGACAACACAGGCATCAAAGCAATACATACAAGGCAATGAGGTCTTGCCATATACAATAGTGTTGCACTGAAAGCGATACGCGTTCTGTCATATTCAGGGATATACTTATGATATAGAATATTTAGACTTTCATTTTGCAATCTAATCCGATATTGAATTAGATTGCTAAACGGAATGAAAATTTCGCACAGTTAAGCACGTGCCTAATGAACTAGAACAGAATCTTTCAAATTCAGCTGTCAGGTGCATGTTATCAGTATACATGTAAGTCTCCCGATCAGCACAATACATAGCGCTAAATAATCATTACGTGAGAAAGTTATGCCAGGCGACTATGTGTATATAGGAGAAGGGAAGTGCCACAAAGTTGGAGAGAACGATAGTCGAAAGGACACGACAAGTGCATAGAAAGTTTGTCGCCTTGTCTGAGATAGCAAAGCCTAAAATAATGAGGGCTTGAGAGATCACTTTTTTCGAAATGTGGTTCAATCAACTCTATCCTAGAATTTCCGACACGAATTGGATATTTACTTGTATATTCAAGAGTGGAACTTAGAACTTTTGTTTTTGCTGCCGAAAAATACACCGTGCATTGTCTTGCATGGGTCCTTCCCTGTGGAATAGTCTTCCTATAAACATTCGTTCTATTTCTGTGAATTTGTCCCAAGAAACATTCTCTTCGTTAGTCAAGACTTACTTGTTTAAATTAACTGGGCAGCCATGTTCACAGCGCTTTTGAGAGGTTCTTAAAATGCGCTATATAAAAGATTAGATACATACATACATACATACATACTGTAAGTTAAGACGAAGTTCGCAGTTAAGACGCCAGTCGTTTAAGCCAAAGAGATTGCCGAAACATGCAAAAATATTTTCACGCAAGCAAAGTAAAGAAGTCTCCGTGACACTCGTTTGGAGTCTCGAGCTCATCATCTTTTCACATGCATACTAAACTTTGGTATCTTAAAATAAGCTTGCAGTCTTGAAGTCGTAAAAGCCAGCACTAGCCCAGGAGTGGCCTTTGTAATTATATAAAATAAACTGATGTAAAGTATGTTATTATCAACATATACTTTATATAGCAACGTTTAAGCAAACATGAATATCTGTTACTTATATAGCGACCTCGGACGGTTTTGAAAGCAAGGACCTGATATAGGCCAACTAGGTGTGAATGAATCTTTTACACATAGCAAGGAGGACTATGAGGAGGAGGAGGAGGAGGAGGAGGAGGAGGAGAAGAAGAAGAAGAGTAATTATCATTATACTTATTGCATTTTATACATGTAGTTGGAGTTGAAGGTGATAAGTCGCAGACCAGGCCTGAGAAGCAGAGAGTAGCTTCCTGACTCTTGGACATCACTGAGCGAGAAATTGGCAATTGGCTGCCACAATCTCTTCCACTTCTCTACAAACGGCTAAAACGCGAACAAAACAAATTCCATTTGAACGACTCTCACTAAATGCATCTTATGTAGGCATCTTAGCTCGCATCAGTCAGGCTCCAAAATATCTTAGTGATCTTATTCGGCCTCCACACTCCAGTACCTCATCCCGTCCTCTACGTTCTCTAGGTCGTCTGGATCTATTTGTTCCTCGTGTTAAGTCCTCGCTTGTGCAGCAGAGGCCTTTCGCTGTTGTTGGCCCATCTCTATGGAATGGACTTCCGCTATCGTTTCTGCAAGGGTCACTGTTGGTGATAGAGCTCTGTCAGCTCGTTGTTTAAAGGTGTCCTTATTTCCCTGGGGTTCTGAAGCTGGAAGCGCTTCTGCGTAGTTTGTTCTGTGAGAAGCGCTATATAAATTATGAAATACAATACAATACTTATGTGAAAGTCTAGATTAACATTTTAGACAACTCGTCGAAAGGTTGAGTTTGATGTGAGTCAGGAACTCAGAACAGAAAGCTGCTCTGAAAGACAAAGCCTACTTATTTTTACCATGCAAATTGTTCATCAGAGGTGTAACAGATGGCTTCATAAACTGTATATCCGCTGCAGCCTTAATAAGTTGCTAGTTGTCTAATGCGCGGCCCCTATCTCCGTCTAAAGTTTGACGCTTCAGAAATTTTAGAAAAATTAGTAACTAATTACCTCTCTTTCTCTAATTACTAATTATTAATTAACTTCTAATTATTCATGTAAACCTAATAATGTATAATATAATATGTAACCCTATATAATATACATTTAAGCAAGTGCATGTCAGCATTAGTTTAGTAAATAATTCAGTAAATTAGCAAATCCGCATAGAATAAAGGCTGTGCAGAATGTAAAGGCTTTCAAAAATTAGCAAGTGATGCTTGTTCTATGCACCCTTCTTTATATTTATTTTTGTAAAACTCATTCGATTGTTCGTAGTAACCTAAGTTATTTACAGCTTATGACAAGTTTGAAGATTGATCCACAATCGAGAGGACTGAAATGAAGCATCTGGATTCCATTGCTGAGGTGCAATGCTTTTCTTAGGGGTCAGAATTGCATAGCCCCCGGCAACTGATGATATATAAAATAATATGTAGGCCTATATAATATACATATAAACCACACATAGCAACAACGAAAAAAACATACAAAGGAGAATTGGACACACCTCATAAGCATTTGGAAAAACGAACACGACATGGAGAAGCAAGGAAATAACAACGAAAAACAAAGACAAAAACATACGAGACGATAAGACAATACATTTTTCCTATACGGATCAGGATGCTGGACAATGCGAAAGCAATACGAGAAACGAATCCTCGCAGCAGAAATGAGTTGGCTATGGAAATTAGCAGAAATTTCAAGACTACAAATATTAGAAATGATGACATAAGACAGTCCTTAGATATCCAAAACAAATCAGCCGGAAAAATCATTCAGCAAAGACTCCGATGGTTTGGCCACGTGGAAAGATAGAATCCCACACATTGCATTAATGCAAAATTCAAAAGAAAGATCAACAACGGAAGAACCAAGTGATCGAGCAAAATGAAAATCATTCATTTGCACCTATCGCTGCCAAATGGCTAACGTCAGGAACGGATGATGATGATGATGATATATGTGAAAACTCTAGTAGGAGAGAGACGCAAAGACAGGCAAAACATACAGACAGGTTTACAGGTATGAACAGAGACACGTGCTCACAGAGAATGTCTTATGTTAAAGAAACTACACTGAATAAACGATCTGAGTAACGTAGGTAGGTAAACTTTGATTGAAAATCAAAGAATAGGTTAATTATGATTAAGATCAGACTACAGTCTAATTCTGACTGACAACTGCAGAATGGTTGTTAGTCGAAGTTACACAAAGCATTGCTTAAATAAGACCTACCGCTACATAAGACCAACCGTCGTATAAGACCTACCGTTATATAAGACCTACCGTCGTATAAGACCTACCGTTGTATATTCAAGAAGCTCGATTGAAAATAAATTGGTCGGATAAACTTCTGTTAAAAAGAAACACAAAAAAACTCTGATTGTTTTAAAGGAGTTTCTACCTTATTTAAGAAAAAGCATAATAACACCTGATTGGCCTAACTATATTGTTATGATAATTATGAAATTCGTATATAATACAGTAAAACGTGAAGTAGGAAGGTGAGAACGTGGCAATGTGTTATTTTGTCATATCGAAAACTGAGCGATGCCACCGCATCAGGAGCTAATGTGATTACAGAAAATTATCTGGTAATAGAAAACCTCTGTTACCAATACAGACAGGCAGGTAAGGATAGGGAGAAAGACACAAAAGGCGAGTTAAAGATAGACATATATGCATTGCCTAAATTTAGCATATTTAACGAAAAAGCATCTTTAAAAGTTCCGCTGTCTATCTTCAAGCCGAATTTGAGCGTGATTTTTCCGATGATGAATCAGCATTTTTAAAGCGCGTTTGTATTGGAAGCTTTCGTGGAGTCATGCCGATGAGTCATCGGGTCGCTAACGTGTTTTTGATTGGCTGGCGTCGCCCTGCGTGCAGACAGGCTGACGTCAGCAGTGATTTTTGCCGACGCGCATTTTATCACGTGGCTCTCGCGCGGGAAAACCTCAAGCCTACATTGTGATGAGTCAGCGGGTTTTGAATCATCCCGTATTGCGCAAAAGCGGAACGTCTTGGAAGAATCCACAGTAGCGCAATGGCGGGACACATGTCTAAGCTTGTATGCTGACTTGGCGGGAACCAACCTATATAAAACGATTACGGGTGCATTATCAAGAGAACGAGTAAAGATTTTGTATCGGTAGTCTGTCGTATGCTAAGTTGACAGTTTGAGTTACAAATGTCATTGATACTGTAGATTCGAGGTTTTAAAGCTGTATATGCGACAGCTGAAGTACTGTCGTGATTGAACTTCGCTTTGTTAATTAAATATGTGAAAATCAAAGACTGTTTTTATCTGGTTAACGCTACGCTACAAATCGAGCGAGTTGACGGATCGAAGCCCGCTCTATAGACATTTCAACTGATCATCGACACCAGCGTTAAGTAACTGCATTGTAAAATACCACAGAAATACCTAGAATTGTTCCCCTCGCATAAGTGCAAAATAAGAGAAAGGTGTGCCTTCCGTGGATTTCATTCTGCGCTGCTCATGACTAAGTAAATGACAAGGCATTCGTGCAGCCGATGCATGGCAACAAGGATTGTCGAGTATAATAAGTAGCATACCGTGGTTTCCAATGATCGGGTAGACGTTGTAACCTGTCAAGTTGCGGGCGATTAACTCGACCAGTGTTTCCGTGCAATCCATCTGCGACTGCGGAGTCTCTTCCCAGATGGTGTGCGGAGGAATGTCGCCTAAACATACGCAGAAAACCAACGCTTAAAAGGCTTCTGTGGCTTAGTGTAGCCCAGTATTGAAGTGCAGTACGGCTTAGTGCAGTGATATGATTACATGTGATGTGATATAATGGGAGAATCCCAAAATGGGGCACATACACTAATGGAACAAAAAAGCATGATGATTATTATGTACCCTGGCACTCTATAACAATGAGTATATGCTACGACCTCTGACTTACGATCGGCAGTATATGCCTTCATTAGAATCAGGCAACTGGAATAGGGCAAGTTAGCAGAACATCGACCACTGAGTTGCGATAACCATTGCAAGAAGTAATTAGCATTGAATCAGTCAAGTAACTGCTGCTAATGGAGACTGCCGGTTTCCAGTTATAGATGAAAGATCGATGAAATGGCGATATCGAAGTTATGTAGGCCTAACCCTATTAGGCTAGAGAAGATATGACAAAAAACTATAGTTGAAAATAATGCATCTGTTGCAAGCGCTTGTCTACCTGAGAAAAACACGATGTCTGGTTCAAAGGTCTTGACCTTCTCCAAGAAAAGTTCGATAGTTGATTGCGGAATATTGCAGTTGTAGTCGCCCAGTGGCCGCGCGTCGCCCTGCCAACAACAAAACGGATATTTTGTAACACCTTGGATCTCGTCGAAGCAATGCAAGAGTCCCTGCCCTTGATTAATAAGGGCTAGCAGGTTTAGTCCAGAAATCCGTCTTTAATAAACCGCTAGGTTAAGCCGATCCAGGAAAGCCTGCCCGTGAAGACTAACCATGATTGTATGCAGCAGGTAGCTTGATTATGAAGCGCCTTTTAAAGATATCTCTAACACTGTGTAACACTCCCCGGCCATTCCATCCTGGCGGAGGCGCTGAAGATCATGCACGTTGACTGAACGAGAATGCATGCTGCGTTATTGACTGAGGAGCACAGCTGAGCAGCTTAATCATTGATTAAGCTGAGCTGAGCAGCTTAATCATTGATCCCTTTTGTCGAACTCTACTGAATGCGGAATAAGAAAATGGACAGAGACACTCACCGGTCCCCACTTTTCCAAACAGCAGACTGGCAAACCACATTCCGTCGAACTACCCTGCAATACATACGGTTTAAATATTGAATCATGAATCACTATTACCAGCCGATCTCATATGCAACTATAATTGAATTTTAAATTGTTTACAGATGGGTTAAGTAGAATTCTTATCTCAAATATTCCATATTTGAATAGTTGAGTCATTGAATGATCGTAGTATGAAGTTTGCTCAATTTTCTAAACTTTATCTCGCAATTACTCAGAAATCGAACTTGAAATATGTGACAGATTAGGAGTCGCAGGATATGACGCACCAATTTTTATTGTTATTTTCCCGTGAAAGAAATGATTCCTCAAAGAAAAAAATTTAAAAAATTGGACACTTATTATTCTTTGTTCTTATTTTTGTTGCTGTAGGAGTTGTTGTTATTATTTTTTACTCATGGTAGAAATGAACCATCAGGAACTAAAAAATTCATGTTAGGAGTATAAAATGATTGATCTCTGAGGAATCAGGCCTCGGCCCAGTTATTGTTGCTGTTATTATTATTATTATTATTATTATTATTATTATTATTATTATTATTATTATTATTATTAATAATATTAAATAAGTAAGATATTTTTATATTATTATAGAAGTCTTACTGTAGAGATTTCGAGAGATAAGAAGATAGGTAGATCCTTACGATTGAGTAGTTTCGCTCCACGTGAATATCCGTCAGCTGAACAACTTTGATAGTGTCTTGTCGAGATGTTCTGCTCTTTGCCTTTCCTTTTCTTCTTTTTCCTAATGTCTTTGCATCTTTCCACGATTCTTTTCTGATCTGGTTCGTCCATCTGGTTGCTTCTGTCACCGGGTCATGTGATCGGGTCTTACTGGGAATGCAATAGTTTAAGTACTCGCAAAACTGTTCCGGAGTGACGGTAGGGTCCTTGATAACCCTCGCAATCTACAATGAAAACCAGAAACTCATGAAATTCACATTGCCACAAAGCGACTAAAAGGCATGTGCCTAAATAGGACGAATTAGTTCGTATGCGGTCATAATTGCAGAATTAAGCGTAATCCAGGAAACCTTAATCAGCAATCAATCCTGGTAAGAGTTACACCACATTAGATTGTAATAATACCTGGAAATGTATATAGCGTCGCTTCAAGAGAAACTAACCATAGCTGCTCACTACGTTAGCCTCCTAAACACGTTTTAAGTGTCATTAAGAGCAGAAAGTTCATCAGTTAGCAAGCAGCGCTTAGATGACGGGCTTCCACACGCAAGCAAAGCCCAACCAACAGATGACACCGAGTTCCTTATTCCTGGACCTCATTGCTCAGAGGATGAAGAACGACGACAGGCGATGTAGAACAGGCCGCCCGGACACATGGAGGCCTCACCGCCTAGCAGTCCCTCCCAGCTGGTAGATCACGAGGCGTCTGGACATCTCAGGCCATTTGGTCTGTGCAGGACAGGCATTCGACTGGTCGCAGAACCTCTCATTTGCTGACGGTTGATGTCACTGGAAAAACTCTCTTCGCTCTTGCTTCACCACATCTAAGATTTTGCCGGTTAGAGACAGCATACTGGTCTGTAGGTCTGAGGCTCAGCAAAGAACTTGATAGAGCGTGACTAGGTAGCCTACCATAACGTTGTGGAAGACGTAACAAAAATGTTACACGACAAGAGTGTCGTCAAATGGAAGACAATATTGTATCATCATCAACATCATCATCATCATCATCATCATCTTAGGGACTTTTGCATTCCGGTCTCCTTGGTTCCAGGCCGTAGCACTCTCCGGTCGGCCTCCCTTGGACTCCTGACTGCCCCTAGTATGCGCACTGCTACAGCGCAGTCTAGAAGCTTTGCCTATGTTGGACCTAATAGCTGGAATCGCCTTTCGGGTCTGGAGCGCCTCTGATGAGACTCATCATTCTTGAAGTGGCGCTTTATAAATGTCAGATTACAATTACAATTCCAATTACATCATCATCACCATCGTCATCATCAACATCGTCAACATCATCACAATCATCATTATCATCATCATCGACGTCGTCGGTATCATCATCATCTTCATCATCCTCATAACCTTCAACAACACCACCACTACCACTATCATCAGATGCCATAAGCAAATAATAGGTTATGCTAACGTGGGGAGCTTGAAGCTTGATCGCTCCTGGGCAGAGAGGATCACCTCGGATCCCAAGTGGTTCGGCCAGTGACATACACAGGTCAATGACCGCAGTTTCGATCGTATCATAGTCACCCTCTTTAAATATTGACATAAGAGTCTACAAAAACAAATAAAATGAGCAAAATTTAGAATTAGCCCCACATGTAAGAAACACCATAAAATTGCAGTCAGACCAATACTAAGTCTGCGCTTCTGTGTGACATAATAGGGTGCTTGCCCAATAATTCATGTCTTGCGATGTAGTTGTTGATGGGTTCGAATCTTCTGCACATATCCTGTGTGACGGCCTTAAGTTTTTTGAGCACGATTATCTACAATGAAATTGAAAGCCTCAACAGGGATGTTAAATGATGCACTGGATCTGTGTAAAGACCATTGCATTAGTCTACAGTAGAGCTAACGAGGAAGTACAGGAAAGAGCTAACTAATAAGTTTGTATTATAAGTTTTTTATGCACTTACTACATTTGAAGTATACAAAGTTACCATGTAGGCCCCTATAAAAATAGATTTGACCATGTAAAAAGAATGACCAGATAACTCGGGATGGCAAAGTTGTTGAAAGAACACTTTACCTTAGGGTAAAGACATATTAAATATACTGGTTGAGGCGATATTTTCCGCGGCAGAGGCCAGGTACCCGGAAATTTTGAGACATTTTAAGGAAATTTGAGAACCTGAAGCTGGAGATTTTGGTTCCCTGGGAAGCACATCTGAAAATTTAGTTTTGCAACAATTCTAAGCTGTACATGGGAAGCCATTTTAACATCTTTTAAATGACAATCTGAGCATCTCAGAGATTTTTAATGGTTTAAGCGACAATCTCAAAATTTCTGAAAACGTTAGAACAAGGGTTCTGACTTCATTTTAAACGCAAAATTAAGAATTTGAAAGCATTTAGTGAAGGTGCGTTTCAGGAAAAATCTGAGCTGGTCAAGACACGAATTCTATGCAATTTATTAGTAAATCTTTGCAGTTTAAAGCAACTGATACTGATAATTTATTAATGGATCAAGAGCTGATTTTTGTCATAAATGGTTGTAGCATTACCTTTTAAGAGTTTGAATAAAATAGATCTATAGAATCCAGCATATCAGAAAACAAAGTTGCCAAACGCAGCGACTGCACCATAATTAAAGTTTAGGTTAAATTCAGAAACCCCGAAGGAATAATCTGAATACACACAATAGGAACAGCCAAGCTGGATTTCTTCTCAATTTGAACGTATTTTGCCGTGTGTTAAGTATTATGAAATGAAAATCGTTGAAAGAGAATTGTCGGAATTTTAGATTACACTTTAGTAAGGCCTCCACTTGTAGGTGTGTTAGGGCATCATAAGCCTACAAACAGCGATTCATAAGTTGAGGAACAAACCGATGGGTAATGTTTCTGGGGAGAAACCCCTTTCTGCGCAAGTTGCTCGATCGGATGCGTGAAGCCAACCAGTTTGATCCGGAGCGTAAACGTAATCGTAAATTTGTAAAGCGCCGCTTCAAGGTAGCCTCGTCAGCCCGGCCCATCCCAGAACTGGGAAATAACACGGTCTTCAATCGCTTACGGAAGAGAGAGGGGAGAGGGAGAGAAGCTCCCGTCGAAGGTCGGCAGGAGCTTCGAAAGGTCTATAAATTCTGAGATACTTTAGAAGCAAAACTTAGCAAAGAGAAATTAAATTAGTAATTTAGTTTCATTATAGGGTGTTGGGTTACAGTCAGCGTGTTTTACAGCAAATGTTTTTATTTCTAATTATTTAGAATGATTGACTTTTATCTGATCGTGTTATATGATCAACTGAATCTTCTACCGTGCAAGTAGGGCAGTCTGATTCGGTGAAGTTGTATGTATCGTTGCCAATGTTGATGACGATACGTTCGGCGATCTCGTCCGTGTAGATAGCGTCCGAGAACTTCTCCAAGGCCATCGATACTTCTTCAGGGTGAATTTCCGCGATACCCCGGATGATGCTTAAGAGATTGCGCTCTCGGGGAAACTCACCAACATTAATGTCGGGCCCTCCATCGTCGAAGCTGCAGACGATGCCATACAGGCAAAAGCAGAGCACGAACCCTAAGAAGGAAACGGCTCGACCCATCTACTGATCAGCCTTGACCGTGTCCTGTTGTAAAAAACAATGGTAAGAAACCGTAAGACAAGGTAAGGTAAGGTAAGATAAGGTAAGGTAAGGTAAGGTAAGGTAAGGTAAGGTAAGGTCGATGCCAACTGCCTAAGAAACAACACAATGTAGTCAAACTGCTGCAACCAACTAAAAACAATCCTCGGTGTCTACCCTGCCATTACCAAGCGGTTCGCCGGGTTCATATAATATTCGTAAAAATTTGATTATATTATATAATTAAAAGCCTGCCAGACAATTAATGCATTTTAAAGCTTTAAGCAGTTGAGGGTGAAACTTTACTGTGAGGTACTTACAGGGGCTATATTAAATGTCTACATACATACATACATACATGCATGCATACATACATACATACATACATACATACATCCGCATAATACATACAGTCGCCTACTTCTGATGAGTCTATTCTTGAAGTGGCGCTTTATAAATGTCAAATTACAATTTGTTATTCCTATTATATCAGGTGACCGCGAGAGAAGCGTTTTGCAGGTTATCAACAAGCGCTATAAAAATTCCAGACTACATAAGCACATAAGGCCTACTTTTGAGTTTTTATAATTTACTTTACAGTCGAGAATTTTGAGTAGCAGCTCGTTTGAGAGATTCGAAAAAGGAGTTTTATTGTTTCGATGAATAAACTACAAGAAGCCAACAGAGAAAGAGAAAATAACTTGATTATGTTTGGAAACAAAAGTCAATTTCAAAATTCTAGTGATCGTCATAGCTCATAAAATAAAGAATCCCACCGTTTAAAACTAAACCACCAAAGATCACAGAAGCCGAAGCAAAGCGACGGTCAACGCAAATCTACGTTCGGAATGTCATCACCAGATTCAAGGCGTTGTTTATTAAAACGTAAGTCCCATCGCCTCACGGCGTCGCTTGATCAAGATCAACTGGTGTCTGCCACCGACAGGCACTAACTAGTGTGGCTATAAAATGCTCCTGTGGCAAATGAGAGCCAAATTCATCATCTCACCAATGGGCTGAAAGCCTGTACATGTCCATCGCACATTTCATTGTTTCGCGGACCTTACTGACCCGGGCGAAGTCCGAAACGGTGTTGCATTTTGCAGTTGTCACGTGCCATGGATTTCTGTCGTCTCTCTTTACGGGCCACGTGTCTGTACCTATTCGTCCAACCCACCTCTTTATCCAGGATAAAGGGTTCGCCTTTGGACACCCAAGCCAGTATGCTTGGGTATCCAAAGGCGAATTTTCCGCGAGCACTCGCAAACTGTTTACGAGAGTCCTGTTGAGCCTGCTGCTGTCCATCTAGAGTAACATCCTTGGTGGTACATCCGTTAATACTTCACCACTGATGGCCTGGACTCAGCTGGCTTTCCCTTGCTAAGTTGTTCACCCCTCACCACGATGCTGGCCTAGTTAACCACATTGATTAAAGCGTACGTCAAGGCGCCTCTGTGTTTGAGGAAGCCGGTTTCCATACTGATCGTGGCTTATTTCGGAGATTTGAAACTCGGGGTAACGCTATCCGTGCACGGGGACCTTAAACGGCGTGGCGCCCATTCAAACGGGCAGCGGTGGTGAAAGATCTCACTCGATAAATTCATTGAAAAATTAGCAGGGTCGGGATCATAGGGTCGCTATAGAAAAACGTGTACATTACTTTTGATATTTACGATGACGTGCGAGTCGGTCTTTAACAACTCAACCCATAGTCTTTTTTTGTTAATTATGCAAAATTGTCTGATTATAGGTTACAGTGAATGTGCACTGACAGTTAATCTTCTGAGGGAATCAGAGATAAAGTTATGCAGTCACACTTTTGTCTGCTGCTTCAAATGTCATGTAGGCTACAACGCATGTACTAATCCTATACTCAGTTGAGCGAACTGATATTAAATACATAGGTGTCTGATGCAAACAGACATCGTTTAAAAGCGTGTGTCCGATTAGTGGAGCTGCGAAGTAAACGTGAACTACATTATGTACAGAATAAATTCAGACGCCATGTGCATCTTACCCAAGGTAGGTAGGGCGGAAGTCACACGCCTTTAAGAGCTTGATTCGAGTCCTGCATACAGGTACTCCTCGTATCTGTGGTTATAGATGGCGGCTTCTAATCAGTCCCATTATCTCGGTACCTGGTTCAGTCGACTCTGCACCTGAAGACCGTCAATGACCAGTTGTTATTACGACAGGTGTTGACACCTGTTAACTATGCAATCAACACCAATCGATCAGGCTGCGATTTGAGTTATCTGTGTTTGTGATGCAGTTTAGGTCAAATTAGAGGTGCAACAGTTAGCACTCGGGTGAATCGGTTGATCTGTAGGTCTTTGTAAGTAGCTTGTGCAAAAGTGGATCGGATTTAAATGGTTCATAATTCGTAACTGCGTAATTAAGGTGATATTAGTAAAAAAATTGCTAATGCGCTTGCCTTTAAGCTCTGCATCCGGGTTTCGAATCCCAATGCATGAAGTGAAATTGGCACTTCGTTTTTGTTGTCCTATAGCCATAAAGAATGGCTTATGTCTTGCTGCCGGATTCTTGCTGTCGTGTTTGCTCTTCGTTCAAACATCCTGCTATCCATGAAAGAGGGATAGTTTTAATGCAGTCAGTGTTTCTTTCATGTCGTGTTAAACTGACAGCTCGTTGCTAATCCGTGTAGCCCGCATACCGATTAGTTCCCCAGTTGTTGGATTGCTCATGCCGGTGAAGCTGCTAAACCGGAAGACTGTAAGATTGTTTCAAACAAGAACCACGACTCTGAGGGTCTCTCTCTGACTTTCTCTTTGACGTGGTGGTGGTTGTTGTTGTTGTTGGTGGTTGTTGTTGGTGGTGGTGATGATGGTGGTTGTTGTTGGTGGTGGAGGTGGTGCGAGATGCCGATACATAAGCAATAATGTGCTCGGCTCGCAACTAATGAGGTCCATCGAGCCACTGCCACCGAGGCAACTAAGACACCCAGGCAGCCAACTTCGGGGTAGACCTAAATAAATTTCGGAGCCAGGGGATGATGTCGACTATACTGAATGACTCATACGGGCATCCATAACACTTCCTCGATTGGACTACAAGTACATGTATCACCAAAAGCGGGTGCGGAGGGTACGCTGGCATGTATAGCGATTTTAAGCGCAGTCGTGAACGCCCGTATCACATGACCATATGGCTCATATGCTATGCTGTGGGCTAATTGTTCAGCACCTGAATGGTCCTGACTGTAGTGATGTTCTGGTCATCTGTAGTCAGGTCAATTTGGTCTGTGCAAGGCACCCAGTCGGACAAAATTACAGAGAATTTTCAGCTTAACCTCCAGCTGTATTAATATGGTTCGGTTAGGCTGAAACACCATTGATTTTGTACCACTCGTTCGTCGCTCTCGATGGCATGGCCCTCCAGTTAAAACATAGGCTTTCGTGCTGCTTGTACAGTGCAAATTGTTTAACACGAAATGCAGGAAACTAGTGCGAACATTTCTTGTTAACTGAATTTCGTCTTAACCGTCTTTCAATTTGTGTTAAATGTTAATACGAGCAGGTGCTGTAGTGTAAGCCTACATGCAGGCCTTATACACAACAATCAGGTCTAGCACTAGTAGGGAGTAGTCTACACGCATTCAAACACACTACATGATACCACACAATTCATTTTAATTATTTCCTGTGTGGTAATTAATTTGAATTATAGCATAGATTAACTTAAAAATTTCAAGATAGGCCTACTATAGAACCATAGTTAATAAAAGTTCAAATCCTACGCTGGTAACATTGCAAGATGAGTCATACCAAAGTTTATCTTTTATTCCAGATTTACCTCGGGCATAACATGTAGCAAATATCTACCGCAGCCTTCTGTAGCCTACAAAGTGCGTAAAAATCATATATGCTGTAAGCCTACCTTATATTATATGAGTCTACGCTTAAAGTATTTTCCACGAATGCAAAGGTCATCATCATCGATGCTGTGAAATGGCCAAGTTATAAATGGTGTAGGTCAAAATGTCACAGCGCTATAACGAACGTCATGAATGTCTCAACCGCCATCAGCGCACAGGGTCGAAAGTGCAACTTGAAATAAAATACTAATTCACATGGGATGAGTGGAACCACATATTGAAAATAGATCAGCATTTCCCCTTTTCCAAGGTTTTGTATTTTTCATCTTCCGCATATTATTTCGTGTCATCAGTTTTGTGATAATGAACTTATTTACATAAAAAACCATTGATCCGATAGCGTCCTTTTCGTGTTAGCCAATATTTTGTGTTAAATTTTTTTCTGTCAAGCGTTTTGCATGCACCATACTGTACGTCTACAGAGCAAAATAGCCGACATAGATGCATCTGTTACCAAAACAAGTTACTGTATAGTTTCTGATTTACTGAAGCCTTTACTTGATTCCTTAAAATAGTTTATTAAATTACCGTTCATTCTTTTATAGCTATGCCTAAATGTTTGTAACCGTGTAAAGGTGTTAATATTCACATTTACATATAGCAGCTCTGACTGCTTTACTGTAAGTAATGTATGTGCAAGTGCAGAATTAAAGACAATTTGGAAATAGAGTGTTTACTGTATAATATCCATTCACAGCTAATCAGCAGGCTAAAATTTAGCATGACTGGTTAAATTTTAGGCTAAATTAGGGAACTCATTAGGCCCAGTATCACAGTTGGTCCTGTCATCACGGTGGAAAACAGTCATGTATTTGTGCTGGCAAAATCTATCCAATACAATTTTCTCGAGTATCTTGTAAAGTGACTATTGCAATTAACATTAAACAGTAACTTCTATGGTGCTCATATGTAACGCACAAGGCACTGACAATCACGCAGTCAAGTCGAGCAATATATGTATCTAGCCTGGGTTGACTTAGCCCTCCAACTTTATACAATCTAAATTCAGAGGTTAAAAATGTGTGCAGTTGTTTGATTGTCATCATGTTTGTTCTTTGTTCAAAATCCTTCTAACCTTAGTATGGTTCCAACTTTCTAATGGGGTGTGTAAACATGGATGTTATCATTACCCTATATTCTGCATCCTAATACCTTGTCATGAGAATTTTCTGGTAAATAACAAAACAAAACAAAATGTATGTTAAAAGAAAACATACCTTAGAAGAAAACTAAGTGGTGCCCCAGAAAGAAGCATTGTGCAAAAATCCTTATAATGCAAATTCCACAGAAAATCAAGAGCAATCAGTTTTATTTGTCAAGATAAACACACAAAACAACATTCATGCATCATGGTTTAAGTTTCACACGCAAAACATGGTGTTTACCAGACTTTTCATTTCTCCATCTGCAGCGGAGGCCAATTTGTTCTGGAATATGCAGTGGAATCAATTTCTGTCAGTCAATTCACTAGAACTGCAGCCATCCATTTCCATGACCTAAATTTCTGGCCAGTGTAAAGAAATTCCTAGCACAAAGCGGTAACTTAAAGTGAAACAAAAAGACGGAAACAAGAAACGGACCAATATTGTCGGACTGATTTTCAACTCTAATACTAAGTGGAGACTGATCACAATGTTGAAAACACTAAGACTTTAAAAACCAAAACTGAGTCTGTGCAAGAAGTAGAAGCAATCAATGCAGTTGTCAAAAGTTACATTGTTATGTTTTTGACGTCTACACAACATGACGAGGTGTGGATCGCCATGCGTGTTGCTGCATCACATGGCGTACTTGTGAGTCCAGTCTTTTGCCATCTGGTTATATCGCTCCTTGTCCGTCTTGTACATTCTCGCAATTTCTGGGACTAATGGGTCGTCTGGGTTTGGATCGGTTAACAGCGAGCAGATGGAGAGCAGAACTACAAAAAGCATTAGGTCAACCATTATCATCATTATAATTCTCATTAAATACATTTATATGGCAACCCTTTATCAACCACTAAAAACTTTACTAAGTAGTCACAAAAATGACAGGGAACTACTACATACATTTTGCAACTAAAATAAAATAACTACAGCTCAGAAACCACTACACGCCTTGAAGGACCACTGAAGACACTGCTTACTTCCTATGCCTAGTTCTTCAACCAGCAACAGACAATAACCATCCTGAACATAACATAGGAACCAACATGTTTAATGTCCAAAACAGACCAGAATCACAGGCTAATCATTTATTTTCTGACTGAAACTAAAATATGCAATCTACAGGCTAAACACATTGCATGTAATAACACATCTCTTACAATATCTCCGCTTAATTATGCCTCAAACCAGCCTCAAGCCAGCTTACGTACCTTTACCCTAATATAACAACTGTCCAATTTCCTGCTTACATACCTTTACCCTACTATAAAAACTGTCACAAACCACTTTAGTTACTAACCCTTATTTATTTGTTTCTCTGAATGTCCTGCTTACGTACCTTTACTAATCGTTAGCGCTGGAGACCATTGTGACCTCAGGATATCCAAACAGATACTGCCATTACTGTTGATATTTGGATGATAGATTCTTGTAGTGAAGGCAAGCTGCACGAGAGAAATTCAAATAAAAATATTAAAACATTTCTAATAATCCCACTTATCATTAAAACCAAGAACCATCAGACTTCAATAAAAATGGCTACCACAGAACAAAGAATCTTCTACCAGCAAACAACAAACTAACTGGTTCCTGGGAGGCCAAAGTATAGCTAGACAACTGTTTCCTGTTACATGCCTCTTGAAAGTTGGCTCATTTAAGCAAAAGTAGACAAACAGAAAGAAAAATCTACTGCCACCTTGCTGGCCACTGGAGTCAGGATCATTTCAAGCCTCATCTCAAGTGTCTAAATGTGGTGGCCAGGCTGCTCGACACGGTAAGTGTCGCCTGCTTCCATAAGTGCTCAGCCAAGTCAGCAAAACATGAAAGCATCTATTAGCTGACCAGCAGCAAACTCAACACCATCCACAGCCAAATTTCGAAAGCCTTCAAGGACACCATAATCAACAACGAGGAGTACAAGCATGTCTTGTATGAATGTGAGAAGTATCAGGCCACCAAAAACCAGATCCATCATAAAGCCCATATGAAAACCCTGATGAGAAGGCAAAAAACGAGCTTGTCCGGCAGAGCCGAGATCACTGATGTTATGAGATGGGCAGGTTATAAATGGTGTAGGTCTAAATGTCACAGCACTAAAATGAATTCATGAATGTCTCAACTGCCACCAGCGACCAGGGTCGAAAGTGCAACTTGAAATAAAATTCTATTTCACATTGCACGGGCAGAATCAGATATTGAAAATAGATCAGCATCTCTTGTTTGATTTTGTACTTTGCATTTCTTCCGCGACCAGCATATTATATTGTGTTATCAGTTTCGTGACTTCATCAGAAGTCTTGCAGCTGCTGAATCTCCATCACCATGAACTGCACATGGGGTCGTGATCAACACTGCCCCTCCACTGTCCACACATATGTTATATGAGTAATTCATTTATTTTGGGTCAATCAGCATCCCACAAACTGCACTGCTATATATGTACTTCTTATTAATGCAGAACAGCAAGCCGGCCGGCAGTTAAAGTGCAGACATGCTTGGCAGATTCTCTTTGTACATTACCAAGTATGCTGCAAAAATGTGGCCTGTTCTGTTCTCATTAAGTATATGTCATTTTAAAAATGTTTGTCAGCTAAACGGAAGTCAACAGTTTTCAGCTCTAGAAACTTTGGCTTCCTGCTTATAAAACAGTCACCTCTTGCACAGGCGATATTCGTCTATAGACATGTAGAGACAATGGTGCTTACAGAAGCTGAAAGACAGCATACTAATCTGGTTGGCAAGGAAAGATCAGAGTTAACCCGCTCAAAAATCAACTACAAGTAGCGCCAAAGGTAGGGTTAGGATGGTGGTTGGTAGCTTCTGTGGCCAATTTGTTGTTGGGCGGAAATCACTAGGTTTTTCAAACTGACCCACTCTTTGGCTGGGGAGCACAGTGGGGAGCACTGGTTGCTTTGGTAGCAGTGTAATAGTTTTTATGGTCTTTGTGAGATGAAAAAAAACATTTTCCGTTTTCAAACCAGCCTCAACACTTAAAAGAAAACAACAGAAATCAGTTTGTTTAAGCTCTGAATTAAGATGCAATTGACTGCACTGGCTTTCCTAAACAACAATACATGGAGTTGCAGGCACATACAAGTGCAACACAGTGTTCTATTAGTACTAGTAAAGTACCACATGTGGTCCATACCTTGGGAGGTTTGAACGGGTAGTCTGTTGGAAAGTGAATTGTCAAGAAAAATACGCCACCCTGGTATGGACTGTCAGGCTGAAAAAGAACACAAAACTCAACAATTATGCATAAAAAATATGATTTGGAAATCTATGAAGTTAAAGGTAACAAACTTGAGTAAGTAACTGCAGAGCATCGTGTTCTCAGAGTAGATAAGCAATCATAACTAAAGAAAATAAACAGTTCTGATGTCTTTTTAACCTTCCCAATGGTGTTGGTAAACACTTAAAACTCCATAAGTTCTTAAATGGCCAAGTGTGCCCATATGGCAGGGTGTTTAATGGATGGTACTAAGCACTGTGCTTGTCAGTCTGGAATTCAGTTCCAAGCTGTTGCCCCAATGATGTTGTTTTATCTGCCCAAATAGCAGCCTTACAATCCCTTCATAGATTTCTTGATGGTTTTACAATCCCTTCATAAATTTCTTGATGGCTTCACAGTTCATATGCCGGGTCATATTCCAGATGAAAAACAATGGTAGCAAATTCAGCGACAACAAAAACAACTTTCCGAAAAAACATTTCTATATTCATGGGTTGGCCCAAAGCCTTAACCTTTTACATTGTTAGGCATCATTGTGAAGAGGTTCTGTTTCCTCATCTCCCCATAACCAATGCCCATATTTACTTTGTTGTTTTTTAAGTTAACAGAAAAATTAATAATTTTCAACCAAACACAAAAACTTACTGGTCCCATTATTGTTGCTTGCCAGTGAAATACTGAAAAACAAAACAAAAAATTTAATAATTTAAACATATCTGCAGCCAAGCAAAATACACTATATACTATTACTGAGATGAAATAAAAACCTACTTGTAACTTTCATCAACAGAAAGACCTAATAAGCTACACTGTTTTGAGCTAGAAATGTTATAAAATCAAAAATAAATAGCTTTAATAGCTGTCACTAGTTGTATCATATCTATTTAGCAATAAAACCTGGAGTTATTAACCACAAACAAAATCAGCGAATCAAGCAAACAACTTAATCTGATCAAAACAAAATCCAGTCAGCTGGCAGTCACTACAACAACTGATCATCAGGAAGAGCAATTACTTCACTCATATATAGGAAGAACAATCCAATCAATATACTGTATTTATACTCATATATATTCACTGATTACTTATAAATATCAGTGATTCAATCACCTAAATCAATCATTAACAACATGTGCTCTGAATATGTTGAAATCAATGTATCTGTTGACAATTTACTTACAGTCATCACCAACTGGTCCCGCTGAGCAACCAGCTGGAGGATCCTTGGACATATCTTGTAACTCCTGAAGAAAAACCACAAAAGCAGCATAAACAGCACTGAGTTCCAGTAGAAAATGGTACAACACAGAAATACAAACTATTTCTAAGATTATGTAATTTGAGATTTATAAAGCGCCTCTTAGAGGATAAACTCAACAGAGGTGCTTCCGACCCGAAAAAGTAAAATCACTGTTGAACAGTACAGTCTTCAGGCGCCTGCGGAACACTGAAAGGGGGAGAGAAAGGAGCTCAAGTCGCAATACTCGAGGGAGATTTTTTGCCAGACTTTTGCACATGTCCATAGCCATATCAATCACTGGCTGTCTTTATGTCATTTTGAAGGATTATGTTGTATAAACATAAAATCTGCTTGATAATTATGGCAGTTTGGACTGTTACTGTTGCTGAGTCTGCATGTCAAAATTATTCTTGTTTTCAACATGGATCTACTGTGTTTTGGACAGTTTTTGTTACATGTTATCGTGACCTGTGACTGGAATGGTATACAGACAGAGGGGCACAGGATTCCAGCTAGACAGTCAAGTCTGAGACCTACAGGCCTACGTACACCATCTATGTCAGAAAATCGTGGATCTGGTACAGGAATGGCGAAGACAGTCTTTGAAGTGGCACCAATCATCAACCACGGAAGGGTTCAACTATCCACTGGGCAGTGGGCGATGAATGCCTGTCCTGTGCATATCCGATGGATGTGCAAAGCACTGGCAAACTGTCAGCCTGTTCCATGCATATCCAAGGGATATTCGGGCGCTTCATTGTCTTCCATCTATGAGAGTCTGCTGGACAGTGAGATAACCATGAGCCATCAGCAGCAGATCACATCGCTTATAGTCGTTCCTCATCCTTGATGCCATGTGCTTCAGGAACTCTGAACATGTTGTCCTCTTTCAACTTTAGCTGGGAATCTGTTGGTAGAGCTTTCCATGTATGTGCGAGCTTGCCACTGGTCACTCTTCTTAATCTTCTAGTTATCTCAGCAAAGGTTGCTAACAGATAAATGCTCTGTTCTTAATGACACTTAACATTGTTAAGGCTAAGTGCAGAGAACACCCCTGATCAGTTTCTCTAGAAACGGCACTATACAAATTTCTGTTTACGATTATGATTATCTTTGCTGTTCTGTTTTCATATTTACTGCATATCTGTTGTTACAAATACTTAAGAAAAAATTCTAAAATATTGGGGCATAACCATGGGTTTGGGAACAAATCCTATCCCATGGGAATCAGCACTTACAGACAGCAAATGAGGGAGACAGACATATTCAGACTCAGACGTACTGGCATTGTGCGTGTAACAAGTACTTGAAATAAATAAATAAATAATAAATAAATAAATATCACAAAGTGGCAGAGCAAGGGCAGGAGAGGAGTAACGTCTTAAAAATAGTTAGTAATTACACAAGTTTAATTGTGTGTCAAAGCATCCCCACAAACATATGAATACCTACAGTGACTGGATGTGATCAATGATATCAAAGAAATAGTCAGTACTGTCAACAATGAAATTTTAGGGGAAAATGGAATCTGCACTATTTATAATTTAACACTGACCCTAAAACAATCACAGAAGCCCTATTTTACTCAACTTTGCTTTTTAACAAAAAGCCAACAGAGAAATCAAACTTGTCCAGATTTCAGTCAGAACATTTATAACATCAAGAGAAACTACCACCATCACAAAATTTATTCTTTATTGGGAGCTACATAAATCACCCTATAACATTACAAGTAACAACTATATACCCTGCTTTGACATAAAACCTGGCATCACAGTCCAAAAAGACAAGATGTCTGTGCTGATGCTGCCTCCATATTAATATTCACACAAAGAGCTATACACCACATGTTAAAATCATGAAACAGGAATTCTTAAAAATGTCAAAACCTCTCATGTGCCAAAAACCCATATTAGCAACTAAGGCCACCCTTTACAATCTCATTGCTAGAAGCCTTAAAGTTAATCCACGTCTTTTCTTTCAATTATGACTCAATACTAGTTTTGTTTGCACAGTGTCCTAGTGACAACCGTCTGTAGCTTACAAAGAGCGACCAGTCTGAAATCTGGTATAAACGAGTTCTAAACCCCGTTGTTGTGAGCATATGAAACGGTAAATAGAATTAGTTTCCCTACAGAAGCTTCAACAGTTGTCAGGACAGTTGTCACTACACACCACCAAAATCATGTCAAGGTCTCTTCCGGTATCAGAAAATGACGTGAAACTGCGGAGTTCAGTCAGTTATACTTTCAGAAAACCTTGGTCGGTAAGCAACGGTTACTAAATGACGGTTAATAGTTCGCAGACATGAAAGACCCAACACACCCCACGAGAATGACATAGCTTCAGTTTTCCCAAATACTAATACAACGCAAGCTCGGCGTAATCTGTAGCGTAATTTTACCATCTTTGGCCATGTACCTGAAAAATGACGACGTCATTTCTATAAATACCGAGTTATAAATTGGCAAGCGGTCTATCAGAGCTTGCAATATCACTATTAACAGAACTGAAAAAGCCCCAATCCTTCGTCCATGACCCACAAATTTCTCAAAAAGAACTCTGACAGTAACACTGAAGTCCATCTGTACCTTATTTATTCGTTTTAGAGCCATTTTCTGTGAATTTCGTTTCTTCTGCGACGAAGTTTATCGGCAATTTTACAAGGCTCAAAACGACACCCGACAGTACAACCAATTCAAAATGGCGACCAAATGTAGTTCTAAAACGGCGGAGGTTTGTGTTATGGTCTGCGTATAGATATCATAATAGACCGGACTATTTTCAATTGAGCAGTTTGTTCAAGGTAATTTATGACTTCTATAGTGTCGGATTTCAAACGATAACATTCCCCACATGATGCAACTTCCGAAACCGGTCTAAATCTTTTCTCGGTAGCTGGTGCAAAATCTTGGAATTCACTGCCCAGTTCAGTTCGTTCTGCCAATTCTTTGATGTCCTTCAGGTCTAGACCTAAGCTTGAAGCACATCCCTTCTAACCTGCTTACCCACCGTATTCTGACTTCTAGTTTCTCTGACCTACTTGAATTCGACCCGGCTTCAACGATTTTGACTTGAAGCAACCATCGACAGATGTCTTAGGCATTATGATAACGGCGCCATATAAGTCTTTAGATTAGACTAGATCGTGTAGGCGATGTAAAACAGGGGAGAAAGAAACGTGATGTTACAAACCTCATTTAAAACGGTTCTCTTCGTGGTTAGGACTCTTAAGTAACAGCTTGGTAACCAGAGGACGAGAAAGGGAATGGTAAGAGACCAGAATAAAGAGCAGATCTGCAGTGATTTGTTGGTGACCAGCTGGCCGTTTTGTAACTGATGCGCTCAAGAAATTTAGGCCAGTGAAAGGATTTGAACAAGGGAAGTTGGCCTATGTAAAAGTGTTTGGGGCTTTGGCAAATGTTCCTTATCCGTCGCTGGAGTCACTGCATGGAACAGTCTTCAATTTGGAAAGCGTTTCCAAGTTAGGCTACCAATGAACATTCGTATGTTACCAAATATGAACCTCTTTAAACGACAGATACTATATTTTTAAATTACATGCTAACTGAGTCGTATACATATCATTCTTAGTTTTTCAGAGATTTTCTTAGAACTGCCCAGTTGATTGGATTTGTAGCCTATAGTTATTATTTTTAGTTTCATTTCACGCACAGCTGTGCAAGTTTATTTCAGTTCGTTCACGCATAGAAAAGTGCTTGTGTATATTTCGATTGCCAGCCCACCTTAACAATGTCAATGGGCGATCCTAATCAAGTGGGACTCTGATCCTTTCTGGGTTTGCCCTTTGTATCCCGACAAATCGTACATTGCCTGTGAGACCTGACATGTTGCATTTGGGATCAATAAAACAGAATTGATTGATAGTGCATTCTTAATTGCATCTTTTGAATAGATCACAAGGCTAATTTCCGTTAACCTCTGAACCCAGAACCTTACAGGTCGTAGTAGTAACGAAAGCGGAATTGCAGATGGGCTGTATCCACTTCTGCTGTGTTAGTCTGTTCTCTCTCGTCAGTATCAGATGTCGACAGATGAAGCTTATGTAGGGGAGACCGGGGCTAAAAGTAACAATTTTGACATTTTCCTGATTTGGGAAAATGTTTTAGTATAAGTCATACTTAAATGGGTGCCATTTCCATCTTCATTAAGTCCTCTATAAATGGTAAATTATTCGATTTTATTGCTCTGATGTGTTAAGAGAAAATTTAGCCAAAACAACCACTGTCAGAGTGTAACAATCTGCCCCGTATCCGGGTTGATTGTAACACTACAACGGGCATGTTGTAACAAACATTGTCAATAGTTTGGTACGTAGTAAAATCTGCATATAGTGTAAAACGTTAAGTCTAGATGTTTCAGTTGACTTCTTCAGATTATGAGTGTCCTTTGATCAGGATTTTGTCAATCTGATTGATCTCAATCACAGTTATGGCACACACAGTTCTTACTACCATCGGTGCAGTCCACATGTGACCAATTCTTGCAGCTTAAGCACTGTATCCATTCTTCCTTTCTCTTTCTAATTGCGCCAAATGGTTCACAACAAACCAGACAAAACCATTCTTCAAGTCCCAAATTAGAATTGATAGAAGGCTTATTTTTTGTATGTTTATTTCTCCTTGTGGACACTTTCTTTTCGGCATCAGGCTTGGAACTGACAAGTTTCCTTACTGCTTTTGATTTGATTTAGTTTCATTATCAACTTTTTTCTTTTTCATTTCCTCATGTAATGCACATTTCTCTGGGGTATCAGTTAGAATTGCCGAAAATCTTCTTTTTCTACCTCCCTTCCTGATTTTTCGCTCCTCAGCCTGCGGATGAGGGGAAACTATGCATGGATCAAATGAGGTCGAAGGAATCTGCATATCTGAAATGAGTTCAGGCGTGAATCCAGAGAAAGATGGTGAAAAACGCTGGGTATCTACAATTACGGCTGACATTTCCACATTACAAGAGGAGGTTGATGGAAGTAGTTCCTCAGGAGTAGCCATCTGATAATGTTCTGCAGTAGGCCTATCTAGCATTGTCGGTTGAATACCTTCATTTGATGCAGCTGCAATTTCGAGAGTTTCATTTATTGCTGTTGGACTGAGAAGAAGGCAATTGGAAGAGGATGCAGACAGGCCTACAATTTGTTTTTCTGTCTGAGGATCTGTGTGCAGTTAAGGATGACGAGTGTTTGAAATAATAGCATTTTCAACATAAAACTTTATGATAGATGAAACATTATCTCAATTATCAATTGCTGTGGGGCAGGTTGTAACACTGTTACAACCAGCCCAGTGCCAAAAGTTACAACTAACCCCATCAGACCACATTTCATAGATGAAAAGATATCAATAGCTATATATAAATCTTGCGCAGCCGTTTATATTCCGTGAAATGTGACATAAAAACACTTTAAAATGAATTACTGCGATTAATAATATGTTATACCTCACCTATATTATGATGAAAAAAGTAAACTTGCAAAAAATTACTTTTCGTGTTGAAAATCAAGATTTCGTTCACAAATCACAAAAACGGCCTTCCAATTGCGCCAACCACAAATATATGAACCGGAACGATATGACGCGCGTGCCAACCTACTTAGACTGGTTCAATGTCTTTCAGTTACTTAGTTATGAGTGCTGTTACAACCAACCCGTGTTACTTTTAGCCCCGGTCTCCCCTACCAATATATGAAGTAGGCCTATTGAAATATGGCTGCAGTGAATAACTAATCTAAAGACTTCTGTAGCGCCGTTATCAAGTCAAAAATCGCAGTCAAACTCATAAACCATTTGGAGAAGCCGGGCTGTATATCGATACATCCCTGTAGAGATTATACCGTTGTTTTGTAACTTTTAGAGTAGGCCTAGGTCTATATACAAAAATAGGAGCTCAGAAACAACACAGAGAGGATAGGATTGAGAAAGCAAACCAGAGCAGTCGAATTTTATATTACTTTGTATTGGGACAAAAGAAGAGCTATCCGCGAAACCATCAAATAGTCCGTGATGCTACTGCCGCTGTAGACTGAGCCTATATCATGAGACTGGTGTGAGGGGCGAATAAGTCTAGACGGGTTTGGGCTTTCTAGATGACGACTCATGAAATGCAAAATAAATATAATTTGCTGGTAAAATCACTTTGCAGCAGGAATTTTCATTCACATTCTTTTCTAAAGTTGGAAAGCTTAAGTTAGCATTTTAAAAGGTCGAATACTTGAACCGAGGAAGTAATTACTGAACATGAAACAACGTGCGGTTAACGCCGCGCCGCATACCGATTAGAGATAGGCCTAAGCGTCGGGACGGGCCGGGCCAAGCCAGTTTTTACGACGCGGGCCGGGCCGCGATTTTTCGACCTGTGCTCATCTCTAATGGTGAGACCATGGAAATTAAAATTTGCTGAAGGCAAGAAGTCTTCTGTAGGCGTGCATTCAACGGACACTACCAAGTCAAGAGAAACTTTAGAACAATTACCTTCCTTAAAGTAGACTCCGGTGGCAAAACCAGTCTGATCAATAACGGATTGTAAATTTCACAGTGGACTTCTATAATTTACATGGTGTCATCCAGGGCCGGTCAGTGTTGTGTGAACTATGCCAGATATGTAGTGTAATTTTTGTGCAAATAATCTTGATTGCCTGTCAGCTAAAGATAATAAGTTTAGGCCTACTGATGTTGCCAGTTCTGCAGTGGAGGATATAATCGGTCAATGCGTATTAAGAGGCTAGCCGTTTGGATGTGTTGCTAATCTTGTTGACGACAGGCTAGTGTGCCAGCTGAATATAATAGCTAAACTTGATAGACTAATTGCAGTGAAGATTAAGAACTGCCTGTTTATTAATGTTTATTTCTCTGTTTACAATAATAATGCCTATGATGACATATTGTCCAACTGGTAGGAGTTACTGAAAATATTTTAGGCAGTAACATGGACTGCGATGTCATTCAGGGAGGAGACTTTAATCTAGAGTTTGTGGACGAGGCATAACACTGTGCAGTATTTAACGACTGTTCACGCTGCTAGGCTCAAGTTGTGTGACAGCAAAGTTGCCAAGTTCACATACTTTTCTGGGACTAACAACTCTAAGTCATTCATTGATCACTTCTTCACTATTGAAGCACTGTTTGATAAAGTTCAGCTGTTTGATAGTGGTATAAATCTCCGACCATTTAAGCCTTTCCACTAGCATTACACCTTTCTGACAGTCTGTTGGTCAGTGGCAATGATGATGATGATTTATAGAGTGCTGCACAGTATGGCTGAGGCTGAAAAAGGGCACTGTATGTTAGAATTATTGACTGACTGCAGCTACATGCAATGACTATGTTAAGCAGGGCTCCAACAGTATCAAGCGTCGTCGTCTAAGGTCTTCTAAGCAGATCTTGCTTCCTGTTGTCTTGCTATGAGCATGTATTTTAGTGATATTGATTCTTCAAATATCTGTACAAACAAAGATGTTGGGTGCTCATATGTGCAAAGTAATGCCATGGAAGGCGTGTACTAGCAGATTGTGGATGCTTTTTGTCAAGCTGTGGATGATCACTGTCTGAAAGCCACTGTCTCACACTACAAATGTTAATGGGATGATGAATTTACCGACTTGAAGAACAAATCCGTAGCTGCTCATGATCTGTTGAAAGCATGTGGATGACCCAGCCAGGGACCAATATATAATGCCAAATTGTGTGTGAAAGCTGAATATAAGCATGCTATTGGAAACAAGAAATCTGTACAAGATTACAAGATGTCTGTGTTTCTAATGACTTGCATGAATATCTGCTGGCAAAAGATACCAATTCGTTCTGGAAAACCTGCCAAGCCAAATTTAAAACTTCCCTTTCTGGCAGAGGGTTTTAGTGAACCTAATTTTTCTGCTAATTTTAAAGCTGGGTGCACATCAAATGATGTGAAAAAATCAGTGAAAAACTTAAAAAGAAATTTCTCAATAGGTTGAGTCATTATAAAACCCATCTTCTAACTATAAAGCAGTATCTGTAGAACTAAATGACCAATGTATTTGTAAAATGAAAGCTTTTATATAAATGCTCCTAAACTGGCCTTTAGAAGCAGAATATACTCCTTTAATTACTATAGGAGCTTTTGAACTAAAACACTGCATATAGTTAGATGGAGAATCTGGGTTTCTAAGTTTCATGGTAAGCAAAGCATTCAAAAGGTCAGAGTTCTGACAGAAAATATGACAAATTATGCAAAGAAACTATAAACATAGCACATAATTTGTGTTGACTTTGTTTCTGTTTTTGTCATTTCTCACACATAATTTGCCCAAGAATCAAGTGCACCTGAAAATGTTGGTGTCCTCAGAACAGCCATCAAACGTATAAATGCTAGCTTCTAGATGACAAACATTTTTGGTAAAATTCAACAGACTAAAATGAAATCTGTATGCTCAAGTGAATAACTTACATATGTGCTGTGAAAAGGTCAAATGGTGGCTTGAAAGAAACAACGCTTGGATTTGTTTAACAAAGTGTGCATAATAATTTACGCTCCGCATAATCAGCCTGTCATGTCCAACTTGACCATATGCAGTGGTTACAAATAATAAGACTGAATGGTTATAAACATCTGTATTCATAATTGCGAGAAGAGTCAGTAGAATAATGATGCATAATTGTAAACTCTAGAGTTCTACAGCACTCAAGGAAAGCTAAGTCATTGGAACCATGCATATTCAACAGAGTAATACATAACAATATGAATATTTATCATGGTAAAGAATAATTTGCATTTGTATTACGGTATAACGTAATATGTTTATTCGTTATAAAAATGTATAGCAGCCACATTTATTATTAAGTAATACGCAGGATTTCTTTGGCATTACACACACATTAACAAAAGCTGACCGGCATTGAACAAACTTAATTTCAAACGAATATTTCAAACATTAACATGTTTTTAAAATAAAGAAATTAAAAAGATGACCTATTAAGACACTCATTTTAAGACTTTTACAAGCTATTCTGCATGCTACTCGTTCTTTCAACCCCACGTAAGTCTGCCACAGTCTGTCTATGAGCCCAACTAACCTCAGTGGAAGTACACAATAAATATCTGAATCGTGTTAATAGTGCAACTCTGCATATGAAACATTCATAAAATATGGGGAAATTAACCTTTCCATTCAGTAATGCACTCTAATTTAAGCGAAAATGCTGCACCTTGTCTTATATGTGTCAGCATTCAACAACAAATTATCAATTTCCAATGGCACTTCTGGAACGGAACTCCAAATGCCAAGATGAAAGCAAACACCAGTGATCTGCAACTGAAAAAGAGCAATTGCCTGAAAGAGCAATTAGTAGTAGTAATAGTTGTAGTAATAATTATTATTATAATTGGTTTTCTTTACTGACCATCGATTGATGCCTTGTACATTATGGTGACAGCACTACTGAAGTTTCCAGATTAGATTTGATTACGTGAATGGTGCTAGATGCACTTTCTTTTTTCAATTCTAGTGTACCAAAATGCCTTGCACTTGAGAGACACCTTGCCAGATGGTCTCAAAGAGTGGTAACTATTCTGATACCTTCATAGTTATTTTGTTTTTCATTTACCTTTAACTTAACTTTTCGTTTGTGAGGTGGCACTTCTTGTTAAAACACACTAGGAGTGCCTTGTAACAATCTTCAATATGTAACATTATTTATGGCCTAAAACAGTCAGAAACATGAGTCCCAAATGCAACTGAGGTTTACAGCATATGCTATTTTAACACCAGTTCATTAATAACAAGGCAGAGACATGGCTTGCAAAGGTTGCATGATAGGGAGGCTCCTCTATACAAACTGACAAGCAATTGGGAAAATGAAGAGGATGGAGAAGCAAGGAGACAAGAAAACAACAAGGGCAAGAATATCCAATACGATGGCACAATCCATCGTCCTGTAGCGATCAGAAGACAAGCTAGATTTACACAGAACACCATTTAATTAAGGTATACTTTTGACAGGTACTGAGAAAGGCACTATACAAATGTCCACATACTGGTACATAAATACATACATAATTACGTACATATACGTTATTTGTTCATTTGATGTGTTTCTCCCATGTTCTCTTAGGTTGAAACTGTGCAACTGCTCCTTGACTCATCTGACAGCACTTCGTATATCACCAAACTGCACCCCAAAATCATCTATTTGTTAAAGTCCTCCCAGCCATATTGCTTGAAACTTCCCCCACCCCCTATAAAAACTCACTAGAGTCCTTCCTTCATAAACCAAGGTTTGGTCACTCAGTGGTTGAATCGTAATTTGGCTGAAGCACAAATGTTACAACAACAATTCTAAAACTGCATAACCTTTTGTTATTGGTTACTGGTACTTGGTTTGACAAAAACCTGTCGGCTTTACTTTGGCACACTAGGACTCTTAACTCCGAAGGCCTCAGAGGTGAAGGCAGACCGAATAGAGTCTGCTATCCAGCCAAACACAAAGAGCCTGGCAACACAGACAAACCATTGAAGAAGATTCATAGCAGCTGCCTTTGTACAAATGGATAGTTGTCATATTATTGTAGACTCAACGCAGATCTAGATTCCCGAGCTGTTGTGAAAATGGCAATTTGTTGTCATGCTTCACAGGCAGTTTGGAGGACTTGTTTTTAAATGTTGGTTTCTATGACTGTGCTTAAGCTTATAGGTACGAGAATACGAGCAGTCCCTTAAGCTATACCCCAAGAGATGGCCATTGGCATGAAGTGTTAGTGACTTCATTTTTCTTAGCCTCAGCATATGAGGGCAGGTGGCCAGTCTTCCACCTTAAGCTTAGTATCGCTTAACGGACTGCCACCTTATCTTTCCACCACAATGTATGGTCATTGTACTCATTATTAGCCAAGATGGCAAGGCAGCAAAACTGGAGGTGAAATCTTGAACAAACTTCTGCCCTGGCAGGGATTTGAACTGCTGACCTCTAGGTTGGCAGTCTAGCATGCTAACCACTAGACTATCGCACACCCCAAGCTTATAGATAACAAAGTTCGTTAACCAGATTTTAAAACAATAATGAATAGAGTCATTGCAACATAAAACAATAGCAAAATTGAGTCCAAGACTTACACTTATGCTTTTATCTTACTTTCTCTTCTTGACTGTTCGTTATACTAAACTCTTTTCTTAGCTGTCTTATAGACATTTCCAACCTGTGAAATTACGAATTGTTATAAAGCCTGCAAATTTATATATTTTTAGGATAGAGTTAGCTAAGAGAACTCCTGTGTTTGGAAAAGTGGAATGAACGCCTGCTGACCGGACACCAAACAAGGCATTGTGCACAAGGTTCAGAGGAAAGAGAAGTAAAGCATGACAGTATCACAGCTGATTGACAATATCAAAGGCAAAACATAATAAGATTTGGGAAATAAACTCAAGGTAGGCATCGTACTAGACAAACGACTGAAAAGGAGTTCATCCACACCCAAAATTTCCAGAAGCAAGCAGCTGGAGAGCAGGATTAGACGTGGAACTGTCAAATGAAAGGAATAGCTGTACTTCATCAGCACACAAGTGGTAGTCAGGAGAGCTATCAAGTGTGATAATAGACATTGATATGGATTTGATGAGATGGATGTATGGCAAAGGAACAAATCAACAGAGTAAAAAGCACATTCCTCGGTAAATTAGACATGGGCTGTTGGTATAAGGTAAAAGGCATAAGCTTCAGAAGGATGGTGAAATATAGAGGCATTAGTTCCAATAGCAACACGAGGTAAACTCAGCACATTTGTGTGACAGTGAACAGCAGAGAGGGACAACTTATAACGAGAACTCTAGCCAAATGGTGAGTGTAGTAGCATCAGGTTTAAATGTATAAGGACGACAGCCTGTGGAGAAACAGATGGCTGACAAGTATAAAATGGCAAAACCAAACGCATACAGCCAGCATAAGATGGAGCTCACAGCCTAAAGGCGACAAGTCAAAAATCTTCAGCTTATGAGCTGATTCGTAATCTCAGAATAATTAAGGGTACCAGATGTATATTAGTTTTGGACCTATTTAGAACTTTGCTAAGAGAAGGAGGAGCTCATTGCATGCAATGGAAGTGACAAAAGTAAACAAGCCAGCGAGGTCAGAGTTCACAAAAAAATAAAGCAGAAAATAAAGCAGAAAATAAAGGCTAGCCAAATTAGTTAAAAAAAAGATAATTTTAACAGACCAATAAAAATGTGATACTTACAATTAAAATCTATCAGTTTATAAATTTAAGCTAGTGTAAAAACGAATTTAATAGCAAGTTTGATAAGTAGAATTTAAAATTAAGACAACACACAATATTAACACCAGTTCATGTTATTTGTTATAATTTCCAGTAAATTATCTAGACATTAAAGAGTAAAATGTTAATAAAGAATTGTACAATGTGTTGCACCATGAAGGACAGAAGATACCAGATACAGTCAAAGACAAGCCATGACACCAGATTCCAAACTGGAATTTCAACCACGAACCAGAGCACAAGTCATGGACACATCAGATGCTAGACATAACTCCCTTAAATGTAACCTAATCTAAAAACTTCTATAGTGCCGCTGTAATATTTGTGTAAGGTATCCACTGATGGTCACTACCAAGCAACACTGATAGGCAAACTTGAATCTGAAGTTGCTTTACTTAAAGTTACAAAAACTGGGTTACTAAGTCTCAGCTGCCTTAATGCACTCATGCAATGAGGGTTGACTAATGTACACATAATTTATAGCGCTCTTGGCAGGAATTAGTTAATATAATTATGCCACCATGCTTTACTCACTAGAAAGTCTGCAAGTGAAAAGTGGTATTGGACTATTGGTCTAGAATGATATTGCATATTGCCATACAATGTAAAACTTGCAAGGGCCTACAATGAAGGGTTGCTACTGTGCAACGACAAAAGGCTAACATCGTTATAAACTGGATGGATGGAAACCTGGTAGGATGGATATAAAGTTTCTTTACAGTCAAAGACAAGCATTTCCTGCATCTGTACTGGTTATATGATTGCACATTAAGACTACTGCACATCAGCCAAGCATTGGGCACAATACTAAGACCTGGAACCACAGTCAGATGTTCAGCCAATATAATTAGGTAATCCAACAAAATACAAATTAATAAAAATTAACTTCAACTAATTGTGTGCAGTCAGTTTACTGAGCCAAGAATTCCATATAAACTAATACTCAAACATATAAAGATTTTTGAAACTCTAGTGCCAGATTAAGCATTTTTTGTGAAATCTCTTATAAAATTAGCAGTTATTACTAAACTATATTTTACTGATCTGATAACCTGCAGCTTCTCAGGTATCGTGTTTTTATGCCATAATTCTAATGCAAAACTCTCAAACAACATTTCATTAACGAGACTTAAACCAGAATTTTAAGCAAGTCAGAACAAAAGATAATTATTAAGGGTTCTGAGAAATATCAAGATGAAAACCTGCACTAATAAGACCATGCTTAAAAAACAATTACTTGGTAAAATTCATTTCTATTTATTCAAATAGCAGACACATACTGCATCTATTTCTAAACCAAGGTCAAAGACAATGAATAAGAAATTTTTCCGATATTAACTTCTGCCTTGCCTGGTAATGGAAGCAGATGCCCTTGCAGGGATCTGTCATAATTTGACCCATGATATAGCCAACAAAATGAAATAAATTCATAAACGAAGCCACAAACTGACATATAGTCACGCTAAAAATTGGAAGATAAGCACACTTTATTCTAAACCAATAAGTTTTAAAATAAATCAGACACAGGTTTCCAACATGAATTCATGTATGAAACTAAAACACATCGTAAAAAAATTCATCATGTTTCAGCTCCACCGAAGAAAATTAAACAAAATGAGATGGTAAACTGATGATCAGACACTGAAAATATAGGCTCACTGGCATATGGCACATTGCTCTTTCAAGATAATAATATGCTCTTTCAAGACATCGCAAATCTAGGCTCTCTGTTCTCTTGATAATGCCACAACCCAGACTAAATAACAAAGCTATGCTGCCATACAAAATACAAAGCACCAGCAATTAACGAAATTGCAAAATAAAAAGAAGAAATATCTATACACACTTATAAATAAAGCTACATAATTTAAATATACGGAATACTACATCACAATAAAATTTGTGTAAGGATGCGTATATATATATATACCTCTGTATATATAATACAATAGAATTTGTGTAACAATTTACATATATATACATGCACCTGGTTTTTTACACCGGTATATATGATACCAGAATGTACTCATTACTGTACATATCCCGGTTTATAGTAGTTGTATTAGAGGAAATTTGTGACAACAGAAGCCCAGATATTTTGCTGCTAATCAGATACAGAATTGATATCTGGGTATTTGTTTAAACTTATTGCAGGTGCTTTGTATAAATTTAAAGATACACGTACAAATATACATACACTATGCACAACGCATGTCTGTGAAACTATTTCAAAACTTTCACAGCACATACTAATACAGCAGTAACATTTCATGCAAGGTGTCGTAACTCTTGGTACACGGCTCTACCAAATCACTTTCGGTTTTGAGTTCAACAGTAAAGCCTCAAGTCCATTCGACAGAGATGAATTTGTAGTTCAAGTGGTTAACGCCAACTCCATTCGGTTAAAACAGACGATACACGGGTACCATAATCGCCAAAAATTCAGCAAAGTCCAAGAACAAAAGCTGTGGTGTCTGCTGACTTCAGAAATTTTACATTTCTTTTACTACTGTTTTACCCAGTACGAAATGGAAACAAAAAGACAAGCAGAATTCTAGGGATGACCTGACTCCAGAACCCAAGCCTCTTCTCACAAAAATGACGTAGAAAATAACTATGTTTAAGTTTCCCAATGATTTACAGTGGAATGCCTGTTACTGAAACCTAACATGACCAAGCATTTTTGAAAGATCTGATTCATTGAAAACTACTTGGATATTGCAGTGGTCTAAGGGCAACGCACCCTATTAAATATTGTTACATGTATTACATTACAGCACTATGTTGCTTGAAATCTGTAGTTTGGCTTAAATTATCAACTGGTTGAGATGAAATGACATCATAAGGCATGGAACTTCAAGGTACCACAGCATGGCATATCAAAAGAAAAGACAAATTAGGGTGTGAAGAAATCTTTAAAATTTTCACATATCCTTCCCGAAAACCTTTTCTAATGCTGGATATTCTTGTAGCAGACCACACCAAGTCAAAGTGGTAATTTGGGACTAGGCTACTCGTTTGCAGGTAATACACTGAAGATCTAAACAATATCCATCTGATACCAAGCAACTGAAGGAAGAGCATCACATAGAAGGGATGCCACACAACAAAGGAAATCTACTACCTCAACATAAAAGTTGGAAGCAAGCACCATCAACTGCTGTCACTGAAATCTTCCAGAGGAAAACCCTCAACGTCAGGAAGTTACGATCTTTAGTCTGTATACAAAGAAAACCCCCCGAACTCATTTTCAGCATTCTGCAGCTTTCGTCAAGCAGCAAGTCTTTGTGTCTAGTTCATAAATACTTTTGAAAAACCAAAGATGACCACATGTATCAATGGCACCGTGTATATGCTGGCCTAAACCAGAAGCAACAAAGAAGACATCTGGAAAATTTTGCCGGCTGCTCATCAAGTGTCCTCATTATCAAGTGACTTTCTGACGTCAACTCTACAATGATAAAACAAAGGGAAGACCAACGTTCCAAATGCTGAAGAAGTCATAACAAAATCCATTCAGACGGAGCAGCCATCCTTGCACGGTCAGCTGCACTTGCACAGTAATTTCTCACCAACAAAGTTGCTAAGCCAAAGCAACACCTCAATTCATTCACTGATGAGGATTCTGGCAGCCAAGGCAAAGCATTACTCGAAACAGGGCAAGGTCATTTACAGGGTAATCGGCAGTCACGTGGGGCGTCAGCGATAAGGTTGTCCGTCAGACTCCATGAAACTTTGTTTGGTGTCACGCAACCACTTACTCAACAAAGTAACTGGCATTCAGGCAGGGTCAAGGTCATCGTCTCATCAAATCGTTCAGGTTCATATTGAATGGCTGTGGGGCAAGACCACCGTTTATGTACCCGTAAGCTGCGTAGACGGCACTGTTTGGCTGGCCCTGGACTGATGGCATGAAGTTTGGAGTGGGTTGACTGGGGTGCATGCCGACATTCATCACCCCAACCTGCATGGGAATCTGTGATGGTGACCCCTGGTGAATGAAACTGGGGCAGGTCATCGGCTGTTGGACATGGTACCCGCTCAGCAACTGGTATCGTGCGATCATGTCACTGCCTGGCTGGATGGTCATGTCTGGAAGGAAACCTGCTGCCGCAGATGCAGGCACTCCTTTGTGCTGACCACCACTGTTTCCACGGTGCACTGGTTGTTTGCTGCCAATCCTCTGTGACGGGATGTTTGGTGGAGTCATGTTGCGCTGGGGAGAGGCATGTGATGGTAATGTCATGTCAATGGGTGATGGTGACATGTTTGTTTGTAAGGTCATTGCGTAGTGAGTCTGGAACGGGTTGAGGTCACTCGTCAGCTGTTGCAGCTTTGCCAGGTATGTGGCCGTTGAAAAGTAGCCCTGCTGGTGCGAGAACGGTTCTGATCCAGATGGGAATGGTTCGTTGATGTGGCGCTGGACAGCAGTGGCACTGTGCATGTATGGTGAAGCCTGGATTTGGTGAGGAGATGGTGCAACATTCTGTGATGGAGGCAACTGATACAGGGCACTAGGGGTTGGCTTTGGAGATGGGGATGGTGCCCCACTGCCCCCACCACCAAACCCTCGCGATGTGCCATGTTGAAGATGCCGATTGTATGGCTTTCCAGCACAGCTTGGTGCTGGACTTGCGTTGACAAGGTTCCGATTATGAGCCGCAAGCGAATGAAATGATACATTTGCACATTCGCTGCTGCTTGGTGACAAGTTCGAAACAGCTGCATAGTTCATGTTTGGTGATGAATTCAACATTCCCTGTTGTTGAACAGCATTGCCAGTACCAGGCGAGGATTTGGGCAAACCATACAGCCCACATGGCGACAGATTCTGAAGATGTACATTTGAAGGTGATGGCTTGTTGTATTTGTTGGACATCATCTGCTGCTTTGTCATCTGTTGATGGCTGAAGCCTCCGCCTCCAGCTGTGGCCATCTGCGAAGAGTTTGGTCGGCCGCCACTTGACCGACTGCCCATCATGGCTGATGATTTTGATGTGGCAAAACTGTTGGAAATGCCCTTTGGCATTGGCGATGGGGTCATGGAGTTCATGAATCCAGGTGAGGGCACAGCCGCAGAACATTGGCCAAGCACGCTAGAATTTCCCGACATTGCCTGGCGGGCTGGATGTGCTCGTGAGTTGACCGCCTGAGTGGCCACAGTATCATTGCCATGT